>OZ035960.1:13115902-13715902 GCA_964034945.1 Chrysopilus asiliformis
GGGGGGTACCCCCCTAATGGTTCATTTTTGCCAATCAACGAACTTACCCTCGCATTTTACGAATCTGCGTAAAATTTCAAGTCTCTAGCTCAATCTGTGCGCCCGCAATTCGCGCCACAAACGGACAAACGGACGGACGCACAGACGGACAGACGGACAGACTGACAGACGGACAGACGGACGGACAGACGGACGGACATGCAAAATTCAATTTTTTTTTATCATTCTAAACACACTAGTGTAATTCATTTTTTTGTGTGATAACGGGATCTTGGCGTTAAAAACGGTAATGTAAAGTTAGTATACCCTTTGGTTTCACCATACGGGTATAATTAGAGCTGCCTTTTGCAGCTCCTGGTACAATTAAAGTTTAGAGTCAAAAAGTATCAATAGTTCTAGGATGAAGGGCAAATTCTAGGTTAATTATACTTGATATGATATATCATATACGAGTTTATTACATTTAGTATACCGTTTGTAACTCATCGAATCAATCATCTTACGCAAAAATACACCAGGGTGTTTGGGATGACAAAAGATTTTTATGTCCGTCTGTCTGTCCGCTGGTCCGTCTATCCGACTGTCTGTCCGCCCGTGAACACACTAATTTTCTAAAGGATTCAGCTAGAGACTTGAAATCTTGTACAGTTGCGTTTTTAGTAAATAGCGAGGCTAAGATCTTGAACGGTCAAAATCGAACCATCGGGCAAAATCGGCCTCCTCCCTCATACCAACGAAAAAGTTTTTCAAAATCTTCTCGAAAACGGTGAGTCGTTGTTGAAAATTTTAGAAATGTAGAATGTGTTCAGAATATGATTTTCCATAACTGTTGCATACATCAAATTCCAATCGGAAAACTTCTCCTCCCTCTCTCATACAAATCTAAGTATTTGACGATTGGCTAATATAGGGTCAAGGGGGGTATTTGTAAACGATTTTCACTTTTTGGATATTTTTTCAACTTTGTAATGGTTTTTTTTAGATTAAATCACTAACAGCGGAGTTTTGATATATTATGTTAAAATTTGTTGTCTATTTATTGCCCATTCCATGTGATTTCAAAATTATAGGTCCTTAATTTTTTACAAAATTGGATGTTTACTTTTACCCCTATATTTTTTTTCAAATTTTTGAAAAATGGGGTAAAGGTAAACACCTTTTTTTTATACCTTTTTTTCTATACGTATCTGCGCAAAATTTCAAGTCTCTAGCTCAACCCGTGCGCCCGCAACCCGCGCCACAGACACACGGACGGACGGACATGCAGAAGTTAATTTTTTTTTGTCATTCTAAACATACTGGTATAATTCATTTTTGTGTGTGATGACAGGATCTTGGCGTTACAAACAGTAAGGCAAAGTTAATATACCCTTTGGTTTCACCATACGGGTATAAAAAGGGTGATTACATTTGCCAGAAATTGTTTACATTAACCCCATTATAGTGTTTACATTTGGACATGAGGTTACAAATGAGGGGGTAAATGTAAACAGACAATAATTTTTACAGTGTGTTTATAGCCAACAATTAACATATATAACCTATCTCAAGCAACTATAGGGTAAAGTCGGGTGATATGGCACTTTAGGTGATATGGCACCCTTTCAAATTCTCCCATTGGCAACACTAGAATCAAAATCATTCTCCAAGAACTTAGTTCAGTTTCTCCAATAAGGCCGAAGTGTGAAGACCGCGAAACAAAAGCTCTTTTCATTTTGTTTTTGTGTGACAGAACAGGAAAAAAAAGTTGAAATTTTAGACGAACTACTTTTTGTTGTTTTTTGAGTGGCTGAATTTTGGTAAGTACAGTTGGAGCAAGTTTACCGTTCACAAACCAAAACAAGCAGAATCTGATGTGTTTTCGTTTGTGTGTATGAAACAGACTTGATTGAGCGCGAGTTTTCAGTAAAATATGAAAATCATTGGCGATGTGTGAAAGGAGAAATGGCACCTTTTTTCTGAGGTGATATGGAACGGGTGCCAAACCCGAGAAAACAAAAGGCTCCAATCCTTACTTCCTCAGAAAACGTAACTAATCAAAAAAAAATCAATTACGAAAGAACGAGCGATGGTAGATGAAACCACATCTGAAGAAGAAAATATTGCATTACAAGACGACTCCGATAGGTTTGAAGATTTTGAGGAAAACATTTGCACTGGATGTGGTGAAGACTATGCTAAGACCACTAAACCCGACGAGTGGGTTAAATGCATTGTTTGCGATTTGTGGTCCCATGACTCATGCACATCATTTGTCAACACTTGCAACTCGTGTGGCAAAAAGGACTTAAAAAACAAGTAGGGTGCCATATCACCTAAGGTAGGGTGCCGTATCCCCTACACTTTTGGGGGATATGGTTTTTTCAATGAATTTATATTTTGTTAAAATTTTTACTTTTTTAGGAGTGAAATCCTATTTATTTTTTATTTTTGTTTTACTTGTTGATTTTAAGAATAAAAACGTTTTTGTTTGAATCAAAAATCTCTTTTACTTTTTGGGTTATGCCGATTTAAAAAAAAGGGTGCCATATCACCCGACTTTACCCTATTGTTCGTATATTAAGCTAAAACATACATCCTTCTTTTAAAAATCCCTTCAAAATATAATTCTTTTCCCTCTTAGGAAAACTGAAATCACACTAAAAAGAAGCACTTTTTTTGACAGCTCCTACAGAACGAACCCTCTCTTAGATCTATTGTGCCACGTGTCTGCAGTGAGACAAAAGATCAATTTCCAATATATTATCTCGATAAGCTAAGAAGGAATAGCAGTTTGGGGACAACCAATAGTGTTTACAATTACCCCTGTTTACATTTACCCACTTTGACCCTAATTTATTGCTTAATTATCCGCAAAACGTAAAACGCGGTTTCATAAAAACTTCCATCGCCTCTGCCCCACTTACAGTTTCGAACGGATTCTGACATTTGAAGGGTTTGAAATTCAGAAATGTTTTTTTTTTTGCATAAAATTCATTTATAAAAAAATGGCTTTTGTTTTTTAAAAGCACCCGCTTTTCATATCACAATTTATTACATTGACCTACCCTCCAATGTCATAACAATAAATGAATAAAATTTAATATCGTGTAGCATAGCAACTATAGAAGAAAAAATAATTTTTCATCAGTGAAATTCAGGTGGATTCTGGTTTGAAATTTCATTGTTTTGTTGAGTTTCAATGTCACTTTTTTGCTTTTAAAATTTGTCTCAAACAATAATGGGTAGGAAAGTGGCAAAATAGATCTAATGGCATAACCATCAAAAAAGACTATAAAAGAAAATGGAGCACATTAGTGGCAGCCATTGCCATTAGCTGAGCTTACTGACTAATGCTGACTGCTTATGAGTTGATATACAACAATACACAGATACGTGTACGTGCGATTTTCTTGAAAATGGCAAGAAAAAAGGACGAAAAGCGAGGCACGAACCATGAACACTGATGAAAGCCAAGTTGTAAAATTGAAGGAGGCCTCATACAAGTATAGGACGAGACGCGAAGACTTTGCAATTTGCTTGCTTGGAAGTTGTACTCGTATAAAAGCATAAGATTTTCCGTAGATCCCATGGACGAAATTTTAATCGTACATAATCAAATTCATGACAACATTATCCTCCGTTGTGACTCCTCACGGTCCGGCCAGTTTCCTGCCAAGTTAGTTGCTCACGGCTCCGTAGTTATGCTTCATTTTCTTTGGGCTCGTATAACGATGGAAATTATCCTAAACCAGTTCGGCATTATAAAGTTTTGGCGACTTGGCGTCATGAAGTCGAAATTTGTTTCCTCTGTAAATGAGAAGACAAAAAGCCAAAAAACAACGCCACTTTGGTTCAAGGTTTTTGGGAATTTCCCGATTAAATTGTGGCCAAAAGTTTCAACGCTGTGGGCCCAATGAATCGAAGCGAGCGTGGCGACAGTGGATTGAACTTGTATGGAATACTTAAAGTTTTCATCATGGTTACGTAATTTGTATATAATATTAGATAATAATCCCCACAACCAACTCGTGGACCGGATCATAGTTTCGAATTACCACAACATCTTTGCTGACAACCATTCTGATTTCGGAAATAATCGACATCAGAATGAAAACCAATACCCATCCTAGGATCTAACTCTAGACTCAAACATGAAACCCTTTCTTGTTTTAGATTTCCTTCGATTTACATAATAATCCAGGAAAACCCAATAGTTTGGGCCAATAGTTTGGATTTCAGACTTAGATTTTGGGTGTCTTCCTTTCGCCCATATGGAAGTTGTATTGAAAACTAATGCCGGGCTTACCGTATAGAATATGTAAAAACACGTTTTCCAAAACTGAATCAGAAACTATGCCGGAGATATTCCAGAATAGCAGAGTATAGGTTGTAATGCCACAAGAATTTTCCTTAGTTCTACAACTAAATAGTATAAAAGTTTTAATGTACGATTTGCCGGCGGATATTAGGAAAAGTTTCACATTCGGAAGAGAAAGTTTTCTACCGCTAAGAACTCATTTACTTTAGTGCTGATAGCTGAGTCAATTTTTACCGAAAAAAAAATTCTTGTATACAAATTGGATTCAATTCAACGAAAACTATATAAAAATATTAAATTCTGGTCTTATAAGTTTTTTAATTTAATTAAAAGTGTTTTAAATATTTTAATAACCAGAAAAACTTTATTAAATTAAGGGGTAAGGGATGAGAAATTAATTGTAATTAAAATTTAAAAATTCACATGGTTTTATGATAATGGCGGTTATATAGAAAAAGTTGTGCTATAACGGCCAAACAGTTTGGTCTTGGTGGATGAATAGTTTACTTGTCAAAAAATTTCCTTCTCTCAATAAACTGTTTTTCTTAGTGTATCGCCGACATGTTTCCTCTCCTTCCCCTCTAAAAGCGGGACGTATTCTATAGTTAAACGGGAATTGTTATATAGAAATGTTATATAGAAACTGTATATAGAAATTTGATCCCGGAATTCCAAAGGAATTCTGATTGAGATTTAATTGGTTTTTTAAGGTTTCCCGATTTGTAATGGGACATAAAAACCACTCCCTATTGCGTTTTAATTTTTTTCAAGTTTTAATTTTGTGCTGGTAATGTCAACTGCAAAGAGTTACTGGTATACTAGTTACTAGTCTATGAGCAGCTGGCAACTAGCTTTATGTCTACTAGGCATAACATCGATACTAGATGGTCACCATTCAAGCGGATCTGCGCTCTCTGGTCTGCGCTCGCCACCATCCAAGCGGATCTGCGCTCTCCAATCGTTTCCCCACTTGGGTATGATTTCTGCAATGCGAATTTTCTTGTTGGTAGGATTGCTTAAACACCTGGCAGTGTTTTTCAGAAAAAAAATTAACTCCGGAGCATAGTTTTTTTTGACATTCTTGTTTTAAGGAGTTAAACATTCACTTTAACACCGTTTTGGACCTCCAAAAAGAAATCAATTTAAACTCCTTTTGGGATATATTTTCATTGTAAAGGATGGTCACGCCCAGGAGATACTTTGCAATTGGCTTCAATGACTGTGTTTACATTAGGACTCACTTTGAGGCGGCACGTCATTCGTGAGGTTGAGGGACGTAGTGGGGAGGGAAACCAAAAAGAGCGAACGAAGTTTAGATTCACTTAAAATTATCGGTCGCAAACCGGTTTTTGAGTCTGGTCGTTGAAACCTGTCGTTTAGTTTTGTTGATGAAACCGGTTTATGAATCCAGATAAAGCGAACCGTGTGCACAAGGCAGAAAAATGAGAAAAGACGTGCCGCCTCAAAGTGAATCCCAATGTAAACACAATCAATAGCATATTGAGAAGGTGAATAACTAGGGTGACTATACGTTCCGAAATGGCCGGGACAATCCCCGATTTAGGCATGCTGTCCCGGCATCCCAGTAACTAAAATTCTGTTCCGGACTTTTCAATTTAGTGTTATCATTTATCGAACGATAGAAAAAATGATCACTAAATACTCTACTTCGGCTGGCGGATGCTGAAAATCACATTTTTTTTCGCCTGAGGCGTACAATTTCTAATTGCTTTTCCTTGACTTTCAACCAAATAAAGATTTATTTCCACTACAATTTTATTATTTCGTTTGTGTACCGTTTCAGTCATCGTCGCACACACCTTGCTCCGCTCCCCTCTCCTTCATCTTGTCCCGGATTGACCCAAAGAAAAAATGGTCTCCCTACGAATAAATCACAAATCGAGATGTGCAAATCCCGGTGAGAACATGCAAGAAAAGTTTTTTAACAATCAATATTAACTTTGAAAATACGGAGAAAATCAAAAAATCTTAAACGCTTGCCAAAAACAAGCATTTATTTGAGAGATATTTATTTTTGTTTTATTGTTTCGGTTTATGAACAGAATTTCAAGTAACTGCAACTTACTTTACAATAATTAGTACGGAAAAAGTTTATTTAGATTTGAGACTACACTTAAGAATGCATATTTAGTGCATAAACCGAGGCCCAACTGTAAACATAAAATAAAGAAATATTTTTGCTTGAATTTTTTTCCTCAGCCATATGAATTTTCAATATTTTTCTAATAATTTTCGGGCTTTTGGTCATATTGGAATATTTTTGCTTTTATCGAAAGACCGAAAATTGTCAGAAAAATATTAAAAATTCATATGTTCGAGGAAGAAAGAGAAATATTAGAAATATTTTTACTTTCATAACATTTAAATTTTTTTAATTAAACCGTATTGCTTCGTACTAAAAAATTTCAAATTATGTTTGCATAATAATTAAGAACTAAATTCACATTTTTTTTGTACCTTTTACAGAGTATTATTGAATTTCAATGCTAATGGAAACTGCAAGCGTCTCAAGACGATGATATCAACAAATGAAGAAAAAAAGAAACATAACCAGAAACTGAGTCATCCGAGTAAAGCAGGAACATCAATGCAAATATTCTTGCCATTATTATCCTGGTGAATGTACAGCATCCACATAATAATGGAAACCTTGGCGTAAAACAAAAGGTTCAAATATTCAAAAAGGAATCAAATACAAATAAAGTGGCCTTAAAGGATCTAAAGACAAGTGCATGTACATCAACTTCGATGCAAGGTACACTCGAAGACGGAACAAAGTCAAAAAGGATAACATTTGTTCCATTTCCAACCGAGGCAATTTGTTATAAAATATATGGCATGTTTATTGAGGGAATTTACCCATTGGAATGTGGTCTTTTTATCTAGGGGATTCAATTGAAACATAAAAATAACAAAACAAATATAAAAGGAATACAAAAGTTCATGTTATGTGGGAAATTTTATGTACTAGAAATTTTTAAGACGCAGAAAAAGATTCTGGCATAACGAAATCGAAACATTGCTGAAATTTTTGCATTTTAATATACTATATTCATATGTCGGTTTGGAAAACGCAAAAAATTCACCAGACAAACACAAATACTGATAAGGAAATGTATGTTCGTTTTTAATGGTGAGCAGAATGAGCTCTGGGGCATAAACAGTAAAAGAAATAATTCAAAAAAAAAAAAAATAAACCGCAACATTTACGTATTAAAGGATGTTTCAAAAGATTCAAAATCTCTTTTAATATGCGATAAAACCTACTAAAAAAATAGAAGAAGCATTCAAATATGTGTAAATATATAACATAGCCTATAGCTTTTGAACACAAATGATTTTTTTAAAGAAAAATCAAGAACTTTTTATTCTAATTATTAATTCAATGTTTATATTGGAGAATTAATCAAGATAAATAAAAATATCTCCATTAGAACAGGTCAAGTTGATCCACTTGAAAATAAATTTGAAAAAAATGTCGATAAAAATATTTTTATGTGTGGTAATGCTTGTGCCAACAATATTTGGCCAGGCTGTGACGTTAGATAACGGTAATACTCACACAGATACCACAGACGATGATGAGATTTTGGGTGAGACGACTGTTAGTTTTGGCATAAAATCATTTACCGTTGAAGTGACAACGCCGACACAAAAGCCAAAACAACAGTCACACCAAATGCTATCACAATTAACCCACACAAAAAGTTATGTCAGCAATAGCCAAAAGTTGATACCTGAAGATGTTGATAATGATGTCGATAATGATAGAGTGGATCCAGTGACGACCGAATTCAAGGAATCAGTCGCGCCAAGTCACAATAGGGATTCGGTGCTGGCAGATGGTGCCGTTAGTCACACTGAGATTATCACAATGAAAGCAACAGAGGCGACATCTATCCAAACCGGAGCGGAAATTACAGAAGCGGTAATGACAGGAGAAGAAATAACAACGCTGACACCAGCGCCAACAGAAGTGATAGTTAATGGCGTTACTGGGGACAAAGTTACCACAAATATTGTCAATAGAACAACAGACACACCACTTATTTCCAATTTAAGTGTAAATTCTGGCACGGAGGAGAGCAGTGAACAGGAAAGCACAGATGAGAGGCCGCCATCGTCATCATCAATCTTCGCAATGACAACAACACAAACGGCAACAACAACAACAACTATGTCGGAAGTTGTACCATCAGGAAAGGTCAAAGCGCGAGGGATGCGATTAGGACAAGGAATGGATCCGAAAGTGTCTGGAATTAGGAGAACCCCGGCACAAGTAACAACAGAAATGGGTTTCACGTCCGTAAATATTGGAGATTCAAAGGATAGTATGGACTTTTTTATCAGCAGTAGCAGCAGCAGCAGCAGCAGTAGTAGTGGGAAAACTGGTAGTAGTGATGGAATCACTACCGAACGGAATATCACCCCAGAACCAATGATTAATGATATCCACGTCGAAAAGAAATTGGAAAATGGCTTGTACCGCATCAAATTGGCTGAGATTATAACGGACGAATTCGCCGGATCGGGGAATGTGGCCGGTATATCCATCGATGGTGATAATAATGACATGGAACCAGTACAAGTACAACAACAACAACAACAACGACAACAACATCAAGAAATCATTGGTGATGGTGGTATTATTGTTAATAATGCAAAGCCTACGGGCGGTAAAATTAACATAATTGACCTGTATCCATCAAAACTGGAGGATTTCGGTCCAATTATCCGAGAATCAAATGAAAAGATGATCAAGGAAAAACAAATTTACTTAAACGATGACAAGAATGACTTTCCCAATTCACTCAATCAAGTTTTCGATGATGACACCAATATCCCAACATCAAAAATCGAAATTGAATTAATTGAGGATACGAGCGGTGATTTGACACAGAAGAGCACCGAAATCGTTGATAAGGTGACGGATTTCACAGGTAAGCTACAGGAACAGGATGGCGTTATAACGGAAATTGAGAAAAAATTTCGACTTGATGACCTAAAGAGATCAACGCCAGCCCCGATAACCGTCAATCATAAGATTGAATTTATCGAGCGAAGGGTTAAGAAAAATGATCCCTCGCTACGGAATCTAAAGTCTGCTAGCGCCACCGCCTATGCGGAGGGTGGTTTGAATAGCAACAAATTCAAATTCTACAATTCGGATAGTCCCCTGGGCAGGATTGATTTTGCCAACACGAAATTTAATACGGATACATCGTCAACAGCGAGAGGTGATAAGAATTCACGTGGCGAACATAGCGACAAACCGGAATTCTCAACAACGAAATTCTACAATAGCAAGGAGCTGTACAATGAGATGCTGCACAAGAAGCTAGATGCCGCCACCATCGGCACTGATAAAACGGAAATGATTAATGATAGAAAAATGCCGTCTGCAGGAATTGCTGCTACTGGAGCTACATCAATTTCACGGATAACAACAACGGCAACAGCAACTACAATGAAACCAGCAGCAGATGTCTCCCAACAGCGTACCGCACAAACACAGTTACAGTTACAGCAGCAACAACAACAACAACAACACACCCTGACCGAACAAAGGCGACGGAATTTACTTAGGACGATGGCCACCGCATCCCAAAGGAATGCAAAGAATATCAATTACGTGCCAACAGCAGATCCGGATCCCGATCCGTCGCCGTCTGTATCACGGAACTATAGTAGATCATCCGGAAGGAGAAGTGGAAGTGGAAGTGATGAGATGGTTAGCAAGGATTCCATTACTCATCAGCGGCAGCCCCACTTGACCGCTAAAGTGAAACTTTTTGCTGACAATAAAGTGAAAGTTCGTACCATGACCACTACTAGGACACAGGATACGGTGGCGGGTGAACGAACTACCGAACCAACAACAGTGATGGCAACAACGGCGGCGCCCCAAGGACATTTAGCACAGGAAGGATCAGAAGTGTTTCGGGTGACAAAAAATAGAACAACATCGTTATTAAATCCGAAAAGGAAAAACAATGCAAGGACAGTTGGAGCGACTTTAATGACATTGCCCGTACCATCGGATACAGACAGGATATCCAGCCCCAAAACCATCCTTCCATCACCAACTGCAATTGTTTCAACGGGAACAACCGCAGCAGGATGGGCGTCCGTCAAGTCGAAATTAGATGCAAACATTGAGCGAAAATCGACATCATTGCAGGCAAACGTACGGAAAATGATGAGAACACGTCCAATTGGAAGTGGAACTGGAGCGACAACAGGATCTGCGACGACATACAAATCTGAAGCTGGTTCAGGTTTTGGGGCAGGAGAACTTCCCTCTGTCGTCGCCGCGTCGTCCTCTTCCCCAGCTTTGCCGGCAATCACGCCATCGACGATAAATGAGGACGGTGCAGTAACACATAATTCAAACCACCATCAAAACAGTCACAACAGCTTGCCATCTACGAAGCCGAAACCATCACCGATTCCAACAATCCGTAAACCGTTCTCTCGTCCTCGCATCCTTAGTCGCCTGCAGGAGAAAATCAATTCACTGGAATGCGATATTCAAAATGTTCCTCAGGATTCACATCTTTGGCGAGGAAATGAGACCCATGAACTACTTCTTCCCATTACGGTGAGTATCTACAAAGAATTTGTGATCATAGACCCACATTTTTACCTACATTTCTCCCAGAAATCCTGTATCCGCTGCCACCATGGCTCTATTGTTTTAATCCTGTGCTGTGAAAATACTCAATTGTCGAGAATATACATTTTAGATAGTTGCTTCCTTCTGAATTCCACTGGATTTAGGGCATCCCCAGTGTTGTTCCAAATACGGAAATAATCATAAACAAGAAGTCTATCTTTTCAAATACAGGTCGAAAGTGAGAATTTATAAAAGTATTACCAACCAAGGAACAAATTGCACCTGCTACCCAACAGTACCTTTTCCTCTCCGTGCACGGGTTGTAGAGTATTACATAGCTGTATTACATACCTCTGGCCGTGTTGTTAATTGGAACATGCGTAATGTTTCGTTTAAAATAGGACACGGAACGATTCTAAAGTACTGAAATTCCTCTTCTATTCATTAAATGCCATACAAGCAGCCTCGAATGACATGTAATTTCCCTTCGCATTCCTTGTTGCAGGATTTTGAGGTTACCAACACCGGAAAGTGCAGTTCAGATGATGGCTTTTCCGATGGTTAACGTCACTGTTGCATTTTTTTTTTTGTTTCACGGAAGTGGAAGTTCTTTCCTCGGAACTTTTTCAATTAAGACAAAAAGTTTTTTAAAAACTAAACCGTCTTAGGATCCACATGTGCACATGGTTAAAATAATTGTCCCAGATGAAAATTCGCAATGAAAGATTTTCCTCAAAACATTCTACATGATGTCTTCTCATTTTGTAAGTGCTTTGCATGGAATTCCTTTCAACTAAATTAAACTATGGCACTGAATTAAATTACATTTCATGAAACATCCATCTAAATTCGTATATGTGTATAAAGAAATCTTTAAAAGTAAATAAAATATGACCTCATTTTTTTTCGTTTGAAGATGCAAAATAATCCAAGATTGATTTGAATTTTAAATATAAACAAAATATGGAAATTCTTTCGGGAGAATTTTCTTTTCTTTTCCAAAAATATTTAAGAAAAAATACCTGAGTCTGTCGACAATCGTGAATAACCCACATTTGAAAACAGAAACTGTAATTTAAATATAAACTAGAATGAGGAACCGTCGTTGTCAGGTTAAAGTATTTTCTATACTTGTTAGAAATCCAGACATCACTTACATGAAAACTTTTTAGACAATAGCGTTTTCCTTACAGGACCCGCGGCGAAAAATTTCAAAATTTTGCCTTAAATTCGTGTTAAGCGATCATTAATCCCCCCACCCCCCTAATGATAATTTTCTCGAAAAAAATTATAAAAGGACATTTGCGGTAATCTTATAGGACCTTACAGAATTTTCTCAAAATGAAACCTAGTGCGATCGCTAAGACGTCCTTGAAAACCACAGGCAAAGCTCGATTCACGCAATACTCAATTTATGCAAATGTTGGAATTACGTACAAGAAAAAAAAATTGTGACAAAAAAAATGTAGGGACAGCGGTTAACTAAAAAAAAAGAGATCTCTTCTCGTTGAAGGCTTTATTACGAATGAATAATACAATTCTTCTTGTTTGCCCCATTGACACAATAACCCAAAAGACTTGTTTATCGAACGGTATTCTATACCAACAGATAATACTTTAACTTTGCCTACAAAAAATTCTTTCTAATTCCATTAAATGCATAAACATGCTTTCACAGCATATTTTTAGGGACATTCGATTGTTGCAATCTCGGTTTTGTGCAAACGGCTTAAACTATTAGCCCCAGACTGTTTCTGAATTGAAATTTATATGAAGTAGTTTTAGTGGCTCCTAAGTGCGAAAATTTAAAAAAAATTACCTAATCCACCTAACCCATTTTTTTAAGCTCGACCGATGATCAATTTATGAAGTATATAATTGGTTCCTTGGGTTACGCGGTCATCAAATTAAACTAGTTAATTCTTTTTAGAACATTTTTATTAAATGCCTCAACGTTTCGCCTACTGTCGTCAGGCTTCTTCAGGAGGACTTTTCTTCCTGCCAATGCACTTTGTTAATACAATTTATTTTATAAAAGATTTTTTACTCACAATTAATGTAAAAATGAAAAAGAACAGAATCTACATGTATCACTTTTTCACTAATAATAAATAAATAAAACAATAAACAGTGAAACATGAAAATTAAATAAATAAATAAATTAAAGTTTTTTATCGTCGAGTTTGCTAAAATATTGTGTCCGGAATCAGGACATCCGCCTTTGTCAATGTTAAAACAAGAACTTTTTTGTGTGTCGAATTTAAAAATTATTGTTCAATTTCTCTTTAGGAGAGCACAGTACGTTTCATTTATGTTGTCAGTGTCCGATCTTTTATTGATTGTATCGTCAGATTGGTAAATGTGTAGAGCTTCTAACGTCATTCGTTTTTGATAATTATTCTCTTTGCATAAAATTTTAACGGAAGCATAATCAGGAGTATGTTCTAAAGATAAGCAATGTTCTGCTAGAGCCGTCTTGTTTATATTTTTGGACTTTATGTCGGATTTATGACCGGAAAGTCGACTTTTTAAAAACTGTCCTGTCGTTCCGATGTAGTTTGCATTACAAGCATTGCTACTATTACCCGCACATGAAATTTTATAAACAATGTTTGATTCACAATCTTTCGGAATCCTGTCTTTTAGTTTTGTGTAACAATTTTTAACAGTTTTTAACGGCCTATATGCCAGTGTTATGTTACTATTATAATTTTTAAAAACCTTACCTATGTTTTCCGAAAGATTGGGAATATAATTGACGCTTTTGTATATTTTTGGCTCTGAGTTATTTGGAGACATATCAACACTGCTAGAATTTAACTTTTGGTTTATTTTTTCTTTAACTATGTTGATATGCCTTTTTATAAATTCAATTGGATATCCATTGTTTTTTAGATTCTCAGTAATAGATTTTATGTTTTTCCCGTGAAATTTTTCATTACTGATGGTCAAGACTTTATGAATAAAATTTTCCACTGTATTGATTTTTTGATGTTTCGGATGATGCGAGTGGAAATTAATTAGACGACCTGATGCTGTTGGTTTTTGGTACCAATCAAATATTAATTTGTTCTCACATCGCATCACCTTAACATCCAAGAAAGGTAGCATGTTTTCAACTTCTTCCTCCACCGTGAATTGTAGTTTTGAATGGAACCGATTGAGAGCGGTATGTAAAACGGAGACATCTCGCATCATCCGAAACATCAAAAAATCAATACAGTGGAAAATTTTATTCATAAAGTCTTGACCATCAGTAATGAAAAATTTCACGGGAAAAACATAAAATCTATTACTGAGAATCTAAAAAACAATGGATATCCAATTGAATTTATAAAAAGGCATATCAACATAGTTAAAGAAAAAATAAACCAAAAGTTAAATTCTAGCAGTGTTGATATGTCTCCAAATAACTCAGAGCCAAAAATATACAAAAGCGTCAATTATATTCCCAATCTTTCGGAAAACATAGGTAAGGTTTTTAAAAATTATAATAGTAACATAACACTGGCATATAGGCCGTTAAAAACTGTTAAAAATTGTTACACAAAACTAAAAGACAGGATTCCGAAAGATTGTGAATCAAACATTGTTTATAAAATTTCATGTGCGGGTAATAGTAGCAATGCTTGTAATGCAAACTACATCGGAACGACAGGACAGTTTTTAAAAAGTCGACTTTCCGGTCATAAATCCGACATAAAGTCCAAAAATATAAACAAGACGGCTCTAGCAGAACATTGCTTATCTTTAGAACATACTCCTGATTATGCTTCCGTTAAAATTTTATGCAAAGAGAATAATTATCAAAAACGAATGACGTTAGAAGCTCTACACATTTACCAATCTGACGATACAATCAATAAAAGATCGGACACTGACAACATAAATGAAACGTACTGTGCTCTCCTAAAGAGAAATTGAACAATAATTTTTAAATTCGACACACAAAAAAGTTCTTGTTTTAACATTGACAAAGGCGGATGTCCTGATTCCGGACACAATATTTTAGCAAACTCGACGATAAAAAACTTTAATTTATTTATTTATTTAATTTTCATGTTTCACTGTTTATTGTTTTATTTATTTATTATTAGTGAAAAAGTGATACATGTAGATTCTGTTCTTTTTCATTTTTACATTAATTGTGAGTAAAAAATCTTTTATAAAATAAATTGTATTAACAAAGTGCATTGGCAGGAAGAAAAGTCCTCCTGAAGAAGCCTGACGACAGTAGGCGAAACGTTGAGGCATTTAATAAAAATGTTCTAAAAAGAATTAACTAGTTTAATTTGATGACCGCGTAACCCAAGGAACCAATTATATACTTCATAATCCACCTAACGGTAAAATGATACCGTTCTTACATAATTAAACCTCATATGGTGAATAAAAGTGATTTTAATCTTGAAAGTTTTTATACAAAAACATTTTTTATACAAGGAGAAAGTTTTTATACAAACCCGAGAATTAATTGAGGTAGAAAGTTGAAATTTGGCAAAGAACAGGCTTTTAGCAAAATATACACGTCTTCGAAAATGGGAAAAATTAGACCACCCCTCTTCCGTCTCCTATACTCTCCCGCAAAAAATACTTTCAATTTTTTTCGAAAACAAACCAATTTTTTCGAAAAATTTGTTTGGAAAAAAAGTGTTTAGAATATCGAAATTCTGAATACATCAAAATTCAATAGGACCACTCTTACCCCTTAAAAAGTTCGAAATTTAAAAACAACAAAATCACAAAGCCTTTCTCAACCAAATAGTTGAAATTTTTTATCTTCCTAGTTGAATTTATTACCAAAAAAGTTGAATTTTTTAAACCAAAAAAGGGAGGTCCTGTTGGAGAGAAATTTCAACATTTGTAAGTTTTTTTTTGCAAGGAGCAAATTGTCACATTCGTATAAGGGTGTTTATAAAACATTTTCTTCCGTCATACATTTTTTAAAGAAACTTTTTAATGGCCGGAAAATCGCGCTGCTACCCGGCGAGACTCGCACATAGGGTAGGTGAACCACTGATCCACATTGTTGGGCTGGTAAACTTACTTTATTAACAACTCGGTGTAGACAATTTTAAACCTGGAATGGTTGCTTAATTTTAAACCTGGAATGGTTGTCTTTTTTGGCTTAATTTTTCAACTTTTTAGTTTAAAAACTAAACTTTTGGAAGTTAAAAATTTGAAAAAGTAAAATTTCGGTTAAATTTTTCAACTTTTGTTTACGAAATTTCGTTTTAGTCAAATAGTCAAAACCTTTTAAGTTTAAATTTTAAACCAAAACTATAAATTTTAAACTTTTTAGGTTTAAATTTTTAACTAATTTGTTTTAAAAAGGGGTATTTAGAGTCTGAAAAGTTGAAAAACTCAACCTTAAAGTTATCTTTTAAACCCTGCCGGTTGAAAATTTTTCAATTATATACAGGGTGGGCCAGAATAGACGCAGGGGTTTGAAGTCTTTATAACTTTATTTTTAATTTTATTTTTTTAATTTTGTTTCAGCATTTTGTTAAGAAGACTTGGGCAATTTAAAATGGACCTGTACACAATAGAACAACGAACCGGTGGGCGGTGGGCTCAATGGCTCTTTTACGGGACATGTTTGGCGGACGCATTATTTCGAAAAGAAGCTATTTCAATTAGCCTCCGCGTTCACCTGATCTAACGACTCCAGATTGTTTCCTTTGGGGATATTTGAAAGAAAAGGTGTACGTCAACAAGCCAACAACCATCAGCCAATTGAAAACCAAAATTCGCAGTGAAATCGAGGCCATAACACGAAAGGTTATGGAAAATGTCTTGGAAAGAGCACGGATTTGCGAAGCAGAAAATGGCCACCACTTGCGGGATATAATTTTCCATGTTTAGACCAAAAATATTCCCCATCAATCAACTACATGTATTTGAAAAAAAAAAATTATAGGTTTCGCTAAAATGAAAAATTTATAAAGAATTCAAACCCCCGCGTCTATTCTGGCCCACCCTGTACAAATGGATTTTTTTTAAAAATTATTTTAAACCCAAAATAGTTGAATGGGACCCAAACTTTCCACCGTGTAGGAACGAATTTAGTTCCAAAAAATATGTCCGTTAAAGGGAGTGATCCTCTTATGGGAGGTGTCCGCAAAGGGAGTTTCACAGTAAGTGGAATTTTATGTATGAAAATGTTATGCAAAATCATATTCTAAAGATTTATCGAGGCAACACAATGTAAATTCACAAAAAACATTTTCTCTGTACGTGTAAAAGGGACAGAAATAATGTAAAACTTCTTAATTGAAAAATATCTACCCAAACAAAAAATGTTGCTTGACATAAAAATATCAAATTATTCCAAACAATTGCCTAAAAAAATTAAAAACACCCCAAAGAGATGTAAAACAGGTAAATTGCTTAGTTACAAAATTTTAATAACTTGGCCTCACAAAATTTGGCATTGTAAGTTAGCCGATTTCAAATTTATTATACAATAAATGGAAAAACAACAAAGCTTTTTAGATCCCTAGTAATTTGAGATATTTTTCTTTATCACAAAATTCAATTTACATTCCCTAGGTATACATATCGAATAACAAAAAAAAACATGTAATAAATATCTTTCATGTAAGATGCAGCATTAAATAATGGAATTTCAAGTTTAAAAGCTGATTGTATCGATAAAATTATTAAATTTTCTGCCTTGTTAAATTCAATTAATTGCAAAACAGAACAAAAGTAAAAGAAAATGAAAACACAATACAAAAAGAATTGTTATAAAAAGTGGATAAAAAGCAAACATTTAAGACACATAATTTTTGCCATCCGTCCGTTAGTTGGTTCGTCCGTGGGAAGAAGACTCACGCGTTCACAAATGGAATTCTTTTCTCTCCTGTGAAAAATTTATGAACCCACAGCAAAGCGGTTTAAAACTTTTTTATTACCTCGTCGTGGTTACTCTCGACATATTTCGTAAAAGCAGAACATCCTGAAAAACGAGCACCAAAAAAAAAAGACAACGCGATGAAATGCTTGTATACACTGTGGTATTCGTATATATCTTAATAACATCACACTCCGCTAAAAACTCCCCAGCGAAAGATAGATCCACCTGCCGCACCACGATCTACCTAGGCACCCATTCACCTACCTGTATCTCATATCCTGTCTACTCCCTTATTCACTGTGCATTCTTCCAGAGAATCCCCAGGCGTGGTGGTGTCATGCGGTGTCGTCCGCTCACCAAAACCAACTTTTCACAATCTGTCTTCGTCTCCGGGAAATTTTCAACTCGAGAAACCGTCAAACAAAAGCTCCTTAACTGCGCACATCCCGCACCGAACCAAACGTCTGTATGTCTTTGAAAATTCCCAAAGCTCACGTTATACCTTTAAAGTTAATTACACGAAGCATGAAATTAGATTAGATCTTGTGTCTATAATCTATACATTTTAGATGTCGAGTTGTTGATGTGCACGACATCGCATTGCTACCTCACCTTACATAAAATATTCACACCAAAAGATAGTCCTTCTATATAGACCCCTGAATTGTGTGTGTTTTTTTTTTGTTTTTGTTTCTTAATTTTAAAAAATACATCTTGTTTCTTCAACAGACGCCCGAGGATTGTTCAACAACAGAGGATTGTTTACCAATGATCATATCGTGGGAGGGCCAAGCCGAAATACAGTCTGGTGATGTACTCCTAGTCGAAATCAACGATGCTCTACTGATCCCAGCCGATTTCAACCAAACTCATAGCCTCAAGTGAGTATATAAACCACCATCACATCGGAACGTATAACGAGCACCAGTTTAACCACCCCCGATTAACCCCATCTACCCCATCATCATCAGCCCACAGAAATTCTGCCACAATGAATGAAAATTCCGACAGTGATTTCGTATGTTAATCGCGCATTTCTTCTACTGTGTTACGTTGGCGTTGGCTGATCCAACGTTGCCTTTAACGAACATCCACTTTCGTAGAAATTCTTTGAAACCATTAAAAAAATGTTATTTAAGATAAATCTCAGTGAGCCGCAAGGTTCATCCGTTTCGCTGTTCACACAGGAAAAACCCTTTTCGCAAACAACAAGTTCAAAATATCCTTTTCAGGGATTTTTCTACCAAATCGTAGGCAATCGTCTTGAATCGTAGGCAATCATCTTGGTGTGATGGGGGAGGGGGCAGAGGGCGGAATTTGCACAGTCGGGTCAGAATAAACAGTTAACGGGAATCGGTAGCAGAAACTAAGATATCGAAAGGAGAACGTATTTCCTAAAAAAATATTCTTGGATGCCTTAAAATGGAAACTACAGATTTAAAAAAAAATTTGGGCTTAAGAGAATTTTCAATTCATGAATATTTTAGATCAGGGAAATGTTGTGATTTTTGTAGATTTTATAACAATATTCAAACAGGACGACTTTTTCTTTATGAAGTTTTTGGATTTCTTTTAAACGAAAAGGAAAAATGCTAGAAAAATGTTTAACTCTCTTTTTTTTTACTAATATACAAAGCTGAAATCATTGAATTTTAAATACGTAATACGCCCGATGGGAGGTGGTAAACAGTAGGGGTCAATTTCAGTGACCAAAAAATCTCCATGAGAATTTTTTAACTTACCTAACAGTGAAAAGCGTATCAAAATCCCACCAGAATTGTGGGAGATAGCAGAGAAGGGGTGTACAGAGAGGTGGGAGGATAGATATTAGTTGGGGAAAAATTCCCTTGAGGCTGACCTTACTAATTTTGAAAATCAGGTCCAAATATTCTAAGGATTACAAGAGACGTCGGAGTAGGGAAGGAGGGGGAGGACAGGGGGAGGACAGGGGGAGGTTTTCATGCAAGGGTGGGTTTCATTTTAGAAAATTAAAAACTTTTCCTGGTCGACTCTCTGCCCAATAATGAAAACCTTGACCAAATTCCTTCAAGGACTCAAAAAATAGCGAGATCCAATTTTTACTTTCCTCTTCTATAGAAAGCAAGTATTGTATTGATGACGGAGAGCGAGTCTAGAACGGGAGAAGATAGAAAATTTCTGATCAATATGAAATCCGTTTCAGGCAAAATTATGAAGATGTCCGTGCATCTGTCTGTCGGTCTGTCCGTTTTAGGTATCTTAAATAAGTCGAGAACGCGTTGATCTAGCAACTTGAAAATTTTTGTGTGTAAATTTTACAAAAATCGTAGTTTTCTATCAAATTTTAGAAAAGTAACGGTAGCTATAACGGGTACCTCCCATACATTTTTTTTTTTGTGAAAAAAAAAACAGTTTTTTGGAAATTTCTCGAAATCTATGCTCTTTAATGAAAATATGAATATAACCGAATTTAAAGGATCTAAAATTTAACGTTTCTTTTGTATTTCTAACGGTTCTGGAGATATTTGAGAAAAATTCGGTTTTTTGAAAATCTCTCGGTAATTATGCGCTTTTATGCAAAAAATGCATATAACTAAATTTATAGGAAATAAAATTTTCTTCATTTTTTGCTGCAATTGTTAATACATATCTCTAACTGTTCTCAACATATTTAAAAAAAAATCCAGTTTTTTGAAAATTTCTCGATTTCGCATTTATAGAGCAAAATACCTACAAAATATTGTTTTTAGATTTTTTTTTTTTGATTATTGAAAAATAAATTACGGAAATTCTATTAATTACGGTTAGCAGATTCTTTTTTTAAACAAAATTTTTCACATTTTTTTTCTGATTTCCATCTAAAAAATATTTTGTTTTCATTTGTTCGCGTACTTTACTGTAGGTCAATTTTAATTCGAAAAGCTTTAAGTATGGATACATTAGAAACCATTCCATTCTTATACCTGGCAAAATTTACGAAGGTCTATTGCTTTGCTTAACCCCATCATCCCGTACAAGATCTAAGGAAATTGCACCTAATAACGGAAATTACATTATTTCAGTGGCTTCTTCCGCCCCTTTTTTCACATTCACCTTGAAAATGAAAGGTAAAAAGTTTCCGTTTCGAGTAACTCTGACTGGATTTAGGATACACTCGTATGTATGTAAAACGTGGCTATACTAGACGGAACAAGTCTGCAAAAAGCTTAAACGACAAGGAAATTTTTTTTTAAATTGTCTAACCTTTATAGAAAGATAACAATATACTAACAGTTGTAGATACAAGAATATCCAATCTAAAATATAACCCTATAGAAGTAGAATAGGTGGTAAGTAGGTGGAAGTTGTATAAACGAAGAAGCAATTTACCAAATTGTCCTCTTAGGGCACGTGAACTCCTCGCAGGTGCCAGATATTCCGATTAAAGTGATGTTAAGACGTGCCGTCTAAATTTGGGCTAAGAGACATCCGAGCCTCATCGATGATTATACCGAGTTGAAAAACATAACAAAAGCTATAATTTCCAATCTGGCAATCATTGGAGACCCGTATGGTGATATTCGTATCAAAATTCGAACAGTCATACCAAAATTCCACTTTGAAGTCAAACTTTCCAATAAGAATTTTTAAAATTTATTCCAATCGGATTTTGATGTATGGGAGTTTTATGTAGAATCATATCCTAAATAACTTTTGTTCTTGGACTTTTTTGATAAGATGCTCCATTTTTGAGATATTCGCAAAAAACGTTTTCGTTCGTATGGGGGGTACCCCCCCTAATGGTCCATTTTTGCCCATTAACGAACTTAGCCTCGCATTTTACAAAAAACGGATCCACGCAAAATTTCAAGTCTCTAGCTCAATCCGTGCGCCCGCAATCCGCGCCACAGACAGACAGACAGACGGACGGACAGACAGACAGACAGACAGACAGACAGACAGACAGACGGACGGACATGCTAAATTCAACTTTTTTCATCATTCTAAACACACTGGTGTAATTCCTTTTTTTGTGCGATGACGGGATCTTGGCGTTACAAACGGTAAGGCAAAGTTAATATACCCTTTGGTTTCACCATACGGGTATAAAAACCAAAATTCTACATGTTTATCGTACTTACAAAAATGTCAGAATTTTGACAGCTCGAGAAAGATAAGATTATCTTGCATGAAAGGGTCGATTTGTATTTTCACATTTGGGGCTCGTGCAGTTTCTGGGCAAATATCTAGGGACTAAGGGTGCGTCCATAGTGAACCAGCTTCTCGCTGTTTCGCGCACCAGCTTTCCGGCGAGATTTACGCCGCGCCGGTACTTATCACCAGCGTGATTCTACCAGGTGATGGTCATAGTGTAGTGAATCTCGCGCCTGTACTGCAGATACGATGGCACTTTCACGTCAACAACTGTCAAAACAGGCTTGTAGCTGGTTACCAGCGTTAACAAGAATTAAAAATTGATTCCGGTTAAAGCTGGTAAACGCCGACTGATTCTTATGAAAGCGAGAAGCCGGTTCACTATGGACGCGACAATTCATACTCGGGATAATTTTTATTCAGCGTAAAGCTAGAACCTGAATCGTACGTCGATGCGTCCGTCATGCGTGCGTCCGTCATGCGTGCGTCCGGTTGACAGTTTGATGCGGTGACAGTTGGGTACGGCAACGAATCTGGAGTTAATTAATTGTTTTGCACTTCTTCTATTAGTTTATCGTCGAAACAATTACTTTCAATTTGTTCCATACTTAAATTGCTTAAATCGTAAACAAACTTTTTTGCGAAATGACATTTCCGTGCGTTGCCGCATGTAAAAGTAGAAATTCGACCTACTCTATGCGGTTGCCGCATCGGAAAATGTATTATTAGGGGAGTACCTACTCATAGCAGCCCGTTGATTTTACTCGAACTGTCAACGTGACGGATGCATGACGGACGCATCGACGTACGATTCAGGTTCTACCTTAAAGCAGCGGCTGGAAAGCGATAAAGCGAGAAGCTGGTTTTATGTCCACTATGGACGTATCCTAAGGTTGTAAACTGACAGCTGGTTGTGCAGCAAAGAAATATATAATTTTAACGTCTACATAAGGCTTCAACTATTTTATTATTAAATTAAAACCGCCGCTGGGTGCAAATATCCAACCTTCTGATTTTAATTTAACGCCAAAAAGCTTAAAATATGCAAAAATATCTAGCCATTAGTCTAAAATACATATTGTGGTTAAAACAATATAAAACCACTTTTAAACTTCCCAAAGAGTTAAATCCAGAGAATCATATTTTGTTTGCTAAAATATGAAACTATATATTGACCACATTCACAGGACAAAAAATATCAATTTTATTAAATTTTCGTAAAAATTGTAAACTCCCCGATACTTTTGGCAACACATAAAATTGAATTGCAGTTTCAATTTACAATTTTAATTTTCCATTGAATGCATCAAAACCACATTTCGGTATTGGAAATATAAACTTTTTTGCGCAGTTATTAGTTTAGAATTACACCAAATATTTCCATCAACCAAAAAAAGAGAAAACCAAATAACAGAATAAACGCAATGTTTCAATAACGAAAAAAAATCGCAAAACAGGGAAATCAATACGTATAGTGGACATATCTGGAACACAAAACTGTCAACCTGCCAGGGTCCAGTTTAATTTCATCGAACAGCCAGTAAAGTTCAAAAAAAAAATTGTCCACGAAAATACCATTTTATCATACGAGTCCACTGGTAATGTGTCAATTTGGGAAAATTTAGTGCACTGTTCTGGAAAATTGCTGGCTATCATCAACCCCTACTCACTCCCACACATAATTTTTGGGTGGTTGAAGTCGACCACCATGAAAACACATTAAAATTTATTCCCGCGCCGCAGAGAATTCCCTGCAATATCTTGTGGAAAATTCCTTATAAAAACTGTCTGGATTACAGTCGGGGGAGAATGACGAAAGGGGGAGAGAAGTTTTCTAGTCACAGAAGCGAAAACCTTATCAAAATGTTTTGTATGGAAAATATGAACTGGGAATACATTCATATTTTATGTAAAAATGGAGCACATCCCAAATTCCCGCTTGAATTCCTTGTTCTGCTGAAGGTTATATACGTCGTCCTTGCGATACTAACCGGAAAGACATTCTATCTCCACATAGGCAGGCTTACAATTTTTAGGTTTTCGGTCCCCGAAGAATTCCTTAAGGAAATAAACAGACAACGTTAAATCTCGGAGGATTCGATGGAACTTAATACCAGCGTCTTGTGACAAACCCCGTCACCAGTTTTTATTCTTCTTTCACTCTTCCATCTAACATTGTTGTTCAGCGAAAATAAAAATCCCTTCCTATCGCCTACATTCCCAATTCCAATGCAGAATCGCCTCCTCTAAACAACTTCGATGATGTTGAATGAAAAAATTCCCTGTTTTTGTGAATGGCACATCGATTTTGGGAATTATTATCGCTCAGGTAAGCAGACGTAACGATTTTCCCTTTCCCAACAATTTCCCATAGTTTTCAATAGAATTATATTCGTAAGCCTATTTTAAATATTTAACGGCCTAATAACCGTTTTGACTGCATCGATAGTCTATAGCCTGATACCAACCCCCCGCCCCGCCCCAATGACAAACGGTTGTAATTCCCCTAATTGAAATTGATGTAATTTCGTAATTTAAAAGGAGACATTTTATGACACTAATGATGTCGCATAAATTGGCGTAAATGATTCGTTAATGCTTCATTACATTTTTCAAATGAAATTTATTTCGCCTATTCAAGATGTGTCTTTCGCCTACCTATGCGCATCCAGCAAAAAAATAGAATTACTTCTGTACCTTTCATATTTTTTTTATTGCCATTTATTGGTAATCTTTATGTAACTGAAAAATTCTGAAAAATTCTGAAAAATTGCTGACTGTATAAGAAACTTTATGGAATTCGGGAGACAAGACTAGAGTGGCATAAATTTGTCAACATTAATTCTCAATGGATTTTCAAGGCGACCGGAAAGAAAAAGTTGAAAAAGGTATGTTGTATTATAGGAAAATAGGGGAAATGCGCAATTTATCAAAGTCGATGAACTAAGGAAATTCAATTTTTGTGGGTGTGTTTTTTTGTATTCGTTCGTCTTGTTTCAATTTTATCACGGCGTTTAGCAGAGACAAAAATGTTTTTGAAGCACGGATTTACATTGAGAATTTAATGTATTTTCCAGTTTAACAAAATTGTAATATATCCGGTTGTCTATTTCGATTTATGGTAAATTTCAATATGTTGTATCATGTCTTATATCCTGTTTTAGATTTTTATCACATTTGCTTATTTGTTTCGCAATTGGTAAACGTTTTATTATACTTTGAAGTATTTTGTTGTTAAAGTCATATTTTATTCAAAAAATATATCTGTATATTTCAAAATTTATTCTAAAAATAGATTACGCTCGAGGAGAAATTACACTTTCATACAAGAACCATATATGAAATATTTTAACGGTTATTGTCATAATTTTTTATCAAACAAATTATACTTCTACCTAGTACTCAGATTTCTGTGACTTTTTACTTTCCTCTTCTATAGAAAGAAAGTATTGTATTGAGAAAAAAATTATGATTCCCCCAATCATAAAATGCAGCCAGCATAATTATGTTTGGGGGATTCTTATTACAATTATGTTTGGCTGAAATTTCCCCTAGAGGAAATTTTTGCCATTACAATTATGTTTGCCGACACTGTGGTTCCAACCACATTATGCTTAAAACTGACAGGAGAAATCATGATATTTTGATTATAATATGTTTGGTTGTACTACAATGTTTTCAAATTCACCAAACAAATTATGTTTGGGGCAACCAAAATATGTTTGGATTCCCAAATTTTTTGCCGTTTGTCCAATCATAATATGTTTGGTGCGAACATAATATGGTTGGTTTATAAATACAATTATGATGAATATAAGCAAATATTGCTTATATCAATCATAATTAGATTTCGTGCCAAACAATTTTATAGTATAACTGGATGTTTTCACATCCGTAAAACTCCATCCATTGACCTTTGGTCAAGCATGTCTTGTAGCCTTTTTCTAACAGGACTGGATATTTTTCAGCTTGAGTTGAGTATTTATACGACCATGCTACAAATCTCATGCGAATTATACGCGAAGAGAAGAATTTGAACATAATATGTTTAATTTTAAACAGATATGATCCGAGGCATCATATTTTTAATTCGGCCGCTTCAAGATTTCCCCACTTATTGTGTTCGTCAACCATAATTATGTTGAGACGCGGAATTTACAATAATATGTTGACATCCAAACATATTTTTATTCTTCCCAATCAAAATGTGTTTAGATATTATTGTCCTCCCAATTACCTTATAATTTTCCAAAATTTCCCTCATCGGGGAACATAATTATGATTGGAAAACTAAACATAATACTAATTGGAAGTCATCGTCTGATAACATTTTGATTCGTCTGATTATATTTTGATTCCCCCAATAATTCTTATAGTACTCCCAATGATATTCAACCATAATTTTTTTCTCCGTGTAGAAAATTTCTGATCAGTATGAAATCCATTTCAGACAAAATAATGAGGATAGCCGTACATTTGTCTGTCGGTTTGTCACCTGCACTTACCTTAAATAACTCGAAAAAGTGTTGATCTAGCGACTTGAATTTTTTTGTGAATAAGGTTTACAAAAATCGTAGTTTTGTAACAACTTCTCGAAACGTGACATTAGTTATCAAGGGTACCTCCGATACATTTTTTTTAAGGTTTTTGGAAAATTTCTCGAAACCTATGCGCTTTTGCAAAAAAGCGAATATAACAAAATTTGAAGGATATAATATTCTCTACATTTTTTCCTTTAACGGCTTTTATGTATCTCTAACGATTTTCAACATATTCAAACAAATCCAGTTTTTTAAAAAAATTTCTCGGAAACTATGCGCTATTATGTAAAAATGCTTATAACTGATTCAGAAAATATAAAATTTTATCCATTTTTGCCTTTAACGGTTTTTACGTATCTTTAACGGTTCTCAAGATATTTGAAAAAGTATTATTTGTTACATATTTTTTCCGAAACTAAATATTACAGAGAAAAGTTTTGTGTTTATCACAACTGATATTTTATATTGAAAACGGGTCTTTAGTTCACGGTGTTTTTACAATGGGCTGGCTGGCGTTTTCACAATGACCTGACTGGCGTTTTCACAATGGGCTGGCGTTTTCACAATGGGCAATGGGGTGTGCATAAAAAGCATAAAGACGCTCAAGGGATAATAAAGGAGCAATTTCTATTGAGGTTCGTAGAGTCAAAAACCGGATCCAAATCCGTTCAGGGATACAAAACATAGCGAGAGAGAGGATTTTTTTTTTTGGGAAGAAATCGGATAGATTTTAGCGAGCAGAAACTTTTCTTAGCAGATGGGATTTTTACTGGCAAAAACTTGGGTAAAATCACTTCAGCGGACCAGGAAATAAATGAGGAGAGGGATCACGGCCAAGGGGGAGCGTTGATTTTAATGGACGAAAAATCGTCCTGGTGGACGACAGCCTAATAGTGTAACAAACTCCCTTAATCGGTTTAGAAGATATCATACGAGGGGGGTCAGATGAAAGTAGTTTTTAAAATTATTGTGGTTTAACTTATCTAGTGTTGTTATGCGAATTTTCAATTTTCTTCCATATTTGACGGCCCGATACGGCTGAATCTTCGCTGGATAAGTCAGACCAAAAATTACAAATTGATTGTAAGGACTGTAATGTTGGGAGGAGACTGTTTGGCTACAATTTTCTAACAACGTATTGTAATTTTCGCGTTTTAAGGCTGCTTGTATCCTTGGTTTTGGGAGGCTCTGCACAATGGGCTGTATGCATAAAAATAAGCATAGGCTTATACTCCACTTTTTTTAAAGCAAACTTTCAAATTTGTATGAAAAAAGTGGGCAAATGCGCTTGCTTTAGATTTGACAACAAACATTAGCTTTCGGAGTACAGAATTTGCTTTCTTTTGATCACAAAAATTGGAGTATTTTCACAAAAAATGTCGAGTAAAAGCATATTTTTATTCATACCTCCTGATGATAAAAAAAATGTTGATGACATGCTAATAATAAAAAAAATGTCCTTGCCGATAAAAAGCAACCCAATTTCTCTTACACTCAGAAAAATGATAAATGTACTGCAGGTCAACTTTTTGTCAGGTTAACTCTGACCTCTAGCCGGCTGACAGAGTTAACCTGCTTAAGTTTGACGTAGTTACATCAAGTTACATGGTTTTAGCCTGCTTCAGGCGTAAGTCAGCCTCAGTCGGGCGAGAATTATAAGACTAGTTTAACTACCAATGGCTAAGTACAACTGATATAGTTTTAACTTTCAAACTAGTAAGTCCACAGCAGGCTTAATAAACCATTGCGAGGTGTATTAAACCACATTATACAGGAGCCATAGGCTTATAGTACACCCATGAGCGCTGTATGAATGCAGTGTTAAACGCCTGTAGCTCGACAATGCGCCTGCAGCAGGTCAAGTAATTCTACCACAGGCCGACAGTCAACCTACGAATGACTAACTTGTCGCGATTAACGCTAGTTTAGGCTAACTGTCGCCCAGGGACAGCTTGACGGTAACCTGCCACAAGTTTACGTTACCTAGTGGAGGCTCACAATCCACCTGTAGCAGGCTAGTAAAACCACCCGTGGTTGACCAGTGACCTGGTGCAGCTTTAAAATAGACCTACCGCAGGTCAAGTCTCCTGAACCAGCCTTATTTTTCTCCTGCTGAAAGTCAATTTTACACCTACCTCAAGCTTACCTTTCCTCCTGCAGCTGTACAGCTGACTTTTAGCAGCCTCAACAGCCATATAGGCTCAGCGAGTTTACAATAAAAAACGATTGTTATGTTAATTCAATTACAGATTTTATTATTTTATTAATATAATATAATATTGTACATATATTAATTTTTTTAGCAATATGTGACTTTATCCGCATGGTGTGTCAAAGCTAATCATTTGATAGCCTTCAGCATTTAAACTAATGTGTAAAATTTGTGTTAAATCAAGGCGTTGTACAGGGATAGTTAAATATGTGTACATACTTTCCACTTGATATGCAAGTGTATGTGAAGAAAATACAATAGTTTTATATAAAGACAGAGCAACAAAAAAATTATCAACATTTTTGATTATGTAGTCAATTTTAGCAAAGTGTCCACAATGTTTAACTACCATATTTGGTTTTAATAGATACTCATTATATTTTAAGAATTTAACAGAGAAAATCGTATTGATAGATTTACAGTTATATCTACATTGAGATTCTTTGTTAAATACCTTAAACCTCCCACATTCTAATGATGCACCTGTCACTTCTGAATAATTAATTAACAAATTTGAGAATTGTAATGAATTTTTTACACAAAGAGTATGTAAGACATTTACTTTATTCCTACTACTGTAGGCTGTGTTTTTAAATCTTTGATGGAAACTCTCGAATCTCATTGAAGAAAGGTGCTTGAGAGGGCCTACCTTTCGTAAAATTGCCGGGTAATGTAGCAGTAAATGAAATTTCACAGTCAGGTTTTGTGTAGTCAAGTCCTTGTACAGAGAGTTGTGCTCCATCACAGTTTTTTCTAATTCTTTGATCATATTTTCATTGACTTTATTAGAAAAACATATGTATATAATTCTTCTGAGCTTCAAATATAATTTCCATTCGGTATTATTTTCGGGAATTAAATCACCAATAATGAGAGCAAAAGATTTTACAAAGCAAAGCATCTCTGCTGCACACATTTTTAATTTTTTTTGTATGAATAAATTGTCATCAAATAGAACTGGCTTATTTGATGCACTTGGCCCAAAGTTGAATGTATAAGTTCTATAATTAAGTTCACGTAAAGTGAAATATTTATATTTATTTACATAAATATCAAGAAGAAAATACATATCATAGCGGCACACGCCTTCTAATATGTCGTGCATAACGTCAACTGACAAATTGTTGGTGACATGGAACTTGCCTAATGTGTTCCAAATTGAATTTTCTTTTATGCTGGAGTTTCGAAAGTCATTTTCACAATGCTCTTTATAAACATTTTCATCTATTGCTTTAATGTTTGGATATTGCGAAAGATTGTGGCATGCCAGTAATTCGGTTTTATGGATAGTACAGAACCTGCAGCAGTAATAACTTGAAAAAGATTGAACAAATCCTAGAATTGTATGTAACCCTAAATTATCCCCGACCACAAGAGAAGGAATAAACTTAACTCTTGTATAACCTCGAATATTTATTTCAATTCCTGTTTCGCAAAGTTCGTTGAGATGGTCTATAAAGGGTTTGAAAATACGATCATTTCCAAATTTTTTCCTATCCTCGGATAGAAATAGCATACCAAGAAATATCGAAGATAATTGTGACTGTAATCTGGGTGGTAATGTTGGTATTTTTATGTACACACCGCCTATTTTCTGGATTATCGAATGCGAACCAAGAGGATTGTTAATTTCGAAATCATCGCAAAATATAAATAATGGGAGATACAATATGTTTTCAATACAATTTGGCATAGCATTTACTTTCTCTTTAAAATGTTGTGACTGTATGTAGTCAAATGTAAATCGTGAGTCCTTAAGGGACAAATCATTGATGTAATCGAGTATTTCCGAAAGTATTGTAGTTTTGGTGAAGAGCACTGTAAACAATTTCTTTAAATCATTAATTTGTACGGAATGAGTTATGGAGTTAATGGTTATCTCATTATGTTCATTTAAAAATTCTTCCGAATTCTTGTGTATAACAACATTTTTGCATGGGCAGTAAAAGTTGAAATTCTTTAATTTTTGTTGAAACATATAATCCGAAATGGAAAAATCAAAATTTAGAAATTCATTTATTGAATTAATATCCATATTACTATCCAGAGCAAGATCTCCAATTGTCAGTGAAAAGAATTTTTTAACACTAGCAATAGTTTCTATTGCATGTTTTCTGGCGACACCACTTTTTGCATATAGAGGCAACATCAGTTTTATGAATTCTAAATTATAATGTGTGTTTTGAACTTGACTTGATTCTTGTGGTTCCTCAACTTGACCGTGATGTTCAACCTCATGTGAGCTACTTTGAACCACAGTCTGAGGAACATTAGATATTGCAAGAGTATTAACGCGATCAGTATTTGTTGATAAATGCTTTAAAATGTGCCTTTTATATAAATACTGGCAAGAAAACACACGATCACATCTGCTGCATGGAAATCGGCTATTTTCTGGGTGATTATTTCGCAAATGTTTTATAAAAAGTGGTGCCGTTTCAGAAAACACGCCGCAAATAAAGCATTTTTCCATTTTGAAATAATAATTTGATATGTACTAAAAAAATTGATATGTACTAAAGTTATAGAAAAAATTATGCATATGCATATGTTTTACTCAAATATTATTCAACAACTAGTGTTTGATTTGATGAACAACTTAATATCTATTTCCAATTTCCTCGTTCCTGTCATACGTTGTGCTCTACTTTTCTTGATGCTGTCAATCATTTATCTGTAATAAGGGAAAACATTTATTAGTGTTAATTAAATGAGATTATATTTCTTGACCAATTATTCTTAAAATTTTGGCCTTTTTGGGGAGTAAAAAGAATTTCTATTCTACTAAGCCAACGTTTGAAGAATAGGGAAATGCTATATTTTATTTTGATAGATATAAATACCTTTCATATTTTGCAGATGTTGCGATAAATTGCAAACGGCACTATCGCTAGTGTCGTATGGTGTTTTTATGCCGAAAAGTTCCTGCTGTAAAAATGTCCAAACCCTTCGAGTGTCTTTAGGATATTTGATATTTAGTCCAAGGTACAGACACATACAGCCTTCAATTGCCGCAGAAACTGTGTCGAACATATATTTATGCTCTGCAATTAGTACTTTGACTAGTGCAATTGGAGTGCCGATGGCTATTATTCTTGGTTGCACTGATATTTTGTCTTTGCGGCACCTTTCCACGTATTTCCGCTCAGCTGAATCGGCTTCTCCTGTTGTCTTATAGATCGAAAGGAATGACTCCTGCACTTCTATTTTACAAAGCCTAGTGGTTGATTTGCTTGAACTGATTTTAGAAATATGGGGGTTTGGTAACAGGTACGGTAGTATTGCTAAGCTAAGCGCTTTTTTGTTGTTTTCTGTAAATGAATATTCATATATATTTAAATTGTATAAATTTTTCATTAATATGGTCACAAAAATTACACCGCACAATGATTTACCTTGTATTTCACTGTCGATTTTAATTACAACTGCTTTTGCACCTTTATTTTTGGAATTGCGTCCAGACAGTATCAATCCGTTGTAGAAACGTTCTATATTGCCTTCAAGCTTTGGAATTTTTCCGTACAATCTTTCACAGTCAAGTGTTACCTAAATAAGAGTCAGTAAACATTCGAAGAGCAATGCATATATATTGTTTACCAATTGTATTCCTCCAGGTTGTTGTATGCCTGGGAAATTCTTTATATAGTCTGACGTTGATATTTCCGAAAACAACATTTGTTTTCTTAATTTAAAAGTTTTTTCCCACTTCTCTTCTATGTTTTCGCACTGTGTCTTTAAATCACGTAAAATATTTTCATCCAGGTCTTCATCTATATAAAGGTAAGGTCAAGTTTGAACACTTTGATTTATTTTTAAATGTATTAGTGTAGGTAGTTGAAAAATGTTATAAGTATAATAAATTTTAACCCAAATCTTGGAATAGGTCTTCCGAGGTTGGCGTTAACGGCAGAAGAGACAATTCCTGATTAGGTGCCTTTGGAGGCAACAGTGGGTCTTGACGTGATGAAGACCCTCTCTTACGCCTCTCTATAGCGCCCCTTTTAGCTAATTCTTCTCGATAGTGTGAGTACTGGTCCAGCAGTTTCCCACGTGCTGGAGTTCGGATGCCGCTTAGAGAACTGAAGGGCGTATAATATGTTGAAGCCTTCTCGCCTGGGAAAATTTCGCAAATTAATTTCGCGATTTTTTCAAAATCATTCCTCTGCAGTCTGGCCAAAAAAACAAACATTTACACATCATAAACATAACAAAAGCTATAATTGCCAATCTGGCAATCATTGGAGACCCGTATGGTGATATTCGTATCAAAATTCTAACAGTTGTACCAAAATTCCACTTTGAAGTCAAACTTTCCAATCAGATTTTTTAAAATTTATTCCAATCGGATTTTGATGTATGGGAGTTTAGAATCATATCCTAAATAACTTTTATTCTTGCACTTTTTTGATAAGATGCACCGTTTTTTGAGATATTCACAAAAACCGTTTTCGTTCGTATGGGGGGTACCCCCCCCTAATGGTCCATTTTTGCCCATTAACGAACTTAGCCTCGCATTTTACGAAAAACGGATCTGCGCAAAATTTCTAGTCTCTAGCTCAATCCGTGCGCCCGCAATCCGCGCCACAGACGGACAGACAGACAGACGGACAGACAGACAGACGGACGGACAGACGGACGGACATGCAAAAATTAAATATTTTTATCATTCTAAACACACTGGTGTAATTCATTTTTTTGTGCGATGACGGGATCTTGGCGTTACAAACAGTAAGGCAAAGTTAATATACCCTTTGGTTTCACCATACGGGTATAAAAAGAAGATCACAACAGTATATACTCACATTCTGTTATTGTCGTCGTCTAGAAGATTATATACAATTCTTTTAGCAAGAGACACTCTTTCTTTATTTTCAAAATCTTTTTTTTTTAAATACGATGTTGTAAGCAGCTTCGCATGCCTGTTCAGAAAAGTTTCTAAGTCCTTTGAAATAATGGAAAGAAAATATTTTGTTATATAATTTCACGAAAAAAATTTCTTTTAAGTTATGTTCTGGGGTATACACATAAAAATGGGCTTTTTACAGCGCAACATTTTTTCCCTGTTTATTATAGTTTAACGCGGTCCGAGCAACAAATCACGATATCCCTTATTATATGTTTCGCGTCGAAAGCATACGAGTAATAAATATTTCTAGTGGCAGAAGTTCCACTATCCTGAGATTTTGGTTTAGATAGTGTCTGTTCTAATACAGTTGGGTACAGTTTCTGTACACCACTCTACAGAAACTGTACGAAAATGGTTTTTTTTTCGAGAGATATCGAAAAACGATAAGTATCGCATTATCCGAGGTTTTACTATATTTAATTTTCCACTTACGCTTTTGCTGGCAATGATGTCATTGGTGATATTGAAGAGAAAGGCAGTGTCGAGCGTATCATCTATTATTTTAACCAATTGAGCCCCGTTAGTGGAAGGGGCTGGTTGATACGCCGCAACCGCCTGATTAATGGTTATAGGTTCTTGTGCAGCACTTGAACTTTGCAAATCAAGAATAAAATCCACATTTGAAACATACTGCATAATATATGGAACAACATCTTCCGGTTCCAGCTCTATGCTATTGTGCCAGTATGTTATATTGGCACCAAATTTCGCTACACTTGCTTCCAAATCTTTTAGTGTCATGTCGCTTGCTGAAAGAATTTTTACTCTTTTTACTACATCTTTGTAGCGGACAGAAAGAAACGTCGTGCGTTTTTGCTCCATGTTGCTCTGTACAAATGTGAAGTTTTGTAAGAAAATGGGTTAATAATGCCTCGAAGACGTATATTTTAATTGTCCTATTCACAAACTGCAACCTAGTTTAACCCTTCTATAACGTTCGGGTCTTTTCATGACCCAAAAAAATTTGAACCAAAGAACGATGCACGAAAATGCCCCTTGACTAACTTTTGGGGTTCACTTTTGTGCTACCCCCATTCGAAAGGTAATTTGCTCTAGTTTCATGGACATAAGCTGTTTTTTAACGGGGAACTGCAGGGGGGTGGTCAGCTGCCATCTTAGGTGCTTTGCTTTTTCAATGACGAGGGCGTAAAAATCGTCGAAAAATGCATGAAAAAAGAAAAGCACCTAAGATGGCAGCTGACCACCCCCCTGCAGTTCCCCGTTAAAAAACAGCTTATGTCCATGAAACTAGAGCAAATTACCTTTCGAATGGGGGTAGCACGAAAGTGAAACCCGAACTGGTTCAAACGTTAGCCCGGGGGCGTAAAAATCGTCGAAAAATGCATGAAAAAAGAAAAGCACCTAAGATGGCAGCTGACCACCCCCCTGCAGTTCCCCGTTAAAAAACAGCTTATGTCCATGAAACTAGAGCAAATTACCTTTCGAATGGGGGTAGCACGAAAGTGAAACCCGAACTGGTTCAAACGTTAGCCCGGGGGCGTAAAAATCGTCGAAAAATGCATGAAAAAAGAAAAGCACCTAAGATGGCAGCTGACCACCCCCCTGCAGTTCCCCGTTAAAAAACAGCTTATGTCCATGAAACTAGAGCAAATTACCTTTCGAATGGGGGTAGCACGAAAGTGAAACCCGAACTGGTTCAAACGTTAGCCCGGGGGCGTAAAAATCGTCGAAAAATGCATGAAAAAAGAAAAGCACCTAAGATGGCAGCTGACCACCCCCCTGCAGTTCCCCGTTAAAAAACAGCTTATGTCCATGAAACTAGAGCAAATTACCTTTCGAATGGGGGTAGCACGAAAGTGAAACCCGAACTGGTTCAAACGTTAGCCCGGGGGCGTAAAAATCGTCGAAAAATGCATGAAAAAAGAAAAGCACCTAAGATGGCAGCTGACCACCCCCCTGCAGTTCCCCGTTAAAAAACAGCTTATGTCCATGAAACTAGAGCAAATTACCTTTCGAATGGGGGTAGCACGAAAGTGAAACCCGAACTGGTTCAAACGTTAGCCCGGGGGCGTAAAAATCGTCGAAAAATGCATGAAAAAAGAAAAGCACCTAAGATGGCAGCTGACCACCCCCCTGCAGTTCCCCGTTAAAAAACAGCTTATGTCCATGAAACTAGAGCAAATTACCTTTCGAATGGGGGTAGCACGAAAGTGAAACCCGAACTGGTTCAAACGTTAGCCCGGGGGCGTAAAAATCGTCGAAAAATGCATGAAAAAAGAAAAGCACCTAAGATGGCAGCTGACCACCCCCCTGCAGTTCCCCGTTAAAAAACAGCTTATGTCCATGAAACTAGAGCAAATTACCTTTCGAATGGGGGTAGCACGAAAGTGAAACCCGAACTGGTTCAAACGTTAGCCCGGGGGCGTAAAAATCGTCGAAAAATGCATGAAAAAAGAAAAGCACCTAAGATGGCAGCTGACCACCCCCCTGCAGTTCCCCGTTAAAAAACAGCTTATGTCCATGAAACTAGAGCAAATTACCTTTCGAATGGGGGTAGCACGAAAGTGAAACCCGAACTGGTTCAAACGTTAGCCCGGGGGCGTAAAAATCGTCGAAAAATGCATGAAAAAAGAAAAGCACCTAAGATGGCAGCTGACCACCCCCCTGCAGTTCCCCGTTAAAAAACAGCTTATGTCCATGAAACTAGAGCAAATTACCTTTCGAATGGGGGTAGCACGAAAGTGAAACCCGAACTGGTTCAAACGTTAGCCCGGGGGCGTAAAAATCGTCGAAAAATGCATGAAAAAAGAAAAGCACCTAAGATGGCAGCTGACCACCCCCCTGCAGTTCCCCGTTAAAAAACAGCTTATGTCCATGAAACTAGAGCAAATTACCTTTCGAATGGGGGTAGCACGAAAGTGAAACCCGAACTGGTTCAAACGTTAGCCCGGGGGCGTAAAAATCGTCGAAAAATGCATGAAAAAAGAAAAGCACCTAAGATGGCAGCTGACCACCCCCCTGCAGTTCCCCGTTAAAAAACAGCTTATGTCCATGAAACTAGAGCAAATTACCTTTCGAATGGGGGTAGCACGAAAGTGAAACCCGAACTGGTTCAAACGTTAGCCCGGGGGCGTAAAAATCGTCGAAAAATGCATGAAAAAAGAAAAGCACCTAAGATGGCAGCTGACCACCCCCCTGCAGTTCCCCGTTAAAAAACAGCTTATGTCCATGAAACTAGAGCAAATTACCTTTCGAATGGGGGTAGCACGAAAGTGAAACCCGAACTGGTTCAAACGTTAGCCCGGGGGCATAAAAATCGTCGAATCCTGTAAGGTTCTTTCCGTCATAAAAAATTCTTAGATTTCAAATTTGTTTTGAACACTTGGGTAATTTTATGACCCCAAACATTCTATTTGTGTGTATTTTTTGAACATAATAGAAGGGTTAATATCCACAATACAAAATGTCAAAAATTCGATTTTTGAATACGAAAGTAGGGTGTGAATTTGCAATTCCAGGCACAAAAAACTAATACATTTTTTAAACTAAATCAAAAATCATTCATATTGAAACTTACCTTTAATAACGGTTCCTTGATTATGAAGACAATCACTTTTAGTGCACTAAAAAAAACTTACTAAAAACAACCTTTCTGGGCTGGTTGCTAACACGAGAATGACGGCTTTTACGAAATTGCATAAACGAATGCAACTCACACAGGCGTATTAAACCTATCACTCTTGTACAGTTAACCAGTGGCTGGTACACCATGGCAATGCAATCATTAGAAGTGCAGCTAACACAGGCGTAATAAGCCTGTTTCTGTTTTACTTTTTATAAAGTTAACTGTTACCGGATAATAAGCCTGTGTTAGGCAATGCAATCCTTAGGAGTGCAACTAGCAGTGGCGTAATAAGCCTGTTGCTGTTTAACCTTTTATGATAAAGCTGTGTAGGTTTGACTGCTCTTCGAATACAACGCACAGCGGTCAACAAGTTCGCCTATTGGCGCTTTACACATTTTGTTAAGGCTGCAACAGCTTTACTGACGTCACATTGCTTCAGTTCGCCTTGCCCTGGTCTTCAGTTGACCTATGGTTGGCTAAATATTCAAGCTATGAGTGGCTTAATCGTCATTACATGGCATTACATCCTCGAAATGCCTATCTCAGGTCAACTCGTGCAGCTCCCAACGCTTTACTTCACCTGCAGGTGGCTTAATTTTAGAATTTCTACGGCCACAGGTCAACACAAGTTTTACTTTTCCGGATGCAGGCGAACGCGCGCCAGTCATAGGCTAAATTTGCCAGTCCGAGGCTAATTACGCCGTATGCAGGTCGTCGAGTTAGCCTCCATTTTTCTGAGTGTACGCTTGTTTAAATTTTCAAATAAAACATCACTTCCAAAGTTTAATATTGTCATCGGAACAGCACTTTGTAAACCACTATAACTCACAAAAATTTTCGCTCTCCCTTTATGCAATATTTTATCTTCGGAAAATTCCATCGAATTTGTTCTTTTTTCGCGCTAAATTCAAGGACATGTTAAAAGAATCACGTCCCCTTGAAAATCAATTTCGAACTCTCAATTTACAAAAAGGAATAACAACAAGCAAACATTGAAAGAATTTTTTTCTCTCCACCAGCGATGACTATTGGCATTCTTTTCATATTAAACTCAATCGAAGGGTCTTTTTTCTCATATTTCGCTAAAATTCCTATCCCCGATCCGATATATTGCGGCAACAATCAAAACTTTTTGAAAAATTTGCATATCAACAAAAGAATGTCTTTACCCGGTCTCTAGTCCAACAATCCCCAAACAAAATCATCCCCCACAATAGCCATTTTCCATTACTCCTATTACCCTTTTTCTTCATCCCCGCAGCGAGCGTTGTCAAAGTCAAATAGTTACGCTTGCTCCAAACAACTCGACCTACACAACATATTCAAGCATAATACAATTGTTCGCCTATGTGTGTAGATTATTGCTTGTCATATGCAAAGGACATCATACTCTATCCTATGAATTGTTTATTCTGTGTTCTGTGAGAGTTTTTTTTTCCTATTTCTTTCGACTTTTTTCTTATCTTTCCGATTTCTTTTTTCATTTTTTGTCTTAACTTCAAAATACATTCTGTGTACACGGCCAATAGATTTTTTCTTGCTGTCCTACTTTGAAAAATGTTCAAGGAAAAATTTACCCCATTCTATAAAAAGAAATGTGAAGGCAATTCCAATCTCTAACTATACTAACTCGTAAGTCCGGACGAATAACATACGATGAGGATAGGAGAACCTCCCGAGACACAACAAAAAGGATATAAACAGCATCCCCGTACGGATGAAATTCTCAAGAAATTTTCATTCACCCCGGGATTCTTGCAAGTTCGAATATGTGTAGATCGAGCATATATAAGGACCTTTTCTCTAACCCGACACAAAGACAACAAAACAAACATAATAGCATCGATTGACTGGCATAAACGTTCAACCATCATACTATATCGTCTAGCTTGAGGATCTCCAACTGAGCAAAACAAAAAAAAACCGAACCGAACCGGAGCCATATACCCTTGTTTTGATGGGATTTTACTCGATTTTAGATTTTGCTTTATCGCTGAAAGCTTCTCCAATGAATTTTTTATGCTAAAGTAAATAAATTTAAAGAAAAAAATCTCATCTCTTGTATGTTTTCTGCTTTTATTTTCATGCTTTCGCTGCGACGCCTTTATTGACGATAAACTGACTGACTCTATATCTATGCTAAACCGACGTTCAAACACACATCCGAACAAACAACATTAAACCGCTGGCAAACGAATATAAAACCCACCACTCAACATACCAACTTCACCTTTGGCACCAACATATGTACTAACATCGACCCCGGTGGCTGTACCAACGGATGAACGGACGAAAAAAAAACAACACCTACACACAACATTTACGGGACATCGCAATTATCCTTGAGCTGGGATAACTATACTCTACTCAACTCTATTCCGGTGATGCAATAATACTGGTGGCAATGATATACAAATGAAGTACTCACAAGGCAACGACCACCGTTTACCAAGTCACACGTCCTGGCCACGAACACTGCGATGTCACCGAAGGTGTCCTGCTGGATATAACACCACTTGTGGTTGATGGGAAAAAACTCGTTACACTCTACGATAAGGACCTCACCGAGGGCATCAATTTGCTCATTGGTAAGCTAACCGTTTTCTATAGTCTATAGTGTCAACAAATTTCTCCCCTTAATTTCTAAATCCCTCATTCCTCATGTGTTTCAGTATGAATTTAAGTTTTACCTCAACCTATATTAGTTACGATACGAGGATTGCTTTTTCATATAGTACACATATCTCCCTTTTTGGCTGTAAAAAGCCATTACCATTTAAAACATACAATAGCCACCAGCAGCAGGAGGGCTAAATCCAACTTAATTTATACTTACATATCCTTGATCCTGTTGTTATTGGATTTATTTTGAATATTTTTCATTTGCTCCCGTTAATAGTTGTTTCGGAGCTGTGGGGTGCCCAATGTGTGCGGCTTAAGGTCACCGTAAAATCGGACAATTGTGGCGAGAATGCGGATTGCTCGGGCAAGGGAGTTTGCTTTTCAAATGCATCGATGGAGGGATACGAGTGCCAATGCTGCAGTGGATTTGCTGGATCACATTGCGAAGAAATCGATGCATGCTCCCCAAGTCCCTGCACCAATAATGGAATCTGTGTCGATTTATCACAAGGTCACGAGGGCAACGCCTATCAATGTTTGTGTCCCTATGGTAAGTTGATATTCAATAAAATATTTTTAATTATTTGTAATGGCGATTTGGTAAACGGGGAAAAAGTTAAATGGCTGATGTACTTGAAATCATAGTAACTTTGTTTAAAAATTCAACGAATACTCGCAGAGAAAAAATTGTTAATCTATAGCTATTGCTGACGGCTTCGCGGTTTAATAGCGGCATGTGCGAAACGGTCGAATTGCATGCTAATTCTAGTAAGTTTTCATTTAACAATTTTTTTATTTATATTTTGTAATCGAATGGCACAAATGGGATCTAAATCGGTCCAGTAAATCAAAAGATACAAGGAAAGGGGGTTTAAAGTTAGGAGGTGGGGTGAATTCTTGTACACTGAAACATTCCTTTCATTATTTCCAACCGAATAGCGAAAACGGGATCGAAATCGGTTCAGAAGATCAAAAAATGCAAGGAGAGGAGATTTAAAGGGAAAATTTTTATGCTTTAAAACCTCTCTCCCGTTATATTAAGCCGAATATCAAAAGTTGTGAGGGAAGGACAAACAAACAGACTAACAAACTACAATCCCAAACGCACATAGTCTTCCCGTTTCATCGGGGTTTTTTCCGTTTCATCAAGAAAAAAAATCAATTTTTTAGGCGCTGTATATCAGTTATAAAAGTGGTATAAAACAATAAAAAATAAAATGAAATGAATGGCTTTTATTTTTGATACACACACTCAGAAAAATGGAGGCTAACTCGACGACCTACATACGGCGTAATTGGCCTCGGGCAGGCGCGCGTTCGCCTGCATGTGGGCAAGTAAAACTGAGTTGACCTGTAGTCGGAGAAATTCTGAAATTAAGCCACCAGCAGGTGAAGTAGGGCATTGGGAGCTGCACGAGTTGACCTTAGATAGGTTAACTCTGACCGCTAGCTGGCTTACAGAAACCTCTGTAAGGTCAGAGTTAACCTGACAAAAAGTTGACCTAGACATTTTTCTGAGTGCAGCGCTTAAAGAAAACATTTTGTTAGTTACATTTTTAAATGATAGGTTTTTAAAAAGTTTCTTTATTTTTTTTTACAAAAACTTTAAGTGTCCAGCGCTTGGGAAATTCTCCCTATAAATGGCATAATTAGGTACCTACAAATATACCCCCCAATTCTAGGTAACATATGTTAAGAGATATCTTAATTTATAATTAAGAGATTTTAAAAGAAATTAGTATTCTAGGTCAGAGATTTTGGTGAGTTCCGATTTTCGCAAATTAAGAGATTGACCACGATGTCTTCATCTGACAGCACTTACTCATAGACGTCAAAGTTGGCTGTTTATTGACCTTAGATTTTTTCTGAAATCACGAAGTTTTCAAAACTATGGAAATTATCCAAAAAATTGTGTAAAAAAAATAGTTTTGTATCTGTTAAGAATAGCTTTCTACGGTATTCAGACCGTTTGAAATGAAAATGATATAAAAAATATTACGTCAAAATTGAATCGACAGTTTTTAACATACACAATATCGTTTTCAAATGATTTTGTATAATTTCAGCAACGCGCAAACAAATTCATGGTTAAATAATGCATTGCACTCATATAAATATTTCATTTGATAGACATAAAATTAATGAAATTGCAGGTAATGCGTTGATGTAATTCCAGCCAATAAAAAAATCGTTTTTTGTGTCATTAAAAGTAAACAATTTCACGAAGACACAATATTTCATGAGTTTTCCAGAAATACTATAAAAAATCTGGTTATTGCAGATTTTTTCCTCGTCCTCCATGCAATGCAACTTTTTCTACAATTTTCTCCAAAACGGAGAATTTAATCGAAAACCTGTGACGTAAAAAACGTTCAGAATACAATTTTACACAACTTGTCTATACACAGAAAAAAATAATTTTGTATTATTTACAAAATGGGTTTAACAAAAAAAAATTCGTAAATATTACTGAAGTTTTGTATATACTTCGTAATATTAACAAATATTTTTTCGTATAGTTACTAAAATTTGTTAATATTACGAAGTAATACAAAACTTCAGTAATATTTACGAATTTTTTTTTGTTAAACCAATTATTTTTTTCTGTGTACATAAAAAAAATTGTTGGAGCCCTCCCCGACACTGATTTTTCGAGTTTTAAACGCAACACACGAGTTAAGAGGTCGTAAGAGGACATCGGCGAGGTCCTCTTAAATTAAGAGGTTTTTGAGGTTAGAACCGTCTGCTAACTTTTCCCCAGAATATGAAAACCGTTTACAAAATTTCACCACGAAAGTTAAGAGGTTGACATCTCTTAACTATTATCAGGAATCCCAATTTCTATTAAATTTCCTCTAAAGTCCAGTTAGCAGTTAAGAGGCTCTTATCTATTATGCAGAATTGAGGGGATAGATAAAAACCGGTAGCCCTTCAGAAGGTGTATGGTTTTATATACGAGGTGGAAAATTTTCGTCGAATTTTTAAACTTTTTAAGTTTACATGTTAATCCTAACTAAATTGATTTGAAATTTTAGCCCAAAAAAGTTTAAAATTTGTAAACAACAAAATCACAAAGCCTTTTTCAACCAAATAGTTAAAATTTTCATTTTTGTGGTTGAATTTATTACCAAAAAAAGTTAAATTTTTAAACCCTCAAATTTTCCGGGGAAAAAAATCTCATCTGGGGGTGTTTGGCATCGCTGTATTTGATTCTGGAGCCAGAAGGTCCGTAAGAATGACTAAAAAAAGGATGTATTTTCGAAGACTTTCGTATATTTCGAAGTATTTAACTATTAAGAAAGACAGACGTTTTTTTTTTTTGGAAATTTAGGAAAAAATATTTTTTGGTGGAAAGTATATTAGAAATAAACCGAGATAAAAGCATAAGAAATAAATTAAATATTTTTCTCGCTTCTATTTCTGAAAGAAAATTTTTTTTTTCGTTTTTAGTGCATTTTTTTTAAATAAAAGCTTTTTTTAAAAAAAAACTGAATTTTTTTTTTACAGTAAAGCGATTTTTAAATATAAAGGTACATAAATAATTATTTTGCAAGGCATACTAAAGCCTAAACCCCAATTACGGCACCCACGCGGTGAAGGTAAAAACTACGCATTTATATGAGTAAAGGCTGATTTACAATGCAGCAGCAACGCCAACAGCAACAGCAACGTCGACGTAAAAGAGCGACGGCAAAAAGAGAAATGCTGTCGGATGAATTACAATGAAGCAGCAACAGCAAAAGCAAAAATTGACGTTTCCGAATTGTTAGAAGTTTTTTGGGGATTAATCATTCTTGAATAATTACATAAATTAAATTTTTATTAATTAACAATCTTAAACTTCATTTTAAACACAAAATTCGCCACCAAATTCGTTCCTAAAATGTCAATCACATGTATACATAACCAACAAAAACCAGCTATCAACGTTGCTGTTTAGCGTTGCTCCTCAAATTTAGGAAAGAGTCGATTCTCGACCAATCAAAACACTTTCTCCGTGACGTTGCTGTTGCTGTCGGCATTGCTGCTGCATTGTAAATCAGCTTTAAATGTATAATTGCGCATTGCTGAGACGCGTTGCCGCGTCCGTGCCGCGTAGAGTAGGTTCAGTTTCTACTTTTAGACGCGGTGACAACCAGAACAAAATCATGCCGCACGCACGAACGCGTAATTGGGGTTTAGTCTTAAAGATTCCATTTCCGCTATCGAGTTTTTTTGGACCCCCAAAATTTATTCTAGGGTTCTTAATATTGTTTAATCCTTTCTGTTATGAATCATTTATACGCTAGTATGGGTTTTGAATTCATTTATGTAATTTTAAAAGAAAAATAAAAATGAAACCATAAAAAATTTATGTAATTTTAGAAGAAAAATAAAAATGAAAACATATTAAGGGCAGTCGAAGACCATTTTGCAGTTTTAATAAATGCACAAAAGTATAAAAAGGGATTTAAAAAAAAGGTGGGTTACGCGTAGCCCACGCGCCTTCTCGAGGGCTAATAGACAAAACTGATACAAATTAATTGAAATTCTAATTCTAATTAATTAAAATATCCCAAAAAACCGCCAAATCAATTGTCCATATGGGTACAAGAGTTTTTCAATTTATTCAAAATAAATTGTGGCCGATTTAACGCAATTAATTTGGTAAACCACAATTCAGATTAAATCATGACTTAATATATATCTAAGCGTGATTAATGGCAAAAAGTCAAATACCAGGTGAACAGATTAAAGTGACCGACACGACGGTACAATGTATGGAATTTTTTCTGAATATTTTTCAACAATCACACTGAAACCATTTCAGTTTGTTGCTTTTTTCTGGCAAGCTCTGGGGAAAAGGTCTTTCTGGACTATAAAACATTAACCGCGGAGGCTTCAAAAGAAAATTGCCAGAAAATAACAGCTAAATTAAGCCAAATGCAAACTCATCATGACACTTTCTGTTATTTCTTTTTCATTTAATGTCCTCCATGGCATGTAACAAAACGACTACACCATCGTCAAAAACCCCATCGTCAGAGGGCTGATAACGCTTTGATGTGGGTGAAATTTCCACCATCTTACCATTTATATTAGCCACCCTGCTACTTTGCCAAGTTGTGATTCAGGTCAAATAACAATATCCAGTATCCAAATGGGTATCTACCCTCGCTGTAACTGAAAGACTTTGATCTCAAAATTTTAAACTCGCGCGAATCCCAGTTTTGGTCGCGTTTTTTTCTACCCTTAAGCCTTGAACCGAGAAACAATACAAATTTTAATTGAGAACCGAAAAATAACCGCAGGGCAGCTAAAAGTATAACGAATGGAAGGCCATCACCGGTCATTTTCATTACGACGGGGTGTGATGGTGCCTTATTAAAAAAGTTTTCACACCCCGGCCTCACGGATCTACGATTACAATTTTTTTTTCGCTATTTTTTTCGAGAGAGAAAATTTAATTTCATGTTTGGGCTGTTTTCGGAACCAGCAAGTCGAGAACGCGGTCGCCTGGTAATTTAAGTTGCTTTTTCTGTAGTATTTTATACTGTTGTCCCACTACCCTTGCAATCCCCTGACCATATCATGTTGTCGCTGTTTATCTTCTATATCTATTTTAGCAGAGTATATGCGATGATTTTTTAAGCTGATGAAAGTCATTTCTCTGTGATAATCAAAATGCTCACTTTGGTCCTTTTAATTAAAATGAAAAATCAGTTAATTTATCAAAATATAAAAGTGTATAGTAAAAAAAAAATTAACATTGCTCAGAGACACACCAGCAAAGCATCTTTACATGAATTTTTGTTTTGGTGTAATTTTAATTTAAATTTTTTTTTCGGCGCTTTTCCTTCTTTTGCTTTATTTGAATTTTTTTTTTATTATTATTTTATTTGGAGCCAACAATGTTCTTGTGTGTAATTAAAGGCAGAAAATGGGCCCATAAAAATAATAAAAACCTCATGAATGGAAAGAAACAAAAGCCTGTAGGGTGACGACTGTTTAGCTTTGATTTAAAGAGACTTTCAGGGGCAGGTACGGCAACTTGCAGTGATGCCGACGATTTCCCTCCCTTGATAAGGGCGTAATTTGAAACATAATTTTATGAAAACAAGCGGTGAGTTTGTGATATAATTTAGTCTTGTACTTTCACAGTTCAATGACTCGAATACAAGATTTTTCAATGTAAAAATTAGGGAGATGTAATTATGGTTACTTGTCAGAAAATAAAAGAAACTTTTAACTGCAAAAAAGCTCTTGTTCCTTACGATACTGTTATTTTTTCACAAAAATGACTCATGTGGGAAGGGAATATCATTTATACTGGTAAAATTGTCATCGTCAATGAGCCAATGAGGCAATATTTTAGGATCAGCCTCTCCCAATTTAAAATTTGCAGTAATTTTCATCTCTACTGCTGCACCTACAGTTTTCCCCTCACATGGATTACAAATCATTGATCGAGATTTCACATTTGTAAGGTTTCAGTGTCCGTCAACAGTAGAGAACGTGGGTTTGATATTTATGAGGTTTTGCTTCCCATCAACAGCAGACAGAGAGTCTAAACAAAAGATCCACAGGAATTTCATCAGCAAAATTACTAGTTCAAAGTTTTTAAATACGACAATCCCTTTTGTAAAGGACTCAATCCTATAAAACGTTGTAATGTTTTAAAACACGAATTTTCGTTGTCTAGTCAACATTCGCATATAAGAAGCGAGTAATATTCTAGAACGATTTAATTGAATTTATTACCCGACAAATTCAATTCAATTCATTTTTCCATTTTCAACAGGCTAATTCATTTAGTTTTTCCAATAGATTTCATTCCAGTTCCACAAATACGTAAGGAATGATTATAAATTGAACTTTAGGAGCTTTAGGATATCACCAAAGTTGGGATAAACAAAGGATTTATGGATAATAGCATATCAACCGCAATGGCTTATAAATTAGCAATGCATTAATCATAGCTTATCGTAATAAACCACTACTAAAACCGAAAGGGTTATAATAACAAAAACGCATACAGCCTCACCTCAAAAACTATCTATATATCTTATTCTATTTAATAGGAGGAAAAAAATCAATCATCAAAACATAGCCATTTAATTTAATTATCATGATTATTATTCAAATTGTTTGAAATTTAATTACAAATGTTTTACAAATAATGATGAACATAATAACAGTTTTTTTTTAATTTTTACAAAAGTTTATGTGAGGTGTTAGAAAAAAAAATATTATTAAACATAAATGCTATTTTTACGCCAAATGCTAACCCCCGTTGCACACTTCAACTAAGCTATGTGAGCGAGGCTAGCTATAGTTACATAGCCTAGTTGGGTTAGCTCACCTCGTTGCACACTTGAGCTAAGCTACGCGGCGAAATTTTCGGTAAATATATGCATTTTTCCACTTTATCTGCAGCCATTTTTAGATATAAATTATTTAATGCGATTGAAAATATTCCGCAAAAGAATTCAATTTTCACGTTTTCCTTACACTTTTATGTCCACAAAATACTACACTTTTGCAAACACCGATTCTACACTGTATAACGCCGAAAATATTTATATGTGAGTGTCAGCGATGCCAGCGAAGTCGTCCGCGTAGTTGAGGTCTGAACTACACGCAAGCGAGCTTAGTCCGCGTCGCCCATGACTACACTCAGAAAAATGTTCAGGTCAACTTTTTGTCAGGTTAACTCTGACCTTACAGAGGTTTCTGTAAGCCAGCTAGCGGTCAGAGTTAACCTATCTAAGGTCAACTCGTGCAGCTCCCAATGTCCTACTTCACCTGCTGGTGGCTTAATTTCAGAATTTCTCCGACCACAGGTCAACTCAGTTTTACTTGCCCACATGCAGGCGAACGCGTGCCTGCCCGAGGCCAATTACGCCGTATGTAGGTCGTCGAGTTAGCCTCCATTTTTCTGAGTGTACGCGATGTAGTTTCATAGTTTCGCTGAAGTGTGCAGTCGCCAATGCAAATGCTAAGGATTTTACTTTCAGCGAGAAACTTAGCTCACGTAGTTGAGCTCGCTTAGCTGAAGTGTGCGACGGGGGTAATGCTTTCAAAATTAATTCCCTGAAAATTGGTTAATAGACAATATTTACAAAATTTCATTTGCATTTTACTTTCAAAATTCACAAAAATACCAAAAAGTTCGTTTTTTAAAAAGTTCGTGCTCCATTTTCAAAAAGCGCAATAATCGTCACAATCGCAGGCGTGTCTACTCAATCTCATGGGTAGATGGTAGCGTCATGAGTCATTTTAGAGTCACGCGATAATTTATGCGAGAAAGAAATTTTGAAATCCGGTTCGAGTTTTTGCTGTTTCTGGCCAAAAACTTCGACTTATTAAGGTCTGACAGCTTGTCCAGAGACTTGCAAAACTTTCACTTATCCAGGATCAGGAGATTGAAAAATCTTCGAGTTAAAGAGGAATTTGAGTTACTAAGGTTTGACTTATCAAGGTTTGAGTTATCAAGGTTTGACTTATCAAGGTTTGACTTATCAAGGTTTGACTTAAGCAGCCCTTAGACGTTCAATCTTGCAGTCAATCATGCTGTCACAACTAAAAGCTTATTTGCACTAAATGCTCAATCATGCACGCAAGCATCAGTTAATTCGAAACAGCCAAAACGACAGCACACAGCACATGAGGCGTTGAGAGCAAGAGTGGCCCAACCCACATATCGAAATCGTGAAATTTTTTGTGTTCGAATCACTATTGCGAGTGAGTTTTTAGAGAAAAATGTTTGGATGCACAAAAGAACATTTCAACATTGAGTAATAAAGTCCACACAAATTTTTTTCCCAAAAATTTACAGTAAATAATAGTACAAAAGTGGAAAAGCTTCAAAAACTCGATTATGTGGCTTGGGCCACTTTTGCTCTCAACGCCTCAAATATGAATTTAAACAATTTTTGTCCTTATATTTTTCGCTTTTCGTCATCCACAACTATATAACTCGAAAAGGGATTCCCAAAAAACGTTGTCTTTTATATGCGACATCTTTTCACTACTAAAAATTACGCTGAAATGACGAATTGATTGACAGCTTCGCCATACACGTTCAAGCATGCTGTCATTCACAAAGGTCCCTCGAAAAATATCAAAATGATTTTGATATTTGCCAGCATACTGGCAATCATGGAATTTTGCATGACAGCATTACCATAGACGTTCAAAATGCTGTCACAGAATGCGATGATTGACTGCAAGATTGAACGTCTAGGGGCCGCTTTATCAAGGTTTGACTTATCAAGGTTTGACTTACCAATACTACCAATACTTACCAATACTACACATAATTATATTAAAAGCTTTTATTTTGCTTTCTAATAACATTATTAAGATTAAATATGTTTAGAACATGATTTTACATAACTTATCCATGCATTAAAATCCAGTTGGATCAGTCGCTCCCCCCTCCCCCCTTCCCCGTATAAATGGAATACTTTTTTTCTATTCTCTCGAAAACCGTGCAAAGCATCGAAAAATTTATAAAGACGAAATGTGTTTAAAATATGATTTTACATAACCGTTCCATACATCAAAATCCAATTGGACCACTCCTTACCCCCTCTACCACGGTTTTTTTTTATGAAAATCTTGTCTGCAAGTGTTTGACGTTTGACCCCTGGCAATTGTAGCTTTTCTTGTGTTTAACACATTATTTTAAATAAAAGCTTTTCTCCATTTTTTTTCAAATTTTTTTATGACTTTCTTATTTTAAATGTTCATACCAAAACGACAAAACCAATGTTTGGCAAATCAACATTTTCATGATGTTTATGTCACAATATTTAACACCTTTCCAATACGGGTCTAAATAAAACACGTGCAATGATTGAAAAGAAACGATTAAAGAATGTTCAAATTATTTGATTATCATATTTCAAATAAGAAATTTGAAAACTCTGGTATTTAGGCATTTACAAACAAACACAAGAATAAATCAATCGAAAACAGCAATTTTATAATAAAATGTTTTGAATTAACAGCAAATTTTAAATGGCAAAAGAAATCAACCTTTTACCTTTAAACAATTCCTTTGATCGTTACCTGACGGTGAAAGAAATTCAGAAAAATATTTTATTTCACCTGTATATAACCTTTAGCCAACTGAATCAATAACTGACAAAACATATTTTGATAACACCCTGGAGAATTCAATAATTGACTCTTTTATGTTGCTCCGGCTGTTCGACGAAACTCATTCAACGAGGTGTTATTACCACCTGCTTGTAAATGGGGTGATTTGAAAACCTGAATTGGGGCCTTCATTTGGTGGCCTTCATTTTAAAAGGCGTAAAATATTTCCACAAATAACTTATTCATTCACTTAATCATTCTGTTTAATGTTTTTATCCATCCATCTAAGTTGCGAGAAGCCTTGTAATAACAATAGAAGAATTTATTCGTGTTGTAAGTGCATATTGTAGCAAAGCGAGTTTTAAATGAGAAATTGCCCTTCGTTTAATATCGGAACATTGGTACAAATTTAGGGTGTTTGGAGGTTAAATTGAGATGGTTATGTATTTCTACATACCTTAACCGGTAAATAGATAGCATGACTTGTGTGTTGAATTTATTGCCGTTACCTATAGTATTATGTCTGAAGGGAAAACATGAAAACGGCACAAGGTGGATTTTAATCGATAGAGTCTATAAAGATTAGACACTTGCAAGGTTACAGTGATAGCAACAAATCAGTTGGATAGCGAAATGGTAGCCTCTTAAAAACCTTTCAAGTCAAATTAACAAATTGCTGTTGCATTAGCAACAAATTACCACCGGTATTACTCAACGTACATTAGTATTTCTAAAAGTAATCCGGCCGAGTTGCCATTGGTCGGAGTGGGTGAGTTCTGAAGCGAAAGACACGAATCCATAAATAATCCTTTCAGGAAGTATGTATGTCGATATCCTTCCTGTGTTGGTTGTATGGTCACAACCCATTTCGTTTTCACCCTAGACCTCCTTTCCCCCTGCCAAACCAATCAACTTTGTTGCCTTATGAGATCCTTTGATAAGAGTTTATATTTCCGGTTCCTGCCACCCACAATGCCACCTGTTGGAAAGTTCCCATCCTTCGTAGTTGCGACGACGTCTGAACTCTATGCCAGTGCAGAGTTGGATTTCTATGGCCAAATGAAACTCGGCAAATTACTTCTTCGAATGGGACATCAAAAATTTATTGGATACCCTCTGACGACTTTATCGGTGCAGGAGCGAAAAAAAAATACTGTTTAAAATCCTTACAGTGCCATTTACTTCATTTCTCGCAGTGTTCGTATTTTTCCCAAAGGCAAAAGAAAGCTTATAGCTGAAAGCTTATTTTATGGAATTACGGTGTCGTAAAAAGTAAACCAACATAACGTGGATAGAGTTTCGGTTGCAACTGGCGATTACCACCAGCAAAATTTTAAATATTTCGTAGTGCAGCTAATGGTGTACTGCAGCAAGCAACTAAAAACCAGCTGGTATTTCAAAACTGAACGAATCCGGTAATCCCCCTGGAATTTCGGCAAAATTTAAACTTGTTATAGTAATATTAATGGGTTCTACTTTTTTTCCTTATACTATTGCGGTGAAATACGAAAATTTTATTACACATTGACTACCCGTCCTAGATTTTTCCAACATGGCATCGTATTTTAATTTTCACACAAGACGACAATCCGCGCTTGACGCTCGATGCCAGTATAAAAAAAGATATGGGGATAGCCAAAAACCTATTAAGGGTAGGTTAACCCTTCTAGAAACACCATAAAACTTTGTTGATTATTTATTACATCAAAACTTTGTTGCTGTTGTCTATTCAGAACTTTACGTTTTTCTTAAACTTTTTTAAATAAAAAACTTTTGGTTTTAGCTGACACAACGCCAGGATATGTGCACGGTGGAACACTGACTGGGTGTAGTAAAATAATATCAGAAGACCGAAAGCCAAAGTTATGAGAAGGTGTAATTTAACTCTAAAATTTATTACTGAAGGGGTAAAATTTTGATCAATATGAATGTTAGTAAATTTGTACGACCTTTGAAGAATTATTTCAAATTTTAGAATATTGAGGGCAATAACTCCTCTTTCAATGGCAAAGTTTTCCCGAGAAAACCTGAACACCGTATAAAAAACTTAAGCGTGAAATGAAAAATTTAGTCCTTATCTTGCTCGATTTTTTCTCAAGACTAATGGACAGATTGATCTGAAACGTCGCCTACAGTGATGCCAAGTCTAAACATAACAAAAGCTATAATTGCCAATCTGGCTTTTCAAAAAGATTTTTTCAAAATTTATTCCAATTGGATTTTGATGTATGGGAGTTTTATGTAGAATCATATCCAAAATAACTTTTGTTCTTGCGCGAAAAACGAATCTGCGTAAAATTTCAAGTCTCTAGCTCAATCCGTGCGCCCGGATTCCGCGCCACAGACGGATGGACGGACATGCAAAATTAATTTTTTTTTTATCATTCTAAACACACTGGTGTAATTCATTTTTGTGTGTGATAACGAGATCTTGGCATTACAAACGGTAAGGCAAATTTAATATACCCTTTGGTTTCACCATACGGGTATAAAAAGCTCATTTCATTGTTTTGCAGAGAAAATCGTGATTTTTGCCTCTCTCTAGGGGTTATATGCCTGAAGATATGCAACTAATTTAATTTTGTGTTTACGTTTTTCCTTTTTCCATTATCATTTTTATAAATTGACTAAACGCTGTCTAGGCTATCTATACCGTAGCTTCGCCACTGGAGACAAATAATTAAAAATGTGACCTCATGTAAAAAGATCCGCAGGATGTAATACGAGGGCAGTCCAATAAGTACTTAGCCTACAAAAAAAACGAAAATTTTGGAAAAGTGACCATTTATTTCTCAACATAGTCTCTTTTTAGCTCGATACACTTGACCTAGCGATGCTCCAACTTCTTTAACCCGTCTGAAAAATACATTTTCTCGAGGTCTGCAAAGTAGGCCTCCGTAGCGGCGATGACCTCCTCATTCGACTCAAATTTCTGCCCGGCGAGTGACTTTTTCAAGTTTGGAAACAAAAGGAAGTCGCACGGGGCCAAATCTGGAGAATACGGTGGATGGGGAAGCAGTTCGTAGCCCAATTCGACCAATTTGGCCGTGGCAACGGCGGAGGTGTGAGCCGGGGCATTGTCATGGTGAAAGAGCACTTTTTTCTTCGCCAAATGGGGCCGTTTTTTCTGCAATTCGGCGTCGAATCGGCCCAATAATTCGGTATAGTAGAGCCCTGTGATCGTTTTGCCCTTCTCCAGGTAGTCGATGTAGATCACACCTTGTGAATCCCAGAAAACGGTGGCCATCACCTTTCCGGCAGATAGGACAGTCTGCGCCTTCTTCGAAGCACGTTCGCCGGGTAAAATCCACTGTTTCGACTGTTCCCTAGTCTCTGGTGTGTACCAGTGGATCCATGTTTCGTCGACGGTCACGAAACGACGCAGAAACTCCTTCGGATTGTGCTTAAACAGCGTCAAACACTGCTGTGAAGTGGTTTCACGGTTGCGCTTGTGGTCCGGAGTGAGCAAACGCGGCACCCATCGCGCCGACAACTTTCTCATGCCCAAAATTTCATGCAGGATATGACCCACGCGGTCTTTTGAGATGCCTATTGTCTCAGCTATCTCGCGCAGCTTCAATATGAGATCGTGGATTTTTGTTATGTTATCCTCCGTGGTAGCCGTTTTCGTAGCACCTGGGCGTGGCTCATCAAAAACCGACGTGCGACCCCGTTGAAACTCGTTACACCAATTTTTGACGGTCGCCATCGAAGGAGAAGAGTCACCGTACACAGCATCCAAGCGCTCTTTGATTTCGCTGCGCGATTTCCCTTCCAGAAACAAGAATCGAATCACCGACCGATATTGCTCTTTTTCCATTTTTCTGAAATCCGCAGACACGCCCGCTTCCATACACGGTCAAAACAAAACTACGAGTTCGATTCGGCTGAAATTTTGACTGTAGCCGTCTATGAGAATGTAGTACACGATAGTAAATTTCTCCTGCGATAGTGGCGCCATCGGGCGGTGAGGCTAAGTACTTATCGGACTGCCCTCGTATAATGCAATATTGGAATAAAATTCCTTTAACAAAAAATGTTTTAGACAAATTGAATGAGATATTTTCTCCAAACGCTGTCTCACTTTTAGTGAAGTTATGAATATAAATTGAAATTTTATCACAATTATTATTTAATGGCATTTCATTCTAAATTTATGCTACATATCCAGTGGATGATAAATTTCCAACAACAAAGTATAAATTTTTTCTATTAAAGAACTAAAAGTTCTTTTGAGACAATTTTATTCCAATAAAACTTCTATTATGTCAGACATTTCACCGGACGATGGAACGAATAACAGAGTTTTCCATACTATTTTGCAAACATGTTTATTTATGGATTGTAATTGAAGTTTACACATTGAATATCGTTGCAAATAAACAAACAAATAAAATAAAATCAAATATTTCAATCAATTTTTTTTTCGTCGGTACTTTTATTCTGTATGTGAAATAATTCTACGATAAAAACTTCCAGAGCGAAAAAAAACACTTTATATCACACGACTTTGGCGTGGGTGAAGGATTGGAAATTGTTTCAATACTTTTCATGAGAATCGAATAATCTATCACTGTTCTTTGTAAAAATACGAGTTTAAATGCAGAAAAACAAGTATTTATTTGTCTCTGTTTGAAAATTGTCTCCCCCTATTTTTATTTTGATCTGGCAATTCTTTTTTTTTTTTTTTGACTTTATTTCTAGTTTCATCGATTTACATAGTTGACAATCGAAATGTAGCCCGAGCAAAAGTTCGTTACTTCGTGTTCACACACCCAGGATCTAAAAAAATGAAGGGAAATTATTCAACAACAGTGACTTTTGGCTTGTATGAGTTTTTTTTTTGTATACACAGTTTTTCTTCCAGTTTTCAAATTTAGGGGTTGCTGTGACTCAGCCCTAACTCACAACTGTTGTATTAGAAAAAGTAACATCAAGAAATAAACGAAAAAACCCGGGGTTTTTTTTTAAATCCTTTTCTGTCTGTTTCTTGTGTTTTATTTTATTTTATTAATTTTTTTGTATTTGTATCTTTTCTATTTTATTCCAAAGATGTTCACGGTAACATTGCACTCAAAATACACTTTGTATGTATATGAAAATCCGGATAGTATGCTGTATCTAATAAAATGTATATTTCTGATGTTGCTTCCTCCCATTCAATTGTTTTCCTTTTAAAGAAGAACGTTTTACAGTTCATCGATTCCATCCCTTACGTAAAATCGTTTATATCTTCTGGTGATGTTGTTTCAACCTTTAGTTTCACAAAATTGATTCGGTTTTTCATTTTTCTCTCGTTATTTCGTTTTTCTTTAAAATAAGATAACAGAAGAACTAAAAAGCTCAGTAAATTTCATTTGGCATAATTGATAAAATATACTTTGCTACGTCTTGGGGTTCCATTCTGCAGCTTCTCAATGCATCCGTACGTAAAACGTTCTTTCCGAAATGTTTTCTCAGCCAGAACGAGAGAAAAGTTTTTGTTTTCAATCTTTTGAGAAAATCCTTTTCGATTCGTACCGTACGCTTTGGAAGTCGGAAAATCCAATGATGAAAAAAAGACTCACAAATATGTTACGAAAGTTGCATCGTCGGGAATTTTCTAGAGACGTTCAAGTGAAAATGTAATTTTCGTAAATGGCTGAAATAATTAAAGTTTGTTTCGGATAAAAAAAAAACTAACACAAAGAAAAACAAACATGGTGAAAAGAATTTTCTTAATCCCATTCGTTTTTCAGAACAAACGCAATTTATTTAAGCATTTTTTAATCTTTTTAATCGAATAAACAGTACAACTAATTTTTTTTTGTTTTCCATAAAACACGACTAGCAGAGCATGATTGAAAATCAATTAAAGATTGTTTCGTTTCAAGGATTTTTGAGGGGTAGTTTAATTTTAAATGTTTATGGATTTATCAATCATAAAATAACTTCACTGTAATCTTTTTTCACTTTCATGTGGATTCTCCTAAGCTACACTTACCTAACTCCCCTCCCCCCTAATCTTAACTCCTCACCCAAGATCCCTTCAGGTGCCGATGCCAGTCCACATGAGAGTAAATACGCCAGTAACTCTCAAAAACTCTCGAGAGTTACTCGCAGGAGTTAATTTCGGCGATTTTTATATCGCGAGCTCTCGGCGAGTTTCTAGCGAAACGCACTTTCGCGAAAACTCTCCAGACCCTGTCCATTTGTGAGTGATGCACGACTGAAAGTGGAAAGTAATCGAAATGTCATCGCACTACAGGAAGGTTGCGTTGCAGCAGCTGTGATTATCCTAATTAATAATAAGAGACATACAAAATCAGCCAAAAAAAAGTGCTGGGTTAAGTCTTGGATTCAAAGGAGAAATCTTTTGGGTGCCGGGAAAAATCTAATAAGAGAATTGCAAATTGAAGACGTGTAACAATTTAGAAATTTATGCAGGGTAACAAGTTCGGAAATAGAGTTTTTAATTAAAATTGTCGGAGCGGTTGTCGTAAGAAAAAATTACAAAAATGAAAGAAGAAGCGATATCTTGATTTTTTTGACATCTTGCTTTGGCAAGTTGTCGAGAGCTACTAGCGAAATTCAAACGCCGTTCGTATCTGGCGAGCTACTCTCCGAGAGTTCAGTGGGTGCGTGTCGACTAGAGAGTAGAATCCATAGATATACTCGCTCGATTTGCTGTCTCAAATAGTCCCATTTCAATACAGTTCAGTGAATCAAAACGAGTCAAGTAAGAGCAAGATAACCGTATGAAAATAAATATAGTCCTCTCGTTTAAACCGTGAGCTGTCAAAGGAAAATAGACTTTCGGAATGGTGTTGGCGCCTAAAGTTCGTTTTTGACGCCTAAAAATAGTCTCAAACTTGTGAAATTTGAATTTCGCGGCAAACTAAATTTGAATTTCGCGACCTTATACAGTTCAAGTACGATAAAGAGGGAAATACTTTTGGGACCATTTTTCAGCAGAGCTTTGTATGGTGACAGTTGTTCTATGTTATATAGTTCTGTGGTAGAATCACTTTTGACAACTCATAGAAACTAGCTCGCGAGTTTTTGCGAGTTTCTGCGAGCGACTCTCAGAGTCGTGTCCATTTGCGAGTAGCTGCTATCGAGAAATCTCGAGAGGTTCTCGCCGGCATTTACTCTCATACGGATCGGCACCTTTACATCACTAAAGACAAATTTCTCCGGTTTTTACAAATAAACAGAATATGCCTTAAAGACATTTTTAGCTCATATGCACTTACCACAGAGCTTGTTCCACAGCCCTATATGAAGATCACTCAAGGTTGGGAGCAAGGATGTTAGAAAAGTCAGACAAAACAACATTTTTCCATCAATACTAAACGTTTTTTAGGAATTATAAATCCTAATTATAAAATCACAAAAAAAAAATCAAAATATTTGCCAAACTTAAACTAAAGAGGAGCACTTCCGGGTGCCGCGCTTGGCCCCATTTTAAGAAATAGCCAAAAATAATTTAAACACCGTGTATCAGAAGCATAACAAATAGAATAAGTATTTATCTCGCTTTTATTTCCGATAACAATGCTCGAAAAATTTTGCATTTTTAAAAAAAAAATACTTTTTTTAAATTTTTTTAGGGTCATTGGATGGTGTTTATAAACCCAATCGCTTACATATCGCGTTCTCAATTATATTCAAATTCAAATTTCAATGATAGTCACATTTCTGCCATTCTGTTGTTGTTAAGAAACACACCTTAAAATATTATAAAAGAATGAGAATAACGATTTCTTTTTGAATAACTAAAGAAACCACTTGAATGACTTAATTTATCATTTTTCTAAAATACGCCATGATGCAATGACAATATGATAAACAACTTCAATCGAAATTACATCACGTGATCACTTGAAAATTTCTCTATTATTCCCATACCATCGAATCGTGCTAAATCTAGCAAACAACAACAGTCACGAATAAACTGAAAAATTTCTCACTAGAGTATAGCATAAAAACTATTATCCTTTCTTGAAATAGACAAACACGATAAACTATGGCGACATTCAGGCACTCTCGAGTCTTAAGGAATTTTCTTCTGAAATAAATTTTCCTCGACATTCCGTACTCTTATTTTTCGGATAACAGCAAACGGATGGATTTGGTGTGCCTGCCCTGCCATGCCGGTGCCTTTGGGGAGAAGAACAATCGAAGGATGTTTTGTGCATATAGCCATATGGATAGCACGTTAACATGATGGCGGTGGCGGCATCAACAACATCGTCCTTTGCCAAAGATATTCCTTACGCCTCTTAAGAGTATTCTTTGGCCAAAAACGACACGTCCTTCGAAATAAGCTTTTCTGGCAAACATCCAAAACTTTTCTATACCACGTCCCTCGCATATAACTTTTCTCACTAAAATTCTTTCCATCTTAAATATGTATGTATGTATGTGTGTATATATCTGTATGGGATGTGATTTTTTTTCGTTTTCAAAAATGTTTTTGTTGTTGGATAACTTTCCTGTTTATTAGATTTTTTTTTCCTTTAGCTAACCATCGCATCGTTGGAAAAAGAAAATGAAGGAAAGAACTTGAAAAGTTTTTAATTTTGTCTCCTAAGCCGGCACCTGTATTCTAGGCTAGATCGGGACACAGCATTTGCGTTGTTGAATTGTTTAGCTATAGGTTTTTATTTGGATGAGATTGCCTGTATTCAGGACTTAGGCTGGGAACACAAACTTTTTTTTTTCTTACTTCAAAAACATACACCAACACATATATAAAGATTGCTCCTCCACACGAGAATATGGACCCTACGCCAAGAAATTGACCTTTAGTCGGATGTCCCTTATTCGGTTAGGGATTTTTTTCTCGTTGTAGTGTTGTTTTTTTTCGTTATATGAGAATATAAAACTCTGTACTAAACAAGTAAATTGAAGATTTTCTTTTGTGGAAAACCATTGGAAAAAGTTGTTGTTGCCGAGATAAGAGCAAGGATATACTTCAATAAAATTTCCTCGCCATGGAGAAAACGAAATAACACAGAACAACAACAACAACAACAAAAAATTGGGAAGCTTTACTTTGGATATATAAAAGAATATTTGAATCATGTTTCTTGTAACGCCCGTCCTACTTAACCCACACGTGGTTTAGATACGATACCTAAAAAAAATTTCTATACAGTTTTGGGATTCATTATTCCTCAATAGAATCTTATATTCCAGAATTATATCACAATATTCTATTTGTATTTTTTCGCTCTGTGGACCATAATTCCATTCAATTCATCAAAAGAAATTCATATTCAAATAAATCCTCTCCTTTTGCGAAATATTACTTTCAATAAGCCGATGGTAAACATTATTGAACAGACTTACATATATGTGAAATGTTAATTTCGAAAGAGTGATACATCAGTAATCTACATCTACATTTTTTTATTACAATTACATCGAATATAATTTACCGCCATATTCAAGTGTTTCTTTTGGAGATCACAATATTAACCTCATGTTATACAGGTATGATGAAGATTGTTTGTGCGGATTCATAATATTAGTGTATAGAATGTAATAAAAAATTGAAGAATCAAAACAGGTAAATTTTTGCTTGATTTCAAATCATACTAATATATAAAAATGAGTTGGTGTCTGTCTGTCTGTTCCTCTTTCACGCAAAAACTGCTGAACCGATTGACTTGAAATTTGTCATGAGTGTTTGTGGTAGTTCTGGTTCCAACATAGGCATACAGAAAAGTAGCGCGAGGGGTGGGGGGAGTAAGGGGAGGGGGTAAAGTGATTTCAAAATTTAGTTTTTGCGCTATGTTACTCTTTCGCGGGGAAACTACTGAACCGATTGGCCTGAAATTTGGCATAGATGTTCGTCTGGGATCCAGCCCCAACATAGACCCATTAAAAAGTAGCCCGAGAGGTGGGGGAGTAAGTGGAGGATAAATTAAACGCGCGGCCGGATGCCGCATATCATGTGGGTGGTGAACCGCAGCGCAGCCCCTAGTTTCAAATAAATTGCTATTTTGGTTCGGGGCGCAGCCCCTAGTTTCAAATAAATTGGAAGTATTGACGCGCTGGAAGCTTGAAAAATCTGTTTCATTCATTCGTGGTGATTATTCTTCGAAAATTGGAAAAAAAACATTAAAATTTTAAAGGTTTTTGATTTTTTTTTTGGAATTGGATTAGCACTTTTGAAAAAAACGGAGTCGATAACTCACCGAAACGGAGTTCAATGGAGTCCACCAACCTTTCGGGGAAAATTGAACTCCAGGTTAAATGTTTCCTGTGGGTGTTGATTATTAACAATTTTTCGGTATTAAACAAATTTATTAAAGGGGTTAAAAAACAACAAATTTCACCTCAATAATGCTTGTTTTTTTTTTGAGAGCATTTCAGATGTTTCGATTTGTTTTTCGTCTTTTTAAACTTGATATTGGTTGTTAAAAATTTTCTTGAATGTCTCTACCGGGACTCGAAACTGGGGCACCTTGATTTGTGAGCCATTCGCCTTCCCAGCCAATTAGGAAGTCTCTTCTAAACACCTTTTACCATCGAAATAACTTCTGGAAGGAGTTCAAGCGAATCTTTGACTACTTTTCGAAGTTAATTCAATATTGAGGTTAAAACGGTTTTAAAGTGAATTTTCAACTCTTTTAAACAGGAATGCCAAAAAAAACTCAGCGCTACGGTGTTAAATTTCTACATAACACTAAAAAGGAAAAAAAAATTTTTTTGCCAGGTGCTTACTTTTAGCTATATTTCGAGGCGGTATTAATTTTTCCACGGATTTTTTCAAGAGTGTACACATGAAATATTGGAAAGAGCTTCGAGGCTCGCGGGGTCTAAAGAGGTTTTCCAATTTTCTTAACATGTTCGCTGCCGTTCGCATTTTTTTCAAGGAAATTTCCATACGTTAAAATAACATTAAATTTTACTGACTTAAATGCGTAACATGAATATAAATGGAAGTGAATCGCGACAAAAATCGTTGTGTAAAAAATTTTTGATAAAAAAAACACCACAAAGCTTTGTTTGAATTAACCACCAAATCGTAATTATTGCTCGACTTTTATTGCGTTCGTTAATTTACACTATAACCATTCATACTTTCCTCTTCTTCGGGGAAAGTATTGTAACGGAGGCCTACTTGAGAACGAGGCTAGATTGAAAATTTCTGATCAGTACGAAATCCGTTTCAGACAAGATTATGAGGATGTCCGTGCGTCTGTCTGTTGGTCTGTCCGTTTAACGTATCTTAAATAACTCGAGAACACGTCGACCTAGCGACTTGAAATTTTTGGTAAATAAGGTTTACAAAAATCGTGGTTTTGTGTAAACTTTTAAAAGCAACGTTAACTATAACGGGTACCTCTCACAAAATTTTTTGGAAACATTTTTTTTTTTAAATCTCTTGAAAATGCGCTTTTTGGAAAATGAATGTAACAAAATTTAAAAAGTATAAAATTTTGCTTTAATGGTTTTTTTTGTATCTCTAACGGTTCTCAAGATATTAAAAAAAAGGTCTTTTGAAAATGCCTTGAAAATTGCATAGTTTATGAAAAAATTCATATAACCAAATTTATAGGAAATCAAATTTTTAAGTTTTTTTCCTTTAAAGGTTGGTATCTATATTTAACAGTTCTCGATATATTTGAAAATAAAAAAAATTTTTTACATGTTTTCCGAAACTAAATATTGCAGAGAAAAGTTTTATGTCGATCACAACTGATATTTTTCCCTAAACTCATAAAAAAAAAAAAGTTTTTAGCTTTTGATTAATCTAAAAATTAAACGTCAAAACGGACATCCAAAAAAAATTGTTTTTCCTTCATTTCAATTAAAATTTAATTAAAAAACTTGACAAGTAAAAAAATAACAATTGTTTAAATACAGTTTATTAAATGAAAATGTCCTATACAACAGACGTCCATAATTCTGATGGATGAAGCCATTGTCAGACAAATAAATGTAACAAATTTCATTAGCCAAAGGCCGAAACTTTTACCCCGAAAAACTTTTTCAATTTAAATGTGTTAGTACAATATTTTAATGTTTTAATTTATTCCATTACTCTCGATTTTAGGTTATACTGGGAAAAACTGTCAGTACGAGTCGGATCCATGTAATCCAACGGAATGCATGAATGGTGGCTCCTGCGTTGGCAATTCTACACATTTCCGGTATGTATTTATGTGAGGACCATTACTGGGATCCCCCCTCCCCTTTTCCACTAAATGAATAGTCGTCCCTCTAAATCTGTGCCTGTCTGTCATCGTGGAAAAAGTTTGAACCAAAAGTGCAAATTTTCCAAAAAATTCATTCCTATTTGGCTTCAAATATGTCTGCCATTCTATTCGTAGTCCTATATATAAAAAGAAATTTTATTTATGTACATACACGATGGGCACAATTCGATATTTATCCCTTTATTCGGTCAGTCATTCAATTCCGGGAAAAAACTGTCAACTGAACATCGAAATAGACTCATATATGCAACAAAATAAATATTTTTAGCCTCTATTTAAAATCCTTAAAACGGGCGTACATAGCCGAGTGTAATTGTGTGTGTGTGTGGTACTTTAGTAAAATTTTCATATTTTCTTTTTTTTTGCTCTTTTTTCCGTCGAAACATGGTGGAAATTCACCGCACTGTCCTAAATGCAACTATAAATGAATCACGAAATGGTGGACACACGTTTCCGGGATGTTGCCTGGTTTGGGGTCGATATCATCGTCATTGTGGCCTCTTAAAAAACTATTCGCCTGGTTTTCGTTCGTTTTCGGGATCCAAACAGATGTGATTGTGCTCCAGGATATACAGGACCGCTGTGTCAACACAATTTAAATGAATGCGAATCATCCCCTTGTGTGCATGGAATTTGTGTCGACCAAGAGGAAGGCTTCCGATGCTTTTGTCAGCCAGGTGGGTGCCTAATTGATTTTTATGTTTTTTCCCCTGTTAATCTCTTTTCTTTTTTTAATTTAAAAAAAATATATATCTTCAATGTACGCTTTAGTACGGTTCATTTGACTTAGACTTAATTCAAGAGTTTCTCATTTCCTCACCGTATCACGTTGAGGACTTTAATTTTTCGTTTAGCTTAGAAACGTATCTAAGCGCAAATTCTCTCATCCATTTCGATACCTTCGGTTGATATCCATCAAGTTTTCTCGCACCACTTAATTTTGACTCTTATACGAGGAATATAAGGTAGACCAAACAATGTTTGAACGATGATGGTGGCTTAATTCTCACATCCTTGGAAAATATCTGATCTGTTCCGTTTTTGCCTCGTTCGATATCCATCCAATTTGCCCTATTCTAGTATCTTTATTCTAAATTCTATCAATCCATCCCCCGCCGTCGTCACTGCCGCCTTTCACGAACGAGATTTTTGGGATTATAATAGGTCGATGTTGTAGGTCTTCAAAATCGAGTAAAAAGTTAGGATCGTCCCTAAAAAATAAAAAGCGAAGTAATAACAAACACAAAAACAAAATTACATGGAAACGTCAGGAGCTGGCATTTTTCGGTAATGCAGAGCTAGAGCGCGGTAAATTTGTAAATTTGTGTAGATATAAATTTATCGATGAGGGCGACAAATTGAGTGAACTCTAAATCAAGCATAGAAGCAGAAATTCTAAGGCAAATCTTCTCCAACGACATTTCATTTTATTCTTATATACCTGCCTTAGAGGCAACAACAGCCCCCCTCCCTCTTTATTAGAGCACCAGGACGACCCCAACTCATAACCCGAAAATCACGTTTGTTTTTGTTTCCTTGCTGTTCCAGTGCTTTTCTTAAATCCGTCCGGCCGTTGTGATGTTTCCCCTGTGTGTCACGGGATTTTCAAACCCGACCTTCCCCCTTCCCTCCTTCTACAGTCGCTTTCGACGATCATTTTCTTAAACTAATTCTTTTGCCTTTTCTTTGGGGATTGCTTCAGGAAAATTAAGCTTAGTTATAGAGATTTGCTCAAGTGGCCCCCACCGAGCGAACAGCCCTAACAGGAGTGCTTTTCTACTCCATTCGACTGATAAACTAACCCAGCAGCATGCAAATTGGATGGTGGTGGGGAGAGAATGGATGAGATGTGGTAGCGGATGTGGGAAAATGGTTATAGGAAAATCTTCAGTTCGTTTTTCGCACGTTGAAATATTTTCCATCAGAAGCGATTGAGATCGAAAAATAGACAAGATAAGGGAGAAGAAATGACAAGGGTGACTTAAAAGTCGATTTGGCTATTTTGATGTTATCAATTTGCATTTATTTGCGACAGAGGTGTTTCTTGATTAAATTTCGAAAAAGGAAACACTGTGGAATCGTATTTGCCAGGAGGCGCGACACCACCCCACTATTAAGCCAGCTAGCCGAGAAAAAAAAATTCGATGCGTATACTAAATGGAAATAAGATGTCGCTAAATGAAATGAGTTTGAACCTTAATTTTGAAAACATCGAAATTGCTTTAGAGCCTCCATTGGAATTCTGTTGTTTTCCTCTCACATTTATCTTTAGGAAATTTTTTTACGATTTTACTTTCTTTGCTTATATTTATTTTCGCATTAAAATGGAATGATGGAAAAATAAAATGGAAAATAATTTCAACGGCGAAAAAGAATTAATTTCAAAAAGTCAACCCATCGAATTAAAAACTTGAGTGGTCTTACACGCGCTTGCTGAACTAGATATCATTTTTAAGGGCTTAACGACTTCTACTCGAAATTAATTAGAAATTTTTCTGATTAACTTTGGTCATACTCCAAATTAGATGGCTCGAAATTTGGTACAGGTAAAACTCTTTTAGCACGGTTTGCTACAACACTGTTTCGGTCTAACACGTTTGGATATTTGAAGAAAACCTCGTATAACGTGGCCTCCTACAACATGGTTTCGCTCTAACACGATCAGAAGTTTGCGAAAACCCTCGTATAATGCAGAGTTTCCTCACGCAAATATTCGATAAAACTCCTACAACACGGTTTCGCTCTAACACGTTTGGATATTTGAAGAAAACCTCGTATAACACGGCCTCCTATAACACGGTTTCGCTCTAACACGATCAGAAGTTTGCGAAAACCCTCGTATAATGCAGAGTTTCCTCACGCAAATATTCGATAAAACTCCTACAACACGGTTTCGCTTTAACACGTTTGGATATTTGAAGAAAGAAAACTTGACAGTTCTTATGTGTCAACTGGCTTGTCTATATGACGTTTGTGTTCAGCATTTAGTGCCATTTCATTATGAAGAGACTTACGTGTGAACAACGTTTACTAATTGTGGAAACTAACACGGCCCTTACATGCGTCTGTAGAGCTGACACAGTCGCTGACACAGTCTCGTGTAAATGCACCGACTGCCAGTTCGCGAAATGTGTTTTAATTCGTTGTCAGTAATTTGACATTTGAAGTCTGTGCTACTGACAGACTTTACAGTCGCGTGTATAGGCCGGGTTATTTCCAAAATCAGTGCTCAATTAGAAATTGTTATAGAGCTCTTCGTCCACATTTTGGTCGTCATAATCGTCATAATCGTCCCACTGAACGCACTATTCGTGAAACCATCACGAAATTTCGAACTAATTTTACACTATTAGACATTCATCCATCAACCAGAGTGCGTACAGCTCGTAGTAATGGGAATATTGCTGCAGAAGCAGAGAGTGTTCGTGAAGACCGTGATCAATCAATTCGTCGCCGTTCTCAAGGTTTGGTCATCGCTACAGAGCAATGATCAATGAATTTTTGTTGCCAAAAATTCAAGATATTGGTGTAGCTGACTTGTGGTTTCAACAGGATGGCGCTACATGTCATACAGCTAACAATACAATCGCTTTATTGAGGGAAACGTTCGATGAAAACATCATCTCAAGAAATGGTCCTGTTAATTGGTCACCGAGATCTGGTGATCTGACACCATTGGATTACTTTCTGTGGGGATATGTGAAATCTCTTGTTTACGTCGATAAACCCGGAACGGTTACAGCTTTGGAAGCAAACATAACCCGTGCTATTCGCGGAATACCGACCGATATGCTTGAAAGAGTGGTCGAAAATTGGACCCACAGAATGGACCATTTAAGAGTTAGTCGTGGGCAACATTTGAAGGAAATTATCTTTAAACATTAAATGGCATGAATCAAACTAACAACTTAAATAAAGATTTTCCTCAATATATTAATTATAATGTGTTTTATTTTAAAAAAAAAACAGGAAGCTCTTATGACGATTGCCCCTGACAAAAAAATTATTTTTTCATTAAAACTTATGGTTCAATCACAATGAAGGCGGCAAGCGGCAGCAGCGACGGCGGGCGGCATGGCTCCGCCACATATACCGCCGAGCCAGCTACAATGATAGCGGCACCATCGGCATATGCTTCTGTTTTGCGAAATCAAAACGTCAAAACATCTGCATAGAATGTGGCGCCGAATGTGGTGGTTTTCATAAAACATTTTGGGCGGCAAGTTTGACTTTGTTTCAAACTCGGCGGCGATGGGAAAAGTGCGCTGCCGTTGCCGCTGTATTGTAGCAGCTCTCGTTGCGCTATGTTAGTGCAAAAAAAAATGCCGCCCGCCGCTGCCGCTTGCCGCCTTCACTGTGGTTGAACCATTACTCTTTTTTGAACTCAAAAATAACTTTACCGATTGATCTAAAATTCTGTTTTTTTTTTTTGTTTCTTGAAGAAATTTATTTCACGCTGAATATTTCATCATTTACAATCCTGTCAGATTTACCCAACTCTTTAATTTACTGAAATATTTTTGGTAATCTGAAACGAAACATTCATTTTCTGTAAAGCAGTGATATTTTAATTAATTAAACTGTAGAACCTTGACAGGTACACATTGAATAGCAAAATTAATCCCGAAAAGCTTCTAAACATCAAAGATACTTCTCCATTGGTCTCTTTGGCACTAAATTTTATTTTAATTAACCTTTGTTCCTTATTTTTTCGAAAGAAAGTAACTCGAAATGATTTTGAAGTGGCGTTATAAATGACCTTTTTAATAATGCTGCTTATTACCGTGAGTTAAAAAACCATTTTCTTCAAAGTGTTTGTTGCACGTCGTAGTCAAAATGTCTTTCAACCTGAAACTTGAAAGCCATCACAGCCTAGAGTGACAGTCAAGGTGATCGGCATTTATTAAAATAATTTCTTTCACTCTAATTAATTAAAAATAAAAGTAATTAATGCAAAGCGACAACGGACTACCAGCGAAATGAAACGTTCACACACATTCAAAGAAACAAAAGTGAAATTTTCGGAATTTGAAACTCTTTAGGAAGTTTGAAGAAAGAACTTTCGTAAATCACTGAAAGAAAAGCACAATGACAGCCCCTGTGAGACGAAGTGAATTTTATTATTATTGGTTGACTTTTGCAACAATTAACATTAATTCTATTTTCATTGTTGCCTTCGCAAATACGAGTTTACTACGAAATCCAACACAACCCCCTCCCACCATGAACAAGGTTAAATGAAGAACATTTCATTTATTTGTTTAGAAAGACAAATACGATGTACAATTTGTAGAGCAAAAAAAAATTACAAAAATAAAAATAGATACGAGTACTCGTATAATCAAAAGAAAGAGTCATCACAGAGGAAATTCTACAAAATACGAGGGGTAATTGAAAAGATGTGGGGATGGGAATTCAAAGAACCGAACTTTTTAATTGGCTTTCGCTTTACCAAACTTTTCCAATTACGATTCGTGACTTCTAGTAATCGCCAAGGATCAGACGATAAAGGATCAAATGAAATCTCGCGTTATTCCACTTTCGACGAGAAGCAATCTTCAAAACTTCATTGATCACTGTACAAAAAAAAAGACCAAAACAAGAACCTTCCAAGATATAATAATGGTTTGCCATTCGTTTCTCCACAGTCATCCTCTAATATCATCTGCCCCCTATTTTTACCCACCATTTCGATTATATTTGTCGCATTTACCTTAAGACCGTTCTTATAGTAGATAAGTCGAAGCAATCTAATTTTCGAAATCAAGGTAGCTTGGACCGAGTCCTTCATTTATCCTGGAACTCCATTATCAAAACGGCTACAATAACCACCACTAATCGAACCAAAAACCATTTCCAATGCCAACCAACGAAACAAAATTATTGGAAAAAAAAATCTATAAAAACACTGGCAAAATCGAAATATAGCGAAATCCCAGTCTAAACAAATGTATATCCTAAGGTATATGCAATTTAGCAACACACCAGCAGGCAGCAGTGCTTGGAAGGATTTTCAGAGCGATTTTATTAATAGGACGAATTGAACCCTTTCTTTAGTTATCCATCCACATACAATTGTTGTTCGTTTATGTGATATAATCATACACACATGAGTAGATACAGAAATTTATTTTAAATACGAATATCTATAGGTGATAATATTTATGTCGATCGAATGTCCTTTTCATTATATCGTTGATTCCCTTGACAGGATTTGCTGGAGAGCTGTGCAACTTCGAGTACAACGAGTGCGAATCAAATCCCTGTTTGAACGGTGGACAATGCAACGATCAGATTGGTGGCTTCGAATGCAAATGTACACGAGGATACACTGGAAAACGATGTCATGTGAAGGTAAGCGACTAATTCTAGGACATTTTAATTAATATCACACCTTGGCTTGACGGAAACACATGAAAAGGGGGAGCACGAATACAGACAACCCATTGTTACTCTGCGATGGGTATCTCTAACCACCGCCGCCGTACACAATTTCCAGTACAACACATAAATACCACCTACGGTCAGTCTATTGGATAAGGTATTCGGAAACATGCAAAACTCCGTCAATTCGATCTTAAAATCAGTGCTGTCGTTTACATAAATTATGAAATAAAATAAGTTCAAGGGGGTTAAGACGATGTCAGTTTTAATTCATTGTCGGATATGTTGACTCCATTATTCATGGAGCCGCCTATTTTCGGGACAAATTCGAAAATGTGTAAAACAACCGAAAAACTTGCTATAAATATCGGTTGTGATCAACACAAAACTTTCCTCTCCAATATTTAGTTTTGGAAAAAATAGGCAAAAAAAATACTTTTTCAAATACCTTGATAACCGTTAAAGGTACGAAATTTTGTTATATTCATTTTTTCCCAAAACTTTTCATAAAACGGTATTTTTTCAAAAAAAAAATGTATGGGAGGTACCCGTTATAGCTACCGTTACTTTTCTAAAAGTTGACAGAAAACTACGAATTTTTTAAAACTTGTTTACAAAAAATTTCAAGTCGCTAGGTCAACGCGATCTCGAGTTATTCAAGATACATCCGACGGACAGGACGATAGACAGACTGATATACAGACCGACAGACAGATCGACAGACAGACCGACAGACAGACCGACAGACAGACCGACAGACCGCCAGACCGACAGACCGACAGACCGACGGACCGACAGACCGACAGACCGACAGACCGACAGACCGACAGACAGACCGACAGACAGACCGACAGACAGACCGAGAGACAGACCGACAGACAGACCGACAGGCCGACAGACAAATGCGGGGACATCTTCATAATTTTGCCTGAAACGGATTTCGTACTGATCAGAAACTTTCTACCTGCCCCCGTTCTGGAATCAGTATCCGTCATGAATACAATACTTTCCTTCTATAGAAGAGGAAACTAAAAAAAACTTTTTCTAGTTCGGAAGGCAATTGACTTTCATCAGAGGCAACTTTAGAGCGCGTTTCGGTTAGAAAAATATATTTTCTCTATCGATTTTCGTGCCAAAAAATGTTTTTGTACGGTACCGATTTTGTCACAACATTTCATTTGTAAGATTTGAAAAAAAACTGCAACGTGGCGCGAATATGCCAAATAATGGTCCTTATTAATTGCAACGTCTTCGAAATTCCAGGAACTCAGCAGTTTTTTTTTTGCTTTTTTAAAAAATGTCTTAATATTACCTTTATCGAAATCTAAATGCGCTACTTTTTGATAAATACATTTTTTTTTCAAATATTTCATTTTTGGGCCGTCGTTTGCCTTCTGTCAAATGTTTGCCCCTTCTGTCAAATGTTTGCCCCTTCTGTCAAATGTTTGCCTTTGTCAGACTAAAAATAAAACACAGTGCCAAGGAGGTCTTTATTAGGAGGTCTTCCAAGGAGGTCTTTCCAAGGAGGTCTTTATTATTCAACGGCTAATTCCAAACTGGTCGAACACTGATAGAGTGGAAATGGAGTTGCCTGATTTCACAGCGATTACACCTTTTTGATTGTAATGAACCAGTAATTAAATTTCTTTAACTATGTGATTTGTCCATCGATTTTCTGGCTTTCGAAATAGCTGGAATGATACCTCTTGCATAACGCACAGCTTAGCTCGTCGGTTGGGGCGGGTCGCTATTTCTACCATGAAAATCCACAAAAAAAATAATTTTATAGGTATCAATATGGGACTGGAGGGCTTGAGAAGAAGAGTTTTTAGGCAATTCACCGCTCCAAGGTAGTCCGAATAAAATTAATAAAAAAAATCAAAAGATTAAAAGAAAAAAAAATAACAAAAAAATCAAAATAATGAGCCATTGCCCATCAGACAAAATTTCAGAAGAAAAAAAAAAACTTGATAGCTGGAAGAAAAATTTGAAATTATGCGCGAGTTTAAATTCACCACCCATTACCTCAAACACCGGGTTCGAGCCTTGATCCCTAAGCCGCCACTCGCTTAGAAATCCCCTTTTTAAAAAAAAATTACCAAAAAAAATCAAAAATCAACACATTTTTAAGCACTCCGTTCCTCTCATCATTTTTTATCGCCTCTTTCCTTCAACATCGAACAAGAAAACAGAGCCCCACCTCCGTTTTAAAGGATTAGTTCAACATTTTGAAATTCATTTTTTTTTTTTGTGTTGCAAAAAAAAGTATGAAACGTATTTTTATTTTTTTTTTTTTTTACAACGTATACTGAAACATATTTTATTTTTTTCTTTATAGCAAAAACATTTAATATAATCTTAAATAAAAATCCTTATTTATCCCTACTAAATTATGACTATATAAAAATTTATATAAAAAAAAAAAAACTCAAGACTTAGCTGGCCAGCGTATACGAAGACTTTTCTTTTAAATTTCTTCATTCCCCGATACCATATTGTAAAAAATCTGCTTCCGCTGCTCACTGCTGCCGCTGCTCTACAATTTTTGCTACTGCTAACCAATTTTTCTGCTGCCGCTGCTCTACTTTTCTTAGCCGCTGCTCTACTTTGCCGCTATTCAATTTTTTCTGCTGTCGCTGCTCAATTTTTTTTTTTTCTGCTACCGCTGCTCTACAAAGATCCTGATCGGGCTCCGCAAAATTTGGTTGTTCAATAAGAAAATCTTTCTTTTCTTTTTCTTTTTACCACATCACACAGATCACGATTCTTTATTTATAGTCCTTTTAATTTTATAATTCACAATATTCTTGTTTTTATACTATTAGTTTTTATTATATTTTATACACAAAATTTTTGGTTTAAATTTTAAATTTCTTTTGAACTTTTACAAAATTTGTTTCATTTTTTTTTTTATCGTTTTTTTTATTCTTTACCAGCACACAAAAAAAACTAATTCGCGTTTATTTTATTTCACAAAAAAAAACTAAACTATTAAGTAAAAAAAACCATGAAATTATCACGGACAAAATCAAACAATTTAAATTTTTGGAAAATTTTCCACAAAATATGGAAAATATTTTTTTTTTCTTTTAGCCCGTACACGATGAAAATCAAATACTTAATAATCGGGGGCAAAGACCCGACTACTATTTATAGAAAAAAAATTTTCTAGAATTTTCCGTTCGTCATTCATTTTTTTTATTAAATCAAAGGTAACTGATAAAATAATTACCTGTGGAATCAAAGTAAATTAGATTGCCAGGATATCCAAAAATTTTTCAATCGAAATATTTTTCTTTGTAATCATTTTTTAATCGAAATATTTTTTTTTGAAACTCCAGATAGTCCGACATTACACCATTCACCACTTTAGACCAACCCTGGTTGGTTAAAAGGGGCGAAAAAAACGAGGACTATAACATATTCTAACGCCCAATGTGGGGCTCGACCCATGACCCTGAGATAAGATTAACTTTAAGATATTAAACTTATTTTACTTAACAAGATTTAAATAACTGCCATAGTAATTATTATGATTTTTTTTTTAAAGTTACTAACATTAGTAAAAGAGAGAAAAAAAAATATATTATGCATTGAGTGAATAATTAAGTCTAGAGTTTATGTCCTAAGATCTTTTGCATGATATCTACCTATAAATTTGCCTGCTAAATCTTCTACCTCATATAAGGAATTCCCTATTCGTTTCCGAATTCTACATTTGATAAATTTTTTTGCTAATTTCGCGTTAAACCTCAAAGCAGCATTACTTTGTATGAAATTGCGTCTGAAAAGTTCTTGTCCGGGTTGGTATACAATTACTCTAGCTCTAAGGTCATACGTTGACTTATTTTGCCTATATGCTTCCTGCAACTTAGCTGAGATTTTGTCTCTAATCAGCTGTAACTTATCTGATGGGTTTAAAACTACTATATCCACTTGATTGAGGTTTTCGAGTTTTTTAATCAAAGGATATGTCGACCCATGGGTTATCATATGATTTCCGAAAACAGCGAAATATGGAGAAACACCAATGGACTGATGTATAGTACTACGAAGTGCACAAGCGATATTGCTAATATTGGAATCCCATTTTCTTTGGTCATCCTTTAAAAATGCCCTAATCGCGGCCAATATTGACCTGTTTACTCTCTCAGATGCGTTAGCCTGAGGTGAATAAATAGCGGTCTTAATGTGACAAATGCCATACCTTCCCAAAAAGCTTGCAAATTCTTTAGAGACAAATTGTGATCCATTATCCGAAACTATCTGATTTGGTACACCAAAAATTTGGAAAATTTCTTTTTCTAGCATCGGAATTATTTGTTTCGCTGTACCTCTACGTAATGGTTTTAACCACACGAATTTAGAAAACTGGTCAAGGACTATCAGTAAAACAGTATTACCATTCGTAGATTGAGGATAAGGTCCCATAAGATCTACATACAGTTTTTCGAAAGGACGACTTGTTGTTGCTGGTTGACCCATCAAAGGACGTAAGATTTGGTTTGGCGCTTTCGTTTCCTTACACGTGTCACAATTACGAACAAAATTCCGTAACTGTGTTACCATATTTGGCCAGAAATATCTATGACGATGACGATACAATGTTTTTGATATACCCCCGTGTGAAGCTAAAGGAGATTCGTGTGCCTGTCTTATTAAGTTTGTCGTAAGTTCTGTCGGGACCCATAGTTTCCAGGCCAAATCTTCTTGGACCTCACATCCAGACCGAGGGTTGGTGAGTTTGTAGACAAAACCATCAGATACACAGAGATCAGGAAGACGATCTTGGTTATTTAATACGGTTGATTTAAGCTCATTATACTCTTCGGAAGAAAAACATGGGGAACTTAAATCAACATCAATATCAAGTGATTCTTGAAGTTCTATCTCCTCTGCATATACTCGTGATAATGCATCTGGTACCACATTCTCACTTCCTCGTCGATGTTCAATCTCGAAATCAAACGCCTGTAACTTCAGCGACCATCGAGCTAACCGACCACTCAAATCTTTTTGATTCATTAGCCACTTTAAACTTGCGTGGTCTGTGACTATCGTGAATGGGTGACCTTCGACGTATGGACGAAATTTTTTAACTCCCAAGACAGCAGCGAAACATTCTAGCTCCGTTATACTGTAGTTTCGTTGTGCTGAATTTAATTTTTGCGAAACGTATGCTATTGGTTTCTCCTGACCCTCCAGATCGTTTTGGCATAATACACAGCCAATTCCAGTGGAACTGGCATCAGTCTGTATTATAAAAGGCCTGGAGTAATCGGGATTGACCAATACAGGAGCCGTTATCAATGCTGTTTTAAGCTTATCAAAACTTTGCTGCGCTTCCTCGGACCAATGGAAGTTACCTGAAGATTTTTTTAAACTATCAGTTATGGGTGCAGCAAGATCTGCATAATTGGCAATGAAGCGTCGATACCAGCCAGACATTCCCAAGAACCTGCGGACTTGTTTGACAGTTTTAGGAACTGGAAAATCCGCAATGGCAGAGACTTTAGCTGGATCGGTTTTTAAACATCCGTCCCCAACGACAAATCCCAGATATTTAATTTGCTTCATACAAAATTTACTTTTAGCCATGTTGATAGTGAGTTCAGCTAAACGAAGACATCTTGCAACTTCTTTGAGGACCGATAAATGTGTATCAAAATCCTGAGAAATGATCAGCAAATCATCCAAATACACAAAAACGAATTCCCGCATTGATGTGGGCAGAAGTTTAAGGACCTTATCCATAAGACGACACAATCTTTGTCCAGAATTACACAAACCAAACGGCATCACCGTAAATTGATAAAGCGGTCTACCGGGAACGGTGAAAGCCGTTTTATCTCTTGACGACTCTGCCAATGGAACCTGCCAAAATGCGTCTTTAAGATCGATCGCTGAAATAAAACGAGTATCGTGAAGTCTACTCAAATGCCCATCTATATGTGGTAAAGGGTACGCGTCCTTAATTGTAACACGATTGACACGTCTCGAGTCCAGACAAAGCCTGTTTTTCCCTGGTTTTCGTACTAGTACGACAGGGGAACTCCAAGCACTATGACTTTCCTCTATTACCCCTAGACTCAACATACGATCTAACTCCTCGTATATTAACTTCTGTATCGCCGGCGACACAGGATAATGTTTCTGTTTTACAGGAGTTGCTTCACCGACATCGATTAAGTGTTCTTCGATTGTTGTTTTTCCCAATCCCAAAACTTCACATGATGGAAATTGCGCAACCACCATTTGAAGACGTTTATGATCTTCTTCGCAAAGATTATGAATATTGAGGTCTTCAATTTTAACAGAAGGAGGTTCTATTTCCAAAGAGCTTATATTCGGAAAGATGTTAAACAAACGGCAAAAATCAATACCCAAATAAAGAGGCTGAGATAATCCAGGAATGATGTAAAAAATTTGTTTCTTTGTGATTTTTCCATACGTGATCGAAACCGAAATGTAACCCTTGATGTCTTGTGAACTACCATCCGCGGTTTTAATCGAAGAGTTCATTTTGTGCAATTTGAGTCCAAGTTCATTCAGAATTTCCAAAGATCCCAAACCCAAACAACTGATACTGGCTCCGGTATCTACCAAACCCGTCATCGACTTTCCATTAATCTGAACTTGAGCGTAAGGTCGATTATCTCCTTGTACCGAAATAATTGAACTTAATACATTTTTTTTAATTTCATGAATTGTTTTAAACCACTGCTTTAATCTTACACTTGATCGTTTTTTCTTTTTGATTGTGATTTCAGCCAAATCCGAATTTTCCCCAAAAATCCTATTACGAATAATTTTATAATTTTGTAATCGAGAATGTAAACTTTTAACTAAAATTTGTTTTGCTTTTTCTTTTGTGTTAATTTCAAATTTTGAGTCGTTTCCTAAAATTTGGATTGATTCAGAATTTGATTTTATCGATACACTTTCTCCTGAACTTAACGACGATCCGGGTGACTGTTGGACAAACGTTGAGCCCCGGAGGTTCTCAGGTTTGTCTGTGAGTTTACCGGATTACATTTGGTGCATTCGGGTTTCCTGACATTTTTAGCACCACACGTATAACAAAATACTCTGGGTGTTGGATCTGGACAGTCAAAGAAACCATGACCAAATTGGTCACAATTCCAACACTTCCACTTAATTTGATTAGCATTTTGCCGATTATTAATCTCAGCAACTTCCTGGTTATCTAAATCAAATTCTGCACTGGGCAAATCCAATGAATGAACATTTCTTGTATTTGTATTTGATTTTGAGACAAAATATGAATCGCAAGAAAGCAGTTGACGTTCTGCACGACGGCAGATATCCTTGAAATGATCAAGATTATCAATTGGCGATGAGAAAATCATGTTAGCAATCTGTGGTTTTATACTCTTTCTCAGAATATCCACAAGATGCCTTTCCGGAATGGGGTTTCTCATTTGAATGTGAAGATTTCGGATTTCAAAAACAAAGTCCTCAATAGACTCTCTAACCGCTTGCTTCCGGCTCATAATAACAGATAACAACTCATAATCTGTCTCCATGTGACGAAATTGATTAAGGACTGCGGATTTTAGCGACTCCCAATCTAAAATTCTGTGAGTTCTGAGGTAAGACCAATACCACGAATCTGCCCGTCCTGCTAAAAATCTGTGGAAATTTTTGACTATATAATCATTAGGCAACCTATCGCGATCACGCAAAGTTTCTAGCCTGAATACAAAATCATTTACTGATAAATTTTGAGATGTCCCGTCAAACTTCAGGGACCAACGTCTAACTGGACTACTTGGTCGATGTGGCAATTCATTTCGAAAAGATGAGGGAATTCTATACTCATTTCTATCTGGAAAATTTGGCTGCTGGTTCTGCAAATTTAATAAAGCCTGTGACAAATACTGGACTTCTTTGGACAGTTTTGAAAGATTTAAAGCGTCGTTATTCTGGTTTGTATCAGATGTTAAAGGAATTTGCTCTTCTGGCATTTGTGAATTTTGATTTGAATGTCTCAGTGGGTTATTTCTATCTGAACTGGGAAATCCATAAAAAGGAGATTCTGTACTAAGCAATGAATTTCGAGTATCAGCCAAATTCGAAGTTGTTCGGAGATTTGTATTGTTTTGTAACATAGCAAGTTGAAGACGCAGTTGCTGAATTTCTTGGTCTTTCTCGCTAATAATATTTATGTCTGGGTCTCGTATTGGAGTGACTGAATTTAATCTAGCTCTACGTATTACGTAATCATGGGGAGAATTATAATCTAACATATTTTCAGCAGCTTGAGATAAATTATTGGGGTTATTACTATCTACAAAACGAGGCGGTGTAGCTGTCAGAGGATCTTCGAGACTATCCATATTAATTCTGGTCTGACGCTCACAGTTTCCTCTAGAATTAGGTTCAAATTCTTGATTTGAAACCTGATGCATTGAAACTGGAGTTCTAGGTAACATTATGACAAAACGATATTAAATAATAATATATTCAATTAAAAAAATTAGTGAATAAGATAAGTTTATAGTTATATCAATAAAATTAATGAATGACGCTCTTCTGTATTTCACTCAAAAAAAACAATAACAGTCGATATATTTGATTTTCAATTTGCATAGATTAACTTAGTGGGGATATTTTCCTATCCAGTGACGAAAGAACTGCAATCTTCGGAACCAAATTTATCAAAAAAAAACTACTAAAATGTGTTGATTTCCGACCTTATCATATATAAATTTTGTCGTCAATAGAGAATTTGAATCGAAAACAAAACCATTTTTCGGACCACATGTGCGACTGAATTACACATTTAGTATTTCCTGAAAAATCCTTACCGTATTCGATTCAACTGCCCCATTAAATTATAATAGAATCATATATTCATCCAATGAAGATATATTCGATCTGCTTGCTTGACTGGACCAAAAAAAAATCCTTGGTAATTTCCAATCAAGTTATACAAATCTATTCTATTTACGAAATATCTAGCTTCTGTAACAACTCAGAAAAGGACAGAACAAATCAGCCCTAAGCCAAATTTTGCTGTTAAACATCTTTTCCTTGATCCCACATTAACTAAAATCTTCGCTCAAATTTTTCTTCATACTTAATCAATCAAACGCAAAAATAAACTGCAACTTAAAAAGACAAAAAAAAATGATCCAACTAAAAAACTATGAAAACGGACAGACTGATTTCTAAACGAAATCAATAAACTTGAAAAGACAAACTCAAAAATTGATTAAAGTTTGCCAACGTTGGGCGCCATACTTTTTTTATGTAATGAACCAGTAATTAAATTTCTTTAACTATGTGATTTGTCCATCGATTTTCTGGCTTTCGAAATAGCTGGAATGATACCTCTTGCATAACGCACAGCTTAGCTCGTCGGTTGGGGCGGGTCGCTATTTCTACCATAAAAATCCACAAAAAAAATAATTTTATAGGTATCAATATGGGACTGGAGGGCTTGAGAAGAAGAGTTTTTAGGCAATTCACCGCTCCAAGGTAGTCCGAATAAAATTAATAAAAAAAATCAAAAGATTAAAAGAAAAAAAAATAACAAAAAAATCAAAATAATGAGCCATTGCCCATCAGACAAAATTTCAGAAGAAAAAAAAAAACTTGATAGCTGGAAGAAAAATTTGAAATTATGCGCGAGTTTAAATTCACCACCCATTACCTCAAACACCGGGTTCGAGCCTTGATCCCTAAGCCGCCACTCGCTTAGAAATCCCCTTTTTAAAAAAAAATTACCAAAAAAAATCAAAAATCAACACATTTTTAAGCACTCCGTTCCTCTCATCATTTTTTATCGCCTCTTTCCTTCAACATCGAACAAGAAAACAGAGCCCCACCTCCGTTTTAAAGGATTAGTTCAACATTTTGAAATTCATTTTTTTTTTTGTGTTGCAAAAAAAAGTATGAAACGTATTTTTATTTTTTTTTTTTTTTTACAACGTATACTGAAACATATTTTATTTTTTTCTTTATAGCAAAAACATTTAATATAATCTTAAATAAAAATCCTTATTTATCCCTACTAAATTATGACTATATAAAAATTTATATAAAAAAAAAAAAACTCAAGACTTAGCTGGCCAGCGTATACGAAGACTTTTCTTTTAAATTTCTTCATTCCCCGATACCATATTGTAAAAAATCTGCTTCCGCTGCTCACTGCTGCCGCTGCTCTACAATTTTTGCTACTGCTAACCAATTTTTCTGCTGCCGCTGCTCTACTTTTCTTAGCCGCTGCTCTACTTTGCCGCTATTCAATTTTTTCTGCTGTCGCTGCTCAATTTTTTTTTTTCTGCTACCGCTGCTCTACAAAGATCCTGATCGGGCTCCGCAAAATTTGGTTGTTCAATAAGAAAATCTTTCTTTTCTTTTTCTTTTTACCACATCACACAGATCACGATTCTTTATTTATAGTCCTTTTAATTTTATAATTCACAATATTCTTGTTTTTATACTATTAGTTTTTATTATATTTTATACACAAAATTTTTGGTTTAAATTTTAAATTTCTTTTGAACTTTTACAAAATTCGTTTCATTTTTTTTTTTATCGTTTTTTTTATTCTTTACCAGCACACAAAAAAAACTAATTCGCGTTTATTTTATTTCACAAAAAAAAACTAAACTATTAAGTAAAAAAAACCATGAAATTATCACGGACAAAATCAAACAATTTAAATTTTTGGAAAATTTTCCACAAAATATGGAAAATATTTTTTTTTTCTTTTAGCCCGTACACGATGAAAATCAAATACTTAATAATCGGGGGCAAAGACCCGACTACTATTTATAGAAAAAAAATTTTCTAGAATTTTCCGTTCGTCATTCATTTTTTTTATTAAATCAAAGGTAACTGATAAAATAATTACCTGTGGAATCAAAGTAAATTAGATTGCCAGGATATCCAAAAATTTTTCAATCGAAATATTTTTCTTTGTAATCATTTTTTAATCGAAATATTTTTTTTTGAAACTCCAGATAGTCCGACATTACATGATATAAAAATCATTTTTTTCTATTTAATTACATTAGTCACAATTAAATACATTATTTACAATACATTATTTACAATACATTACATTAATTACATTAGTTACATGTAATTAACTAAAATCAGTTAAATACTTGTAATGAGCTGCGCATAAAATACGTCACACATTTAGGGGCGTGGGGTGGTGGAAGGGTGGAAGATGCCTGGAAGGGGGGGGGGGGGGGATCTGCGGTTGTGTGACGCAGATATTAAACGAAAAATTTCAGAAAAACGTGACGCTGCTCTCGTATTGAAAGCCTAAAATTAGCGTTATGTATTTTATGAACGCCCCAAAGACAAACTAAAACACAGCCCTCGAACATTTACTTTTAAACTGATGTTAAATACAAAAACGGCAGCATTGCAAATGCAAACATAAATCGTTTCTGGGCAATCAAAATCCCTGACGTGGTCATTTTGATGTTGGATTTGAAGTACATGCTCAGACTCGGGTCACCGACAGAATTTAATAAAGTCTAGTTTAACTCCACATTTTTTTTCTGCTTGCCAGAGTATTGTTTTGTTGTTATCTTTGTTGGATTTTCTATTTTATTAAACTCTCATCTCGTAATGTGTGTGTGTGTGCTTTTTCTTTATTGAATTTAGGTCGACTTTTGTGCGAACCAGCCATGTCCAGAAGGACACCGATGTATCGATCGTGGCGATGATTTCACATGTGAATGTCCTGGCGGTCGAAATGGTCCCGATTGCAATCGAGTCCCAAGAACGGTAAGTTTATGCTATTTCAGGTGGAATTCTATTTGAGGCTTCGAATCGATAGATTTTGTTTAAGTTTCAGATTAACGTAATCACTCAGATAATCCGATTGCAAATTGCAATTAAAATTAAATTAGGCAAACTAATCCAATCTAAGTGATTCAAGGATGTTTGCCATTGTGTGGAAATCACACAAATCAAACTTTAAACATGCTTTCCAATACGTTTGCTTTTCTACCTATAAAATTGGCACATTTTTTGCCATTCGAAGTGATTTCAATGGGATTTACATATAGTCGAGAGCATAAATTTCAAGTGAAAATGAACCGAATCCCACTTCATTGAATGTTAATCTATCCAAATAAGCAATTAGTTCATGATAAGAGTAAATCGTTAAAATTGTTCGTTTCATGGAGCTCGTATATAAAACACTTTTTGCGCGGATAAAATATTATTTAAATTATTTATTGTTTTTCACTCCCTTTTGAAAAATACCAAAAATATAAAAAAAATCCATTCAATGAAATTAACTTCCATCAACAATGTTAATTTTCATCCAGCAATAATCCACCTGATCCTTGCTTCAACGTTCCCCAGAGTCCTTACTCAGGGGTGGTGGTGTTGTTCAACAATTGGACTATTCGACGTTATGAAAATCCAAACAATGCGAATGTCAGAAATTCTCAAATACTGTGAATCTGAAAAGCGAAAAAAATTACCCGGTGAATTAACTCGGCCATAAGTTTCAGGATTTCAGTACAATTTGCTGTGATGCTGATGCTGTGTGCCACCCGACAAAGTCGGCACTTTAGTTAATTTATTATTTTGCCAGATCATACAAAATATCATCCATTCGTTTATTTATATTCTTGATAGCTTTTTTTTTTATCTCATCCTTTCACATTTTGTGCTACTTCCATACTGTTTTTAATTTTGCACTTGCAAAGTCACAAATTCAAGCTCTGATATTAACTTTACCTCGGATTTAAGCCCAAATAACTATGAACTACGGTCTAGTACTCGTACTCACAGTAAATATTGTCCTTTTATCCCACCGACTGTTACTAATACCGTGATTTATGCCTTTCAGCTGTGCAACGTTAATCCTTGCGCCAACAGTGGCACCTGCTGGACGAGCGAAGAGTCCTTCTACTGTGCCTGTCGTCCTGGATATACCGGCAAAATGTGCGAAGGTAATTTTTATGAAAAGTGTGCGATTTAAATTTTACTTTTTAGCATTTCATCATTTCCCAATCTTCATCCCTTATGCCTGACTTATCCACAACTACTCCTTCATCGTCCTTCATTCCCATTTAATATTTCTGATGATGATTTTCCATCCATTTATTTGAACAACGCGACTCGGATCCAACATAAAGAGACCGCGGGCATGAAACAAAATAAAATAAAGCAAAATACGTTGAAACATTAGAGAGTCCGAGGTGATGATATAAATTGTTGCAGATTTACGACAGAGATTTTCATTTTTAGTTATTATCACGAAAGACGTATTAATTTTGTTCAACGGGAGATGTTTATTATTGTCATTATTATGATTATTGTTCCTATTATGATTATCGTTACAGTAGCTTGGATGCCAGAAAAGTTTAATTGAAGGATTTCCGTTGGATTTCAAATAAATTTTCTGGTCGCCTGGATGCCTGGGTCTAAATACAGCAAGATAGACCAGATCACCACCACATTCAAAAGAAATTCTATTCGAAGCAAAAAATCTTATGATTAACTTGGCAACATTTAATCCATAATTGTTAAGCGCGTTAGATTTATGTTTATAAGGATTTTAATGAGATTACCTAGCAATAATCTTCTTCATTATTATTATAATAATAATAATATTTAATTTTATCACATTTCAAAGGAAATGTGTTGATCTGTTTTTTGATGTCGCTGTGAAAAATTAATTATAAATGCTTAGAAATGTTTTTCAATCGCGCAGATAAACATCTCATGTGAATGGTGTATAACTTTCTTAAGGCCTGTGTCCAAATGGAAGTAACTTCTGGAAGTTCTTCTGGAAGTCCATGCTTTGCTGTTTTTTCAGAGTCATAACTTCTTGAAGTTAACTTCCAGTTCGTGTTTACACACGAAAAACTTCCAGAAGTTCCTGCTAGAAGCGACTTCTGCAAGTAAACTTCCATGTGGACACAGGCCTTTACACCAAATCCACGTTCTTCCAAATTTTACAAATACACTATAACCCGACGAATAAAATTTTAGTTTATACTAGCTTGCATACCCGTCGTTGCCGGGTTAAGTATTTTCAATTTTTTTTTGATGGTCTATGTTGGACCTAGCCTTCAGGCCAATCGGCTCGGTAGTTTCCCCGCGAAAGGGTAACATAGAGGAAGAGCTAAGTTTCGAGATCACTTTACCCCCTCCCCTTACTCCCCACCTCTCGGGCTACTTTTTAATAGGTCTATGTTGGGGCTGGACCCCCGACGAACATCTATGCCAAATTTCAGGCCAATCGGTTCAGTAGTTTCCCCGAGAAAGAGTGACATAGCGCAAAAACTCTCGATAACAGTAAAAGATATCGATTTACCGTAAAAGGCTAACATGTACAGAATTTTAATATCTTTAATTAGTTTTTGCGAAAAACTGGAAGCAGTTCCCAAAAATCTAATTTTTGCTGTCAAGCAGGGACGTGCGAAGGCAAAGGAATCCGGGACCAAATTTGAAAAAAATACATTTAGGCCCGTTTGCGCGTACTATTCTTAAAAAATTAAGTTGTGGTTAGCCTACTTAAACCATAGAAATTCTGCGACTTAAATATTTTAAGTTGTACATAAGTTGCCAAATCTCGTTGGTGCAAACGGCACTTAAAGTGTGTACATAATTAATAACGAATTTCTAAGAAATATTCTACATCTCTCTCTACTCGGGACTGTGGGGAAAAAAAGTTAAAAGTTTTAGGCTGTTTAGCAAAAGCTTCAAGTTTTGTATGGTAAACTTTAACTTGAAAACCAGTCTGCCGATTAAGTTGAAATATTAACTCATGGTTTTATACTGTGCCAGGTAAGAGAAACTGTTTTTACAAATCAAAGTGTTCTTCTTGCCAAATCTGAAACTCTTCACACTACCTTCTAGTTCTTACAAACTGCCAGAAAATTTTACTAAGCCAATCGAATTATTTCTTCGTATTTCTAAACTTCGACGTTTAAGTTCTACAAGATTTCTTAAAACGCAGAACTACAAATACTTAAATTCACATAGCGGACCGCATCATAATTTATCAGTAATATTCCCTTAGACTTTTTTATAGACTCAAAAATAATAAATATTCCGACCATAAATCAGGCGGATTTTGCTGATTCACACTTAGAGCAAAAAGGCATCCCCATTGATGGTATTTGAGTTTCTAAGATTCAGTAGCGGCACATTTCAACCCATATCAAATTTATTTCCATAAGTAATTCAACGAAGACGAAAAAAACCAAAATCGACGCCCCAAATAAATAAAATTGAACAAAAATTTGCATATTTTAGGCGATCTCAAGTTAAAAAGGATTATGTAGGATATTGACTTCATGAACATTTATAGTCGATGCTTTTTGAAAGTCTCCTACGATTTTATACCCAACTTGAAAAAATCACACTGTTGTTTTGTTTTTGTAATATCGAATATAATTGGAAAACGTAATTTTTTGGAACCCAAAAAAACTTTCCAAAACCTACAAACGAACGACACAGTTTGGCTGTACCACCACGTATGTACATTCTTCATTTAAAAAAAAAAACACCCCAAAAATTATCAAAATTGTGAAACAACAACCAATAAATTCAAACGAATTTGTAAAGAAAATTAATATTAGATTTTCCTGAACACCCGCTTGTTTCGAAAAATACAGAAATATTGATGCTCGTAAAAACGTGAAAAACCGTAATGTTCGATTGAACATCTGTTGGATATCGTTAAGAAATTGGATTATTTTCTAATATTCACTTCCTTATCTTCGTACATTTATTGGAGATTTTCCACAGATACGAAATACAGCTGCTGGTAAAGCGAGAAACTCTTTCTGTATACCAAAAATACGAGGGCAGGGTGAAAAGTTTCGGCCCCGCCAAGGAAACATCCTTTAAATTTTGTTAAATTCATTTTTTCCCAAAAGAACATAGGTTTCGAGAAATTTTTATAAAACGGTAAAAAAATGGTGTGGGAGGTACCCGTTATTTGTCAAAAGTCGATAGAAAACTATGAAATGCCTAAAATTATCCCCTATATTCGGAGTAACGAAGATTGACAGATGAACTTTCTCGCAAAGTTTGTGCCATATCTTAATCTGTGACAAAGTGGCTCAAGTGGCGACAGGCGGAATTTTTTTTGCACTAACGTAGCGCAACGAGAGCTGCTACACTATAGCGGCAACGGCAGTGCACTATTTCCGTCACCGCCGAGTTTGGAACAAAGTCAAACTTGCCGCCGCCGCCCAAAATTGTTTTATGAAAACCACCACATTCGGCGCCACATTCTATGACGATTTTTCTTCGTTGTTTTGTGACAACCACCACATTCGGCGCCACATTTGGCGCCACATTCTATGCAGATGTTTTGACGTTTTGATTTCGTAAGACAGAAGCATATGCCGTCGGTGCCGCTATCATTGTAGCTGGCTCGGCGATATGTGTGGCGGCGCTATGCCGCCCGCCATCGCCGCTGCCGCTTGCCGCCTTCATTGTGGTTGAACCATTAGGCTGTGATCCGGAGGTTGTGGGTTTGAATCTCGCCTGCGGCACGCTGACATTCCAAGTCCTTTAAACATGCGTTATCGAAATAAAGAATGATAGTTACAGCTTGTGGCTCATGACACCATCCGTCTAGAGTGCGTTCATGACTTGTACTGTTGATATGTTGTTGAAAAAACCTTACAAATGTTGCAAGTCATCCATGGTGAGCAATCCATGGAAAATGTAAAACTGTGGCTACGCAACAGAAGCAAAAAATTGTCACGAAACCTCAACTGAGAAAGAAAGAGCCCTATTTAAAAAGAAGAAAAACTTACCTCACGTTTTATGCATTTTCTTACCAATCCCAAAACTTTTCACCTTACTCTCAGAAAACACAAAAAAAAACTACTCAATAAGCCTTAAATATCCTTTTTCGAAAATTCATAGTTTTATTTGATCTAGAAGTGCGCTTTTTCCCACGTTCAAAAAGCATCAAATTCGATGAATTGACTTTCATTCGTGTATCGAACACACACACCCGATTTACATTCTAGGACACGATATCCCTGAATTTAATTTTATCATTCGATTCGAAAAAATTGATACTTTTCGTAATCGAATCGCGAATATGATTCTCCGCTTCACTGCTATTGTTTCGGACTGATGCGCATTAACGTGTCTGTGATGGCGTGGAAAAAAATCGACGGGAATCCCATAGCATGTGAACGTATAAAAATAACAGAATCATATGATAATTTTTGGATAATAAAATTCACTTGCATGGCGTTATTATCTCATATAGACTTCGAATAATGCGGCGACAGGATATGCGAGCAGACGACGAGATAGTGCCGATTCCATTGCCCACATATCCTTACACACGTAATTTGAGTGCTCGTTGGAAATGGATTTACATAAATTTTGATTATTTATGACACCAACAAAATTTCTATGTGTACGTTTCATACTCTTCTTACCACAATTATTCATGTTTCACAGTATTCAGACACATACGGGTAGTTATCCACCCATCCACCCACCTTCATTTTCCAATGCTTTTTGCCCGAAACTTTTTAACTAAAAAAAAATTTCCCGCTTTTAACATCATCGTCGCGAAGCAATATTATTATTTTGAAACTTTTTTATATGCGCATTTTATAAAATAACGAGAAACAAGAGCACTTGATGTTCAGGGATGATACCGAAAAATACTTACACGATGTCATCATGAGCAGAAAAATGTACGATACACACATACGATGTCTACCTTCGAATATAGCTGAGTTGCAATATCATAAACTCAGTGGGGGATGTCAGATATTGTATATGAATGTATTGTAAAAAAAGTGAAAAATTATAAAATATAAAATAATAATGTTGCCTTGGAAGTACATTTTCAACAAGGGAAAAATGTAGTCCTGGAGTTGATGTACCGTATTCATACTCTGTAGATATATGTCCATCATTATCATGTATTTTCACGTTTTTTCCGTCCCTCCCCATTACCCCCGCCATGATACAAATCACATATTTTAATTTTCCTTTCAATTGTCCAATTGAATTACGTGTAAAAATATCCTCTACCACTTCGTGCGCACCGCAAAAATTATGTTGTTTAAATTACTGTGAAAATTTGTCTCGTAAATCTGCATATCCTGTAATGACCTCCTGATTAGCATTTTTTATGGCTTGAAGATGACATAAATTAAATTACATTATCCTCCCGCGTCCAACGTTGACCCAATTTTTCGTTTTTAATGGAAATAATATTAACATAACTTCTTGTGAAGAGATTAAAATAAAAATAACTGATTATGAGTGTTAATTAATTAATTTCTTTTTTAAACGATTTTTTCACAGATGAATTCGTTGTGGAAACAGTTGTCAGCTCGAGTGAATTTATGACAGACGACGCAACAGCCCGTGGCAGTTTTAGTGATAAAAGCTTCGGCGCCACTGTTACAAAGGGTCCAATTGAGCTGCATAACGCGTACATTGCGGCTGGAACACTGGCCGCGGCAATTTTCATCGTTGCTGTTGTGGTAAGTTAACCACTATTATTATGATAAATTTTACATTAACCAAAAACCTCAAAAATAGTTGTTATTTTATCAAAAAAAAAACCTCTTTCAAGAAAAAAATATCTTTGGCGATCAACACAAAACTTTCCTCTGCAATATTTAGTTTCGGAAAAAATATGTAAAAAATACCTTTTCAAACATCTTGACAACCGTTAAAGATTCGTAAAAACAGTTGAAGGGAAAAATCAAGAAATTTTATTTCGTTTGAATTTAGTTATAGGCATTTTTCATAAAAGTGCATAGTATTCGAGAGAAGTTCAAAAAGATTTTTTTTTTCAAATATCTTGAAAACCGTTAGAGACACAAAAAACTGTTAAATCAAAAAATGTAGAAAAAATTTTGTTGTATTCATTTATCAAAAAACGTTATTTAAAAGAAACATAACAAAAGCTATAATTGCCAATCTGGCAATCATTGGAGACCCGTATGGTGATATTCGTATCAAAATTCGAACAGTTGTACCAAAATTCCCCTTTGAAGTCAAACTTTCCAATAAGATTTTTTAAAATTTATTCCAATCGGATTTTGATGTATGGGAGTTTTATGTAGAATCATATCCTAAATAACTTTTGTTCTTCCACTTTTTTGATAAGCTGTACCGTTTTTGAGATATTCGCAAAAAACGTTTTCGTTCGTATGGGGGGTACCCCCCCTAATGGTCCATTTTTGCCCACTAACGAACTTAGCCTCACATTTTATGAAAAACGAATCTGCGCAAAATTTCAAGTCTCTAGCTCAATCCGTGCGCCCGCAATCCGCGCCACAGACGGACAGACGGACAGACAGACAGACAGACAGACAGACGGACAGACAGACGGACGGACATGCAAAATTCAATTTTTTTTATCATTCTAAACACACTGGTGTAATTCATTTTTGTGTGCGATGACGAGATCTTGGCGTTACAAACGGTAAGGCAAAGTTAATATACCCTTTGGTTTCACCATACGGGTATAAAAATTGTATCGGAGGTACCCGTTATAACTAAAGTTACTTTTCCAAAAGTTGTTACAAAACTACGATTTTTGTAAAAAAATTTACAAAAAATTTCAAGTCTAGATCAACGCGGTCTCGAGTTATTTGAGATACCTATGGTCAGACCGACAGACAGATGCACGGACGGACATCTTCATAATTTTGCCTGAAACGAATTTCGTTCTGATCAGAAATTTTCTATCTGCCCCCGTTTTAAAGTCGGTCTCCGTCATGAATACAATATTTTTCCTATATAGAAAAAGAAAGTAATAGACCAAAACTAGAACCTGAATCTGTCATTGTCGGATTAATACTGAAAACACAAAAACCGTTTGACGCGTGCATTAGCTTTCACAGTTCGCGCTCAAGCTTCAATCTGTGCTAAAACCTAAACACGCTTCGTGAGAACTACTCGTTTCACTATTTATACCCGTATGATGAAACCAAAGGGTATATTAGATTTGCCTTACCGTTTGTAACGCCAAGATCCCGTCATCACACAAAAAAATGAATTACACCGGTGTGTTTAGAATGATAAAAAAAGTCCGTCTGTCCGTCCGTCCGTCTGTGGCGCGGATTGCTGGCGCACGGACTGAGCTAGAGACTTGAAATTTTGCACAGAATAGTTTTTCGTGAAATCTAAGGTTAAGTTCGTTAATGGGCAAAAATGGACCATTAGGGGGGTACCCCCCATGCGAACGAAAACATTTTTTGCGAATATCTCAAAAACGCTGCATCTTATCAAAAAAGTGCAAGAACAAAAATTATTTAGGATATGATTCTACTCCCATACATCAAAATCCGATTGGAATAAATTTTAAAAAAATCTTATTGGAAAGTTTGACTGCAAAGTGGAATTTGGTACGAATATCACCATACGGGTCTCCAATAATTACCAGATTGGCAATTATAGCTTTTGTTATGTTTTTATTTAAAAAATGTCGAAAAATAGGAATTTATTGAAATTAAAAAGCATTTGAAAGACTTAGAATTTGTTACAGGAGTAACACACAAAGCACATCAATTAAAAACAACGATTGATGATGGTGGGTTCAAGAAGTAAATATTGAAAGATTACCAAAAATTGGTGACCAAATATTTTAATCAAAAAAAAGCCACGATAATCCACAGAATGTTTTAAAGTCACTAGAACGATCACCTATAAATAAAATATTATTTTCACCTATGTTTTGTGTTTTTATTGAGCATTTTCACACAATTTCGATTTTTTATTGGATAAATTTTCATTATTTTTCTTTTTTCAATTAATACTACCTTAAATTCTTCATTTCCCTCACAATTTTCTAAAAATCACTCATAAAACATAATTTTCATCCAAATATCAAAGCGCTAACGCATCTGAAAGCAGAAAGTAAGTCTATTCCAGGCGTCAAGGCGCTTTGAAACGTCAAGGCGAAGCGCCATTATAAATATTCCCCTAAAGACCACAGGTTTTAGTTTTGAAGCATCGACATGTCAAAGTTTACACACACATTAATGTGTCATTGTGTCTTCACTGTAAATTATTTTGTAATGGGTCTTTCAACCCATGATTTTAATAAAAACGGACCCTAAAACTTTTTTTATGATCTGGCAATGCTAAAACGTCAGTCAAGGTTTACATTTTTATCGTGGTGAAGTTCACGAACGAGCAACGTTTGGAAATTATTAAAACTTACTACCGAATGTTTCCTAGAATAATGGGGAAAAGGGAAAATTTCCGTTACCCTTACAGAACCTCAACAAATTTTCCCGAATATAAGACCCAGCGCAATCATTTTTTTTTTATTCCTTAAAACATTTTGGAAATAATTAGTATAACTTCGAGAATTCTCGCAATCGCTTTTGATTAACTTCTCTGGCGTATAGGCGCCTGCTAAATAGTAATGTAGGTTTTCTACTCGTTCATAGCTGTGTGAAATCTATATTATGTTCTGACGTTTATTATTGCTGGTGCCTCACTCACTTCAAATTTTTGGAAGCGAAAAAAATAGCAGAAAGAAGTGAAAATAACGAACTTTTGGATTTTCTGCAAACCTACACAGTAGTACTTTTCGATTAAAAAAAGAATCATTTAAATCGGTTCGGTAGAACTCCATAACTGAGGATGTATGAAAATCCTTATTTTTATGTATCTATAAGAATAGCATGAAATATAAATTAGTTCTCGGAAAATATGGAAAAATCGTTTCATAATTGAGTATTAAAGTATAAGACTTTGTTATTTTTGGAATTTTAGTCAAAAAGAGAGCTTTCCGAGCATAACACGTAGTATTTCGAGTGTATTTTATAGCGAGTTTCATAGAAAGATAAACAAGTTCTTACAGGTCCTCCAACCTTGAGATGTTCCTTCATAAGTTAAAAATAGATCTATCACCTTGACATTTTATATGAGAATAAGTTATTAATTTCGTATTGGACAAAATTGCTTTTCCAAAGAAAGACGTTATGTAAAAACATCTCGTAATTTAGTTCTTTGAAAGCTTATAAAAATAGAAAACCATTAACTTATTTGTGGAGTTCTATAGTTGACACTATATACATAAATTTTTCATATTGGAAAAAACAATTTTTGTGTTCTAAAACTGCTGGTGGTTAATAAAACATTACAAATGTTGTAGTCCTACTTATCGTTGGCTGGACACTTCAATTTACAATTTCTCTCATGTGCTTTGAAATTTCAAAAATGCTTTTCAATGTTACCGGAAATTGAGTCCGTATTCAAATTCATAATTACGGGTAATTTAATATTTTTTACGGTAAAAGTTTCACACTAAAATTTCCAAAAATTTCTGTTTTACTGGTTTTATGATACTGGAAACTTTTACTGCAAACAAGAATTTCGCTATAAAGACACAAAACAAACTGATAATGACTTTCAAATACCCGCAAACAGAAAACGATAATCACTTCTCAACATTTATGCCTATCCTAGGCTAAAATAACACCGGAATAAATATATTTTGTATATTTACTGGATGTAATATTAGTGTCGGAAGGTGGGGGATGCACGAAAGCCAAGAATTTTCGAGGTATATATCTAGCGATGGAATTAGACGATAGGGGTCTCTGGAATCATGGCTGAGTCCATAAAGTAGTAAAAACCTCCAATAAATTATTTCAATTAATGTGAAACCCAACGAAAATTACATTCGGCGCGTTTAGCAGTCCAGGCAGCGAGAAGCGCCTTCCGATGGGAAATAAACTGTAGCGAGATGCTCGTAGTTAAGCATCCATGGCCGCACCAGTATTTCACCATCGTGGTAACAGCCCAGTAAATGGAAGTGCCAGAAAAGGCTTCACCGGGAAAATTAGGTACGTCTGCCTTTTCGATAATGGTTTCGGAACCTGGCCCACACTTCCCATCCAATGCGACGCGACAGGAATGTGTGCATAACACACAGGACTAAGTGAGTTCTTCTATAGAGAATTACAGCCTCTGGAGCATAGAGGACAGAATGGCCGACATTCATAGCTAGGTGTATTTACGTGCTGTTTGATAATGGTTTTGTGGTATTTATGTTAATTGCCCGCCCGAAACGGCATCGGCATCGGCATTGCCAAAAACGTGGGCATCGCTATACGATCCTAGTTGAGTTCATTTTCATAGATCGACCGACATCCAGTTTAACACTCCCTCGGCTTGATTCAGGACTACCCTTGGCAGCTATTAGAGAGTAATACTTGGATTTGTGCTACCTCTATTTACTGTGGTGGCAATTCTAGCGAGAGAAAAGCTAACTTTACTTCCTTCTAAAATATATGAATATATTAGAAGTGATTTTTTTCGGAGTAAAATAAATCGCTTGTTCTGCCATATTTCCCCACCCCTTTGGATTCTGAATCCAGGAAGGAGGAAACTGGGAAGCAATCATGGCAAAAGTTTTTCTTCGCAGCAATGCCAGTGGGATAAGTCCAGGAAAATATGGCTATAAGGAATCAACATGAATTTAAAGATTAATGAAGGTTAGTAGGAAGTAATTATGGAATTGAAAGCAGAATACATAATTCACCGATCCGTATTTAGATCGAAAATGCAAGTGGGTTTATTATTTATGATACGTCCAACAAATAAAACAAGTCTTCTCTTACCAGTGAAATGACTTAAGATTGATGGAGGGACATATTGTGGTAAAGTAGGTATAAGTCGCAAGTCAAAAGTTTCCAAAAAACTTTTCCCGTTTTTAATGTTTCTCACAATTAGCTATACTTTGACACACCGTATATAAATTATGCAAATAAATAATTTTTTTTAAACAAACTTTAAAGTGTTTAAAATTTTTATAAAAAAAAACTCAAAAATAAAAGCAAGAAAAGAGCGTTGAAAGTGTTTGTATATTGACTTTTATCTTGCTTTCATTTTTAAGACCAAATTTTTGTAAAAAAAATTGTCTTAACGCTTTCATGCATACATTTTTCTATGGAATTAATTTTCACGATTTTTGGTATCCGAGGGTTTTTGAGGTCGCTGATTACGAATCTGAAGTCAAAACTACAAAATTCAAAATGGCGGATCCAATATGGCGGTCAAAAAAGATAAAATTCGTTAGATTACGCTGAAAACTAGTATGTAATTTTATCTTTTTTGACCGCCATATTGGATCCACCATTTTAAATTTTTGACTTCAGATTCATAATCAGCGACCCCAAAAACCTTTATAAAGCTGATACAGTTACATTTAATCTGCAAAATAGCTACTTTTTTGCTATTTATTTATTTATAAAATGCAGTTATTATAAAAAAAAGTGCATATTACTTTTTTTTCATAACAATTGATGTCCTAGCATACTTACGAAATAAATTTAGTCAATATAAGTGCATGAAATATATGTTATAATATTAAAAAACTGAATTAGAAAAGGTGTTGTTCTACAACAACACTATGCAACAAAGGGTTAAAGAATATTTCCGTTTTTACTTTCCACTTCTATGGGGGGAAAGTATTGAATTCATGACGAAGACCGACTCGAGAACGGTGGCAGATAGAAAATTTCTGATCAGTAAGAAATCCGTTTCAGGCAAAATTATGAGGATAGCCGTACATTTGTCTGTCGGTTTGTAGGTCTGTCCGTTGTACGTATCTTAAATAACTCGAGAACGCATTGACCTAGCGACTTGAAATTTTTTGTGAATGAGTTTTACAAAAGTAATAGTTTTTATCAACTTTTGGAAAAGTAACGGTAGCTATAACGAATATCTCCCATGCAATTTTTTTGAAAAAATACAGCTTTTTCAAAAATTTTGCGATAACTATGCGCTTTTGGGAAAAATTAATGTGACAAAATTTAAAGGATATACCATTTTCTACATTTTCGGCTTTCACGGTTTATACGTATCTCTAACAGTTTTCTAGATATTTGAAAAAAATCAGTTTTTTTAAAAATCTCTCGCAAACTATGCACTTTTATGAAAAAATGCATATATACAAATTTATAGGAAATAAATTTTTCCACATTTTTTGCTTTAGTGGTTTATACGTATCTCGGTTCTCAAGATATTTGAAAAACATTATTTTTTACATATTTTTTCCGAAACTACATATTGCAAAGGAAAGTTTTATGTTGATCACAGCTGATATTTTAATCTGGTATACTGAAACTTAAGCATTTGTTATGTTGCAAAAGAAACAAATATTTTTAAGGATTCGGAACATTTCATAATTTCATAATTTGCATTGAAATGAAGTCTGTAAAAATGTTTTCCTGTGAATTCGTAATACTATTCATACATATATTCTTTTTGTGTATAGAACTATCTTCTAATAATTGAAAACTTAGAGTAATCCCCGGATAACTGCACATGGGGAAAAATCCTGGATTTCTTGTGCAATTTCGAGGGTTTGCGCTTATCCGAAACTCCCATAATAGCAAAAGTTGTGCAGTTATACGGGACCCTTTTTACTACACGAAATTGTGGACATCTAGGCTAGTTGCAGAAAATTGTGCATTTCCTTTCTAGGATTGCGAGATCATAACATAATTGAACCGGTTTCCACCCTTGCCAGTGAAGTACAAAGAAACATACACACGATCAAGAAAATATAACAAAAAAAAAATATTGAAAATTATAAGGAAAAAACCACTTGTGCACTTATCCGGGGGAATACATATGACGGGAAAACTTGATTGAAGACTATTTTTCCTGTAGTATTAGGCGTTTTGCTCTGAAGCGGATTGCCATTAAGCGATAAATCATACTAATAGAGTAGAATCCCGATAATTCGTACCCCGATAATTCGTATATGCCGCTAATTCGTATGAATTTGCTGGTCCCTTGAAATACGAATTATCGGGATTCTACTGTATATGAAAATGAGTTGGTGTCTGTCTGTCTGTCTGTCTGTCTGTCTGTCTGTTCTTCTTTTACGCAAAAACGGCCGAACCGATTGACTTGAAATTTGGCATGAGTGTCTGTGGTTCTGGTTCCGACATAGGTATATGGAAAAGTAGCGTGAGTGGTGGCGGGACTAAGGGGAGTGGGTAAAATGATTTCGAAATTTAGTTTTTGCGCTATGTCACTCTTTCGCGGGGAAACTACAGAACCGATTGGCCTGAAATTTGGCATAGATGTTCGTCGGGGGTTCAGCCCCAACATAGACCTATTAAAAAGTAGCCCGAGAGGTGGGGGAGTAAGGGGAGTAAGGGGAGGGGGTAAAGTGATCTCGAAACTTAGCTCTTCCTCTATGTTACCCTTTCGCGGGGAAACTACCGAGCCGATTGGCCTGAAGTTTAGCTCCAACATAGACCATCAAAAAAAAATTGAAAAATTTAACCCAGCAACGACGGGTATGCAAGCTAGTCTATATACAGGATGGGCCAGAATAGACGCAGGGGTTTGAAGTCTTTATAACTTTTTTTTTATTTTTATTTTTTTAATTTTGTTTCAGCATTTTGTTAAGAAGACTTGGGCAATTTAAAATGGACCTGTACACAATAGAACAACGAACCGGTGGGCGGTGGGCTCAATGGCTCTTTTACGGGACATGTTTGGCGGACGCATTATTTCGAAAAGAAGCGATTTCAATTGGCCTCCGCGTTCACCTGATCTAACGACTCCAGATTGTTTCCTTTGGGGATATTTGAAAGAAAAGGTGTACGTCAACAAGCCAACAACCATCAGCCAATTGAAAACCAAAATTCGCAGTGAAATCGAGGCCATAACACGAAAGGTTATGGAAAATGTCTTGGAAAGAGCACGGATTTGCGAAGCGGAAAATGGCCACCACTTGCGGGATATAATTTTCCATGTTTAGACCAAAAATATTCCCCATCAATCAACTACATGTATTTGAAAAAAAAATTATATGTAGGTTTCGCTAAAATAAAAAAAATATAAAGAATTCAAACCCCCGCGTCTATTCTGGCCCACCCTGTATATATAAAAATGGATGTTTATTGGTCTCTCTGTCTGTTTGAGATTACAAAACTCAAAAACTACTGGACCGATTTTTACGCGATTTTTCGCAAAATGATCTGCGTTTCCAGGAGCAGGTTTTTAGCTATGTTAGATCTTCAAAATTCGAAACGGAAGGTCCTGTAAGGATAACGTTTTTTTCCAAAAGTTTCTAAGTTATTTATAGTTTTTTGGCATTCTAAAATGTATACAAAAAAATTTAAGCTGGCAACGAATGGTCTGCTAGTATTGTATGAAATTCTTAAATATTTGCACAGGGTTCGAATTACTGTTGCACTTAAAAGGGTTGTACAGGTATCCGAGAAGCAGTTATCCGGAGATTATGGTGTATATTTTTACAATTTCCTAACTACATACATCAAATAAGAAACCTGGTCTAATTTTTTCTATAATTTTTTTATGTAATAAAGTTTTTAATGGAAGTTGAAGGTAAAAAAAACTACTCCAAGGCCTAGATATCAGAAGCAGGTTCTCACCGGATGCTGTGCAGTACTGCTAATTGCTGTTTTCTTCAGGGAAATAATTAGGGCTGGTGGATCTAAATTTTCATTTTTAATTGCTTAACGAAGGTACATATATACAAGTATAGCGCAGCTTCTTTCACCTTTTCAACAGACTTTAACTGTATCAGATATACTTTTGAAAAGAAGTTTTTTCTCGCTTCGGTTGGGCGCTGCTGCTCTATTTTACAAAACTTTCCTTTTTTGCTGGAAAAATTAGTTTTTTTTTTATCTTACGTTATCTGAGTTGTTCTGTAGTTCTTGGCATAGTACATGGTATACCCCGTTTTATCGTCCTTTTGCCATTGTAAATAATCAACGCTGCTAGTTAAACATTTTCACAGCGTCACGAAATTGTCGTTTGATTGTGTATCTAGTGTGAGGCGGATCGGTGAGTGTATGGTGGAATAAATCTTCAAATGGAATGGAATATACAGCGCCCATAACAGAATTTACTAACAATAAAAAACTTTTGCATTTGCTAAATGTGAAAAAGTTAAAAGTTCCTAAAAAGGTTTTTAATTGTAGTACGTCGATGAGATTTGTGTTGACTCAGGAAATTAACGCTTGGATGAGCGTGACGTAAAGTTTAACTTGAGATTGGAATCGATGTAGCTGTGCTACGAAAAATCAAGTCCCTGCAAAGATTACCCTTAGAATTTCCCCACCGAAATAGGACCGAGAAAAAAAAAACGGGTGAAGATCCGCGGGGTTTGGTGAATGATAGAATGAATGGATTGACTGACTCTCCATGGGAAAATTGTGATAATGCAAAAGTTTTTTCCTCGTTTTGTTGGTATTTTTTTGCTTACATTTACCCAGTTTATCTCGACATTTCCCTTGTTTCATCTTATTTTGTCAAATCGGAAATGTTTTAACATAAGTTTTGAAAAGGTGAATGATTTCCACTCTACCTCCAATGAAAATCGAGCTCTAAACTCTGTAGTAGATACGATACAGAAATCTATATATTTCTAGAAATTCTATCTGCATTATAGCTTACAGCTTAGCCAATATTTGGGCCTTTTTAATGGCTTTTCTAGTTGAATAGCTCCTAGGAATGGGACGGAATTCAGCTCAATATTGGATCAGATATCGTTTAACAATTTCGTATAGTCCTAGTTCCCAAAGGAGTTAAACGACTAACATTGCCCGATACATTCGGAAATATATACATTGAAATGTTTGTTGGGTTGATTTTTTATGCGAAAAACTTTTCCTATTTAAACTGTTAACACGTGTTGTGACCTTTTATTTGTGCTTTTAGCGTAATTCTAGTATAAAATAGGGGCTCGATTTCATGTAAAGCCAACGAACATCTGGCACTTGAAAAGTCGGTGATTTCTCAGGAGATATTTCCAACTTAAATTACTTTCATTTTTAAATGTTTAACGATATAAAAGAAAGTCGAATAATAAGCCTTTTGCATTTATGTGGAAATCTTTTCCTATCGCCAACGGAAAATCCATTTTGACATTAGCGAAACGAATAAAGTAAAACCTTTTAATAGCAAATGTTTGCTATTTTGGTGTTTATCGGGTGAAAAATTTCATGAAGTGTCTTCACGGCCGATAAGAAACATCTTTGAAACATTGAAAATTTCCCTAATTCGCGAGAATTATCGCGGCCCTGAAAATAGATCGTTTATGCTTTTCTTACGCTCCATAAAATAACACGATATGCAAATTTTCTTTTTATTTAAATGACTTTTACATAAAAAAAAAAACATAATTATGGACGCACTTTTCGCAATTTCGCGTGCTCCTTAGGCTCGGCAAGAGAAAGTTCGAAACCTTGTCACACAACTGACATAAATCAGTGTAATTACAGCTTAACTGTATTACTCTTTTTTTTCAGAAAATTCCTTTTTCTTTTTTTTTCTTCCGTTCTCTTCCAAAGAACCTTAATTTATTGTGGAATATACTTTGAGAATAAGATCAAGAATCCATTTTCTATATATTTAAAACGCGTTTTCTACAACGAGTAAAAGTTATAAATCTCTCAATTTCCCATCTATTTTATAAGCCATTGAGGAAACTTTATAAATCCATGGAAAATTCGTTTTGCTAGTTATATTTTAACTCATACATGAACAAAATCATTAATCAGAGATTCGTTGAAAATATAAGGATTTATATTGATCAATAAAAAGCATTAAAAGGGAGTACATGTGTTCTTAAAGACTACATTTTTTTAAATATTTGTGCTCTTTATGAACATTTTCGTCAAATTTTCTCCCGAAAATGAAAAAAAAAATTTCATACATCGTTAGTTCTGGATAGTCCTACCAACTATAATTCCTATTATAGGATACTGCTTTTTATAAAGAATACTGCTTGTTTCGATCGGGGTCCTTTTTGATTTTACTCCTGTTTTTAATCCCTTTTCTGTCTGTCCGTCTGTCCGTCTGTCCGTCTGTCCGTCCGTCTGTCTGTCTGTGGCGCGGATTGCAGGCGCACGGATTAGGCTAGAGATTTGAAATTTTGCGCAGATTCGTTTTTCGTAAGATGCGAGGCTAAGTTCGTTTGGGGGGGGGGGGTACAAGATTGGCAATTATACCTTTTGTTATGTTTTTTAAGCCCTTTTCTGTCTGTCTGTCACCTGTCTGTCGTCTGTCTGTCGTCTGTCTGTCGTCTGTCTGTCGTCTGTCTGTCGTCTGTCTGTCGTCTGTCTGTCGTCTGTCTGTCGTCTGTCTGTCTGTTAGTCCGTAATTTAATGGCTGGTTATCTAAAATTGTAATCTGTTGGAATTGCATTTTCTTGTAAGAGACTAATGCTACATTTACACGAATGACAAATTTGTCATTTTTTTCTTGTCATTATGTTAATTCCCGTGTAAGTGGCATAATTTTACAAACGCAATATTAGTTATGACAAAAGTTGAATACTAAAGTTGTCATAACTAATATTGCGTTTGCACGAATGACAATCTGGCATAAAAGAATGGACAAGTTCATTCTTTTATGAGAGATTGACATTTTCTGACAGAAAAAATTACAAAAATTATGCCATTTACACGGGAATTAACATAATGACAAGAAAAAAATGACAAATTTGTCATTCGTGTAAATGTAGCATTATAAACTCTATTTATTGATAACACACTATGAACACAATTACATTCTAAAATTTTTACTTCATTATTTTTCCCATTGTGTAGGTAAATGCAGAATCCAATAAACTGCAGAAAAAATACCCTTTTGATAATAGAAAATTCCTAATTATTCTTATTTAAAAAAAGTTATTCCTTTTTCATAAAACTTAAATTTTCTGTTCAATAGCTTGTAGTATAATGAAACGAGGTACAATTTTCTTTTACGTGGAAAATATTTTTCGAAAGCACTTGAATTTGTTTTGCGTGGGATTCCTTTCATCTCGAACAGCATAGAAATGCAAATACCTTAACAACAACAAAATGTTTATGTATTATTGCAACAAAAAAAGAACTTTATTTAAAAAAAAATCCTCTGTTCTCAAGCAGAAATTTATTCAAGTGTTCAACTCTTTTGAAATGCCATTGATTTTAAAATAGCTACAGCTCTGGAAAAACAATAGATTGGATTTTTATACACTATGTGAAATGCAAACGCCAGATCAATTTTAATATACAGTTTTTAAGCGACCGATTATAGGCTTTTCAAGCTTTCCTTTCCCACCACCACCACCCCCCCCCCCCCCCTCTCCCTCTCTTTTTGAAACATTTTCTGTACAAAGCGCAGTATTGCTGTTTGGACATTGTTTGGACAAGTCGTTGACGATTATCTCAAAAACTAGAGCTAAAACCCATCGTAAGACGGGTAACTGCAATCTGTGTAGGAATTTCGTAAGATCACAGCTAACTATCGATTCAACAACTTTTGAAGTTGATCGCCTTACACGAGCCGCTCACCCTGAAAAGTCGTTAAACCGACAGTCCACAATGAACCGGCAGACTCCCCCTTACGACATTCCTACCAATACTGCGGTAACTTAACTTACGACGGATTTTAGTTCTAGTTCAAGATATTGGCGAAAATCGCGTCAACATTGGCCTAACGGTTCGGCACATAGCAGAAGAGAGGTTCACAGTCAAGGGGAGTGGTCGATATTAGGGGGCAAAAACTTTGCTTGGTGGACGATCTATCCAGTGGTGATTACCATGTCAAAATTATTCCGAAAATCGCATCAAAATTGCTCTAACGGTTAAGAAGATAGCAGGCGAAGGGGTAAAAAGTAGAGGGGACCTTTCATTTGATACCTTCTTTATGAAAATCGGTTCACTAAAACGGGATATACACCCGAAAATAGAGCGAGAATCAGACGCGTTACGGATATTATAGATATAATGGGCTTGTGCATCTGTTTGTCAGTCTGTTCGCTTAAAACCCGAGTACTACTGCACCGATTTGGATGAAACTTTCAAGGGACCTTACTAGCATAAATGGAGGCGGGAGCATTATTCAGGTTTTGACATTTTTTTGTAATTTTGTAAGTTTAGTGCGAGGCCATAGGCCAAGAAGTGACTGAGGCCGAATACCGAGAAGAAGTCGAGATAAGTTAAGTTAATATTTTTTTTATTATCAGAAATATTTAGAATATTTGAGATAACTTGCCCACGCATTAAATATCAATTGAAACAAATTTTTAAAAAAATACAAGTAAACCCAATAGGAATTTTTACAAAAACTCTGTTTGAAACTATCGTATAGGGCATTTTACGATTCTACTATTAGCAATTGCGGTGTTTTCCCTATTTTTAAAGTGCTTTGATTTCCCATATAAACTTTATGGTAGGAAAATATTATTTCCAAATTAATGAACAAAACAGATTTATATTCTGGAACAATGAAATTAATGAAAATTTATCATAAAATTAATAACGCCCATCATTTGTATCGCAATTTTGCTAGAATTCATACATTATAATGAAATCAATAATCCATTTCAATTCTCGTTTTATTTGTTGCAGGTCACAATATGCCACTGTAAGGTACATCAGACATACCGCCGATTCTCGACTAGGCATCATCAATTGATACCAATATTCGGTTTCGGACGAAGGTCCAAATCACCGAAATCCCACCGACACTGGCTAAGTGGTAAGGGTGGCGGTGGCGGTGGTGGTGGTGGTGGCGGCGGCGGCGGCGGAAATGGAAATCTAATCGGAATCAAATCGAATAAAAATCATCTTCCGGGTTCGGGTGGCAGTACTCAATGCCACAATCATCATATTGGGAATGGTGGGACAACATCATCATTCCATCATCAACACACACACGATCGACCCTTCCAGCGGCATCTAGCTATGAATTTAGAAAATGACATGTACTACACAGTAGACTTTAGTGATTCCCAACATTCGCCTTTAATACAGTAAAAGCCAACAACTTTAAAATTATCCTTTTGTCATGACCCATTTTACCCGCAAAAATGACCCTCGTCATGCCATCGTACCCCAACATACGAATATTTAACCATAAATACAGACACAAATACATTCTCAGTAGCCAGTAGCCAGTGACCGTCACATCCTTCAAGCCGTAGGATGAAAATTCTGGAAAAGTGCACCACCAGTGGTGAGTGGGGAAAACTCCACCAAAAAAAAGGGATATAAAACAACTGTCTAAACCCAAGAAGCATATAATTAAATTCATCACCACAGGACATTTTACGGACTGGTCTCTGGCAAGCATTGGATGAATGTCTGGGATGGAAAACCAAATATTTTCCATACATACATAGCTCTCTACGGGAAAAAACTTAATCTCAACTAACATGAATAGAAACTACACGAATATATTATGATGTGTGCTTCAGTCGATCGCCTTCCTTGCATTAATTTTTAAATCAAGTGAAAAAAGCAAGCTATGAAAAAAAATCATTAACAAATTATGAGAAAAATAAATGTAATGAAGAGTAGACAATTTTGGTAACCACATTAGAAATAAAGTAACATTTATGCTTAAGAATTAGCAGTAATTAAGAAAAAATTGATAAGGGATAAGTGAAATTTGTTACTCGTTAATTTCTAAACATTTTAAATGTTGTTTCTTTCCGTAAGGATAAAACGGTGAAGAAATCAAAAATAAAAAATAAAACAGGACATTAAAATAATTGTGAACAGTGAAAAACCATTGTATAAAAGTCGTCGATTTTATTTATTTGTAAAAGTCGTCGATTTTGGTTAAATTGATCATGTATGGCCACACACTCGGAATGTTGCAAGTCACATGTTGGTTGTACAAGAAAACGAACTTCCGGTCTTATGGGCCAATATGGACGACGATGACGAAACTGAAACTGAACTGTTTTACAACCTCATAACGTAGTGCAAGTTTATTGCCAACTTCCAGAAACGTCGCCACGTTGTAAAAATGCCATAAAACCAGTATTATGAATAGCTGCGAAAAAAAGCTCAAACATTACTGTAAGTAAGAAATGAATAGTATTACGTGCAAAGTCAAAGAAACGTGTTTTTATATGCATTTAGTGTTAGTGAAGGCTTCTGAAATATTAAAAAAAAAACTATGAAACAAAAATCACAGAAATATTGAAATAAAGCCAAAAACCAAAACAAAAAATGACTTTGTTCAATGAACAACGAGAAAGTGTTAATTAAAGTAGAATTGGATAAGAAATTAAATCTCTTTTAGTGTGTGTAGAAAGCTTGCGCTAAATTGAATTCGAAATGCGGAAAGTGTTTAACAATTCGAAATTTAAACAAAAATAAATTATTATTAAAACAAATTAAAAATGTGTGCCAAAGCTGAATCAATAAAATTATAACAAATGAATTACAAATAAAAATGGAATTTGCAAAAATTTCAGTTTTTTTTTTGGAGGTTAGAAACTTTGAATTCTTACTTTATACTTATTCAATTGGTTAGTTTCGTAGCAAATAAGAAAACTTGTCGTCCTGGCAAGAAAAAACCATGAATTGTGACCAGTTTTCTTCTTTTTCTTCTGCAAATACTCCGTCAGAAAGTAAAAAATAAAATTTGAGATCAATCGGTCGAGTGGTTTTTGAGGTTCGGTTTTTAAACGCAATGTGAATAAAGAACAGTAAAAAAAAATTGCCAAAAATGATTAAAACCAGCTTTAACCCTTAGAGGCACAGAAAAATAGCAAATATACCCGTGCTGCACACGAAAAAAAAATTTTATTTTGTTGGTGGTACCATTTCAGAGCTTTCATGCAGCATAGGATGCCAATTTCATCAGTGATACAATTTGGTACCAGCGTGCAGCGTCTGTTACGAAAAAAGTGTTACATCGTGTCTACCACCAAACCTGTAAGGATTAAAGCTCTGAAACTCGAGAAACAATCGACCCTTAAGCTTTGAATCATGATGCTTTGAACTAAAGTTTTGCATCAAAAAGGGCATAGAGGAAGGATTTTTTTTTTATTAATTATGGTTTTTAGTTATTTTTCTTGAAATAATCTGCCCTTTAAATTTTTTAACAAAAATTGTCTCATTTTAGTATAACATAAACAATTTTTTTTCAAAAAAAATCAAGTGTAAGTTTTGATTTTTGTTACATTAGTTAATATCAAAAGTTTTGAAAACAAAAATACTGTTTAAAAACAATTTGAAAAATATTGAATTTAAATTGTGAGTTGAAAGACTCATGGAGACGGTTTATGTGTTTTTTCACAGGATTAAGTAAAGGTTAAAACGTCATTTTTTTAAGCTGGCAATGCTGACGGCGACGACGAAAAGAGGGAGACACCGAATCATACTCAGTTCACATATATGCGTGGTATTACACACGGCAACTTTCGGGCTTACTTAAGCCGATTTTTGGGAGAAACGACTGAGGAGGGAAAAGTTGCCACTCGAAATCATGGCTTATCGGCAGTTTGCATACATGCAAACCGTGTAAACCGGTTTGGGAAAAGTAGTAGCCAGAAATCATTTTCGTTCTGACCGTCAGCAGGTAAAGATCTTGGGAAGTATATGAGCAGCAGCAATTTCAATGGTTTCAGTCCACACACACATATGTAAACTTGTGTAGCATATGCAAACAGGATTGGCTTATTTAAGCCACAAATGTAAGCACATTGGCTTATTAAGCCCAAAAGTTGCCGGCTTAAATAAGCCCGAAAGTTGCCGTGTGTAATACCACGCTATGGCGTTTCGACTGGCATGCTCTCTTTGCTCTAAAGTTTCTCGCTTTGAGAGCTTATGTTCGACTGAGTTTTTTTTATTGCTCGTATTCGATCGATAAAAGTACTCTAGGTACGAGCACTAAAAGATGAGTTTTCGACGAATTTTGTGATCTACCAAACGTAGTCAGATTTGAATTGCTCTTTTGAGGTTAAGGCTAACAAAATCGTGTCGAATCCACAATAGGAAATATTTGTGTGTTTGATTTCTTGCATTCCTCTAGATCTAGTGATGAAGAATTTCATTTGGTTTCAAATGTCTCAAGGCTTTGTAAAATTAAGCAAAATATTCCAAAATTAATTTTAATTTGTTCTTTGAAGCCCATATCAGAATTCAGCAGCGTTTTCAGAGCAGCGGGCAGCAAAAGTTTCCCATTGGGTTAGAGCAAAATTATGACGTACTAAAAGCAGCAAAAATTCTCGCTGCTTTTTTAGCGCTATTTCTATTTGCCGGAGCGGATGCTGCCGGAGCAGTAAATTTTCCATATACTTCGAATATACGCTTTACGCCGTCAGAACGCTAATGACTTCATTAATTTTATCCAAATCATCAATTACTGTAGACATTTTATGAACGAATAGATAAATTAACAAAATTTCACGAGAAAATCAAACAAATAAGAACTGTCAAACTGATTTTACTCCAGATTCGTGCTGCTCCATTCCGTGATGGAAGTCAGCAAAACCAATTTTGCTGTCAAGGCAGTTTTGCTGCCGCAGCGAATGCTGCTTCATTCTGATATGTGCTTGAGAAGTGCTCGACTACCAAGTAGAGGTGCTTGACTCTCAAGTAGAGGTGCTCGAAAATACATTGCTCTACTCTGCGACAGAGCTTGCTCTGAATCTGCCAGCCGAAAACGCCAATAGATTTCCACCAAAACGGACGCAGAATCTTTTTTGGTGTCCGTCATCTTCAAATTAAAATTATAAAATTTAATTTATTTTTGTATATTTATTGAAAACCCTCGAATCCAACATCCTCTACACCCCCTGACACTACATACTAAGAAAACCTAATCATTATTTGTAATTCATCTGTTATAAAAATATTTTTTGTTGAAAAATCTTTAGATAAAAAAAATTAAACGGTAAACTATAAATAAATAAAGTGTTTTTAATAGCAAATTAAACAAAAATTATGAAACATTTTTGTCTGAATACGTTGATAAAAAATAGTTAAATATATTTGAATTTAATAAGAAAATGAGAAATTAAAATATTCGTTGATTGTTTATTTCAATAAAATAATGTGTTAACGTTTTCGACTCGAAACTTATATAAAAATCTTTTTTGTAATTTAGTAAGCGTAACTGAGACGTTTTTTATTTCAACAGAGATTTCAGTTTCCATTGTAGAAATACCAAACGAATAATAATTTGTTTTTAAATCAACATAATAACGTAGTATTTAAAAAAAATCAATAAAACTGGCTTTTTGCACTTTTCAAACCAATAGAAAGTCTCAATAATAGTAGTGAAAAAAAATCCAATAAAGTAACAAAAAATATTTTGTGCCAAATGCAATTTTGCATCAAAAATATCTTCCATGAGAATTCGAATAAGTAAAGAAAGTAGTTAACGACATTTCTTTAAATCTTAAACATTGATTTCAGTAATTTTTTTTACTAATATTTCTGAAAAAACGAAAAATAATGGTGCTGTTGAGCAAAAATTCCAATAAATTTTTTTTTGATTTTTTTTTAAATTGCTATAATTAAAATGGCTTAAATTGAGATCCATTCATGAGATATTCTTATGTCGGGTACACACCGGAGTTCGCAAACTCGACATTTGCGCGAACCGTTGCGCTGAACTGGTGGCGACATTTGCGCGAACTGTTCGCTAGCTGTTCGCGAACGATGCACACAAATTCGAACAGTCCATTTTCGAATATGGCCGATTCGAACATACCATATTCGAAGAAGAGTGATGATTAACCATACTCTAGTTATTAACTCGCTCTAATGTGTACGAGGCATTAAGAATGAAATTCCATGTGAGTTCCTCTGCAAAATAAAGTAGAATTTCATTGGAAAATCAAAATTATCCAGATAACCGAAATTAATTCAAAATCTCCTTTTTAGATATTTCCTTAGCCGGTAGCCTCTTAATCATGATATAAATACAAATTTATTGCTTTAATCATAGTAAATCTATAACATAAAAACACTTTAAGATGCCAAAATAGTAAAAGTCAAAATAATTCAAATTAAAATCTAAAATTTTTTATTTTTTTAGCAGCTAAAAGCATTTTTAGTAAATTATTTAATACCTTTTTGTTACAAAAAAAAAAGGTTGATCTGATTCTTTTTAACAATTTTGCTGCATTTTTATTGTTGTTAATGAAAACAAATTTTTGCTTTAAAGCGAGCGCAATTTAGTCGAAATAAATTCCCTCCAGAACTTTAAAAGACAAAAAATGCTATTATATACTTATAATTAAACAACAAAATAATTTTAGTAAGCTATTACATTTTTAACTTAGAATTAATGAAAAAACCAAAACATTGAATTTAAAACAAAATGTAAAACTCAAAAGCATGCGAACAAATATTATCCGAAATGCAGATGAATTAAAGAAACCAAAAAAAAAAAAAAATACAGATGAAATAAAATTATATTTATAAATGTAAAAAATTAATATTATTTATGTATTTGAATAATTGGACAGCATTGAAAGTTTTTGTTAAATGAAACAGAAACAAAATTCAGATAATGAAAATAATATTTGAATAATAAATTATTATTATTATGATTATAAATAAAATTAAGCTAAAACGCGATGTTATTATGTAAAACAAAATAAAATTATAAATATAAAAGAATGAAATAAATCTGATTATATATAAAATATTGGGTTATTTTAATGCACATTTCTTTTGTATTTTATCATGTCTAAGCAAAATACTCCATTAGTTAACTCGACTTATAAATCAATTAGCTAGCATAAAAAATAACAGAAATAACTTAAAATTTTTGAAAAATTCCGTTATCTTTACAGAATTTTTCGTTTCGAATTTGGAAATTCTAACAGCAGATCGTGATCAGCGACTGCGGAAATCATCAATGCCAGTTTTCCCGAGAAAAGGGGAAAAAATAATACCTGTATAATCCTTACACAACCTTCCGCTTCGAATTTCGAGACTCTAAAGCCCAATTCAGACTAACAATTGCGATTGAAGCTTTTCGACCAATGAGATCAAAGCTTTCATGTCCCTATCGATGAAAACTTTGATCTCATTGGTCGAGAAGCTTGAATCGTAATCGAAATCGTTGGTCTGAATTGGGCATAACACCACATTCGTGATCCCCTGAATGACATTTCCCCCGCACTGACGAAAATTTTTGAATTCCATAGTCAAGTACACCATTTAATTGACCCAACAATTTAAAAATGTTATTAACAAATTTCGCCCGCACCGCATTTTTTTTTTTTTTTTTTTTTTCACAATAAATATTAGGGTTGGGTACAATAAATATTAGGGTGGTCCGTGGGGAGAAGTGGTCCACCACCATTTTTGTTAGTAATAGCGACATTAGAACAGAATATGCAACTCTCATCGGTTGCTCTTGATGACAGCTTGTTTTTTATTAGTCATTGAAGTGTGCAGACGTATATGTACTCACTCTCACAGACCAGTGCCAAAAAAACATTGTTGAAAGTTTTCGCAAGTATTCACATTCAACAACCTTTTGACGCATTCTTCATCAATTTCAAAAAGCTTTTTAATCTAAAATGTTGTTTACATTATGAACTTTGTAAATCCACCGAATTTCTGCACTTTTTCCCACAATTGTTGAGCAGCGTAATTCCACGCAAAATAGCGTCGGTAAGGAGAAGTGGTCCACGTTTGGTAGGGTGAAGTGGTCCACCCTGTCAATGTCATATTTCGTGTTTTCAAGTTTTTTTATGAGTTATTTTGAGTGTTTCAAATCGTGGCCGAAAATCGATGCGAAGCTCAATTATAACTTCTCCCAAAAATCGAGCTGAATTAGAGAAGCAGAAAAAGCCGCCGGAAAACGACGCTTAAAAACTACACCGAAGAAACCAACACCAAAACAGACCAAACGCTAATTTGTTACTTTCGAATAAACCATATTTTAGATCAAACTTGTTAGAATAAAAGCATTCAAGGGTATTGTTCTGCGTAATAATACCGTACAGTAAGCAAACCGCTCGTTGACGAATTAATCGTCGATGACAATAACTAGTTCAGTTTTTAATAAATCGTTGTCCATCTAAGTTGTTTTAATTTATTGTCGCTTCGCTCGTATAGCCCCTTACAATTATTTCAGAAGTTGGGACGAATTCGGTGTAAGCTGGCTAAAGTTTTGTGAAGTATTATCTGTGTAAAAAGGCCACTAAATATATTTTATCATTCATACGGAATGGATACTAGAGAACGTGCTATCGCTTTTCTTGAAGATGCAAGAGTTATTGAGCTTAAGGAGAAGCTCCTTGCGCTGGATTTGCCTACAGGTGGTCAAAAGGCAATGTTAAAACTACGGTTAGAGGAAGCGTGGCGTGGCCTTACAGACGAGGAATTGGTACTTCACATTCCAGACAACGTGATAAGGGACGATGGCGAAAGCAATGACGATGATGACAACGATCAAGATCCAGAAGACGAGAATCCTGTTCCGGTAAGCATGCAAAACAATGTAAATTTAGATATGGAAATCGAGCGTTTAACGACCGAGCTCGAGAAGAAACGACGAATTGCCGAATTAAAAAATCAACTGCAGGAGTTGACCTTGAACGATAACGCGTCCAGTTCTCGTGCCTCAGTTTTTCAGTTCAAAGATGTCGAGGAATCCTTCTTTAAATTTAGTGGGGACGATCATTTTCCCATAAAGAAATGGATTCTTGATTTCGAAGAGTCCGCAGAACTGTTCCATTGGGATTCCCGCATGCGGTTTATCTATTCAAAGCGACTTCTGGTTGGCACTGCAAAGTTGCTGCTGCGAACGGTAAATGTAAAATCGTGGACTGAACTCAAAGCCGTATTGTTGAAAGAATTTTCAAAAACCGTAACTCGTGCAGACATTTATAACGAGTTGCGCTACCGAAAAAAGAAGAAGGAAGAGAATTTTCAACAATACGTCCTGGTAATGCAAGAAATCGCTTCGCATTCAGAAATTGAGGAAGTTGACCTAGTCCAGTACATAATAAATGGCATTCAAGATTCATCAAACAATAAAATGCTTCTCTATAATGCCGATAACATCGAACAGTTGAAGTTCGCTTTAAAAAAGTATGAGCGAATAAGGAGAAATTTCAACTTTAATGCTGAACTACGACCAAGCCGGCCACAGGACCAAAGGAATTCTCGACCAACAAAGTGTTACAATTGCAACGACTTTGGACACTTGAGCATCGCTTGTACAAAACCGAAAAGAACGCCAAAATCTTGCTTTGTTTGTGGAAAAGGCGATCATGTAGCTGCGAATTGTCCTAGTAAATCAGCAATGGTCATCCATAATCCACACGACTACGAAAATTCAACGGAAAGAGCCGATCAAAGTCAGGATGAGCGTCAACCTCAATTGTATGTATACAACGTGCGCAACGAATTTGAACAGGTTATTAACTACAAATTCTACAAAGATGGTGACAACACTATGCAGACATCCATCGCTTTGACGACGCTGCTGGATACAGGCAGCCCAATAACGTTTATACAAGAAAGGTTTCTTCCCACCATAATAATTGACGTCAGCAAGCCAAACAAACATCGATTTACTGGGCTCAACGGAAGTATTTTGAATATCATCGGTCAGGTTTCTTGTACTGTATCCTTTCAAAATTATATTTTTAAATTGCCTAATGTATTTGTTGTAAAAAATTATTCTATGCAGTATCCTATAATTTTAGGCCGGGATTTCTGTAAAATAGCTAATTTAAAATTCAAGACTTTGCAAAAAGAGAACGATTACACAACTGTAAGAGATTCATGTCATCATGTCAACGCGAAAGGTATTTTTACTGAAATTTCTGAGTCTAAGTTAGCGAATTGTGATAATTTTGAAAATGCCATCTTAAACATCGATATCTCTGATAGTCCCAATTTGGTTTTAGATATTAACACTAATGTTAATAATGCATGTGATTTAACTGTTGAGAACATGGTTGCAGAAGCTTCTGACAAAGGTAGCGTAAAATCATTAACGACCGAAACCCCGATTCAATTAGAAATCAGATTAATCAAAGACACCCCTTTCTATCGTTCGCCGCGACGTCTACCCTATTCCCATAAAATACAGCTTGGAAAAACTATAGAAGATCTTTTATCGAGGAAAGTAATCCGCGAAAGTAAATCGGTGTACGCTTCTCCTATTGTGTCAGTGAGAAAAAAGAATGGTGAACTCCGTATGTGCGTGGATTATAGGGAGCGTAACAAATTAACCTTAAAAGATAACTTCCCACTGCCACTTATAGAGGATTTACTCGACCGTTTACGCGACAAGCTATATTACACCATCCTCGATCTTAAGAACGGTTTTCACCACGTGAAAGTAGCAGAAAACGCAGTCAAATATACCGCTTTCGTTACCCCTATGAGGCGATATGAATTCTTGAAAATGCCATTTGTAAAGAAAAATTTCCCTGCTGTTTTCCAACGGTATATCAAATTTACCTTTCGAAAATTGATCAAAGAAGGCAAACTACTCATATACATAGATGATTTGTTGATCGCGACAGAAAGCATCGAAGAACATGTTAAAATTTTAAGACAGTTGATGATCTTTGTAAAAGAAAATGCTCTCGAACTTAGGCTAGATAAAGGTAAATTTCTGCACGAAGATATAACGTATTTGGGGTACAGAGTCAGTTTAACTAATATTCGACCAAATGAGGAAAACCTTAATGCGATCCGAAAGATCCTAGTCCCGAAAATTTTTAAAGATGTTCAAAGTTTCATTGGGCTCTGCTCTTACTTCCATAAGTTTATCATAGACTTCGCTAGTATTGGAAAGCCCCTATACGATTTTATAAGGAAAGACGTAAGATTTAAATTCGGTATCGCGGAAATGGGAGTTTTTGAACTGTTAAAAACTATTACCCAAATATAAAAGACCCTATGAGGTATATAAAATTTTAGACAATGATCGTTACATGATCAGAGACATCGATGGTTTATAGATATCAAGAATTCCATATAAAGGAGTTTACTTCTCCGCTAACATGAAGCCCTATATGATTAATTAAAGCTTGATATGATGACATAATTTCAGTTTATTTTTTTCAAAAAAAAAAAAAAACTATCAGAAATTAAATTAGTTTTATATAAGGTATAATAATTTTATGTGTTTATACATCGCTATTTTTGTCAGTACAAGAAGAAAACGAATTTTGTAAACATAATTAAGTGAAAAGCATTCGCCACAAGCGGTACGCTTATTTAAGCGTTTTCGTTATATGTAATTTTTGTATGTTGCAAATCAAAATCGGGTCGATTTTATATCAGGTATGGCCGAACTGTTAGAATAAAAGCATTCAAGGGTATTGTTCTGCGTAATAATACCGTACAGTAAGCAAACCGCTCGTTGACGAATTAATCGTCGATGACAATAACTAGTTCAGTTTTTAATAAATCGTTGTCCATCTAAGTTGTTTTAATTTATTGTCGCTTCGCTCGTATAGCCCCTTACAAACTTCATGATTATACTTTTATTTGTCATTTAATTTTATGTTTATGCGATTTCAGGAAAGTTTTTGAGGGTAGACCACTTCTCCCTACCATTTTGAAAAATCGAAAAATCAAAGTTTTCGATAAATGCCTAAAAATTAAATTTAATGTCAAAAAGTTGGCAATCTGTGAATGCAGAAAGTTAGCTTAGGTCCTGCGCTTGCGATTTTTTTCATGCAAAAATTCCAATTTTTGACCATTTTATGGCCAATAATAAAAACGTGGACCACTTCACCCTACCTGACCCTATTTGTAATAGTTTGCTTAGTTAAAATTTTGCCTGCGGCACAATTTTTGTTGAATACCGAAGAACTGGATCCTTGTTATTTAGATAATCCCAAACAAAAATTGCGACAAAACTTGATTGGTCTTTCTGAATTTCCAAGCACACAAAAATGCATTTCATTCATTGTAAGGACCTTGCGATCCATTTTTTACTTTCCTCTTCTATCGGGGGAAAGTATTGAATTCATGACGGAGACGGGCTCAAGGACGGGGGAAGATAAAAAATTTCTGATCACTACGACATCCGTTTCGGGCAAAATTATGAGTATGTCCGTGCAACTGTCTGTCTGTCGGTCTGTCCGTTTTACGTATCTTAAATAACTGGAGAACGCGAAGAGCTAGCGATTTGACTTTTTTTGTAAAAAAGGTTTAACAAAAAACGTAACTTTCTATCAACTTTTGGAACAAAAATGTAGCTATAAAGGGTATCTCCAATACAATTTTTTTGAGGAAATTTTTCGAAACTTATGAGCTTTTGGGAAAAAATGAATGTAACAAAGTTTAAAGGATATAAAATTTTTACATTTTTGACTAAAACGCTTTTTACGTATCTCTAACAGTTTTCAAGATATTTGAAAAAAATTAAGTTATAACTGTATAACTGGAGTGCCGCTCCACATGAGAATAAATGCTGGCGAGAACCTCTCGATAGCAGCTACTCGCAAATTGACACGTCTCTGAGAGTCTCTCGCAGAAACTCGGAGAAACTCGCGCGCTAGTTTCTGCAAGCTGTTAAAAGTGATTCTACTTTCTAGTCAACACGCACCCACTGAACTCTCGGGGAGTTGCTCGCCAGATACCAACGGCATTTGAATTTAGTAGCTCTAGAACTCGCTAGTAGCTTTCGAAAACAAGATGTCAAAAAAATCAAGATATTGGTCTTGAAAAGAGAAAAATCGCTGAAATTAACTCTCAAATGGACAACCTTCTGCGACTAACTCTCGAGAGTTTTTGAGAGTTACTCGCGTATTTATTCTCATGTGAAGCGGCTAGGTTAAGGTATTCTCGACGGTTCTCGAGATATTTGAAAAAAAAATTATTCTTTACATTTTTTTTTTTCGATACTAAATATTACAGAGAAAAGTTTAGTGTTGATCACAACTTATATTTTTAGTCAGTGTGGGGGAAATACAAGTTTTGTCTGGATTTCCTAATTACTTTCCTAATAACAGAGCAGTCACAGCGGCCACAAAGTCACATAATTGGTGAGAAAAAAAACGCAACCCCCACCTTTCGACCTCTTGTGTTCATTTGGGTTAAAGTATATTACTTAATTTATTTATAATCAAGGGAATTCCACTTTGCAAGAGAAACATCTTCAATTTTAAACTAATTTATTGACTCAATAAACATGATTAATTGCTTATAAATTAATTTAATTTAGAAATTCAAAGAACATGAAAAACAGAAACAAAAACACATCAATTGATTAAATTAACCGAAAGAATGTTACTTGGCTCCATCTAAGAGACCAAAATTCACTTAAAATTAAAGTTACGTCGTTGTTTATGAGTTAACAAGTAGATTAAATTATAACTGAAAAATAAGCCAAAAACACCCTTACGTTCCATAATTTTGAGTCGTTTCCGATCACTTTACAAAGTTAACAAAACAAATGTACAAAATCCTCCGTGAAATGCGTTCAATAATTAAACCACAGGTGTCCATACTTCCTATGATATTTTTACTATATAGTATATACAAAATATAAACGCGGTATTAATTACAAACATTTTATATGTCTAAAAATGTATTGATTATTTTATACTAAATTTTATTTATGCTACTTTATTTTATAAAGTTTTTCTTTCCGCTAAAACAAGAAGCTAAAAGAATCGATCGAAAAAAGGGTTTTTTTAGTTTAAGAATTTCGTAAAAAAAAACAGTCAACACAGCGACATAATTTGTTATTAAAAGAGATCAAAGTAATCCTTTAGCTAATTATCATGTCGTCCCATCGTCATTGGAGAATTGAAGACTTTTCTTGCGGCTATCTAGAAACTTTGACGCTATTTTACTTGGCGATTTTTTACTATTATTACTATCTGTTTCAGGCGTTGATAGCGGTGGTGATTTCCCTGTTGACGGTGGGGGTTGTGTTGGTGTTGTTGCAGGAGTTGCCGGGGTTGAAGGTAACGGTGGCTTTGATGTTGTTGTTGTTGTTGTTGAAGATGGTTCCATTTCCTCTGGGATGGATTCGCGACGTTCGTCGTCCTTTAATTGAAAATTCAAGCGTTATTGGATTTGATTTTTTTGAAACTCAGTTAGAAAAATAAAAAAATAGTGAAAAAGACACGAAATTTAATTTTAAAATAAATTATAAAGAACTTTATACACTTTGTCGTCAGGAATTTTATACAAGTTCGTCGGTAATCAAAAATTTTCGCCTGCGGCGCACCTTTTTTTCCAATTTCTGCCTATCAGGCCTTTCATTAATACACGTTTTGCCAGCGGCACAATTTTTCACAATTTCTGTATATATTTTGCATTTTTTTTAAAATTTCGTCTGTGGCTCAGCTTTGTTATATATTGAAACACTGAAATGCAATTATATTTTTTATGTAAGATAAACGCAGACAAAAATTGAGACAAACCCTCTGATCGACTATTCAAACTTTTCAAGCACACAAAAATGCAATTTTATCAATTTTTCTAGAAAGGTAGGAGTTCCAAATACAGTTTTAACCCTGGGCGCCACTTTGTCTTAGCACGACCTGGCCCAAAAAGCGAAATCCTCTGAAAAATTTACCTGTCCTGTCATGCAAAAAGAGGGTTTATCTGTGTTGTAATTCGTTTAGGCGGTTTTTCTTTGTTGTAATTCGATTATGTGATCTTTCACCCGTTTAGACGTGACATAATATCATTCGTTACTCCAAGGTTTATGGGCGAAAGATGAAGTGGGAATTATTTTTAACGTCATTCCTACTAAATCTCGCACGAAGAAACTTTGAAGTAACTTTGATGAAGAAACATCGTGTCTAAACCGGGTCTTTGCGAACATTATGTAAAGACCAAAGACATTAAAATAATAGACTGGCAAAGTAATGTAAATTCGTGAACCGAATTTTCATTCTTCTTCTTCAATGGTGCGACATCTATATTCATCTTATGGCCTCCGAAAAAATCGAGGTTCTTATTTTACATGGAATTGCGACATTTGTAAGGTATTGCAACCCACTAACGGCAGAAGCCGTGATAACAATTTAAACTTATGGCGGCAAAGTATAGGAAAAACCATGTAATTTTAATTCATTAAAAACAATCTCGTTACGAAATATGTCAACCGCTAACGTCGCGGTAAAAGATATGCTGTTTGAGTAGGAAAGTGAATTTCCAAGACGAATCCGACCAAGGGGTTATTACGCCAATTTTTTTTAAACTTTTTGTTTTGGGGAATTGTTTATCTACCTGAGTTTTGAAACTTGAACATGCATTTATTATCAATCTAATTACAGTGAAAGCTCCCTCATCTTACATTAAAAAACACTCATGAGAACCAAGATTTTTGTACGGTTATGAGAGTTATCCGCAAAGGAAGCTTTCACTGTAATTATATCTGTCATAAAGTTTATCGACATGCTCCAAGAAAATGTCATGCATTGTTAAAAATAATATTTTCAAATCGGTTAATATAATTAAATCGCATGCAATACTAATTAAGGGCTTCTTAAATACCAAAATTATCGAATTCGGCGATAGAGAAAATTCAACAGCCGGAATTGCATTTAGTAGACCGCTTGGGTATTTTCGCATTTTCGATGGTGGGAAGAAAGTGGACTCAACACCCTATGAAAAATGGTTACAAATATTTAAAAAGTACACAAGCTTTGGTGGTTTATAGACGAATGGTGAATTATACTTACTTCTAGCACGACTCCCTCTAAAGCTGGCTGTGAAATATTCTTCATGTTGGTGTGACTCAATTTTGGTGCACTATCAGCCCTATTTCGACCCAAAGACTGATTCGATGTCTTATCGGTTTTACTTAGGACTGAATGATTCGATGTTTTGTGATTGATTTCCAGGGCAGATTTCAGAAGATCAACTTTGGATGCACTTCCACCCGCAACTTTTGGGCCCCTGGCAAACTCAATGTTGTAACTGCTTCGACGGTGCGATAAATGATCGTGAATGTCAACCTTAAATTTGAAAAATATTCCATGACTTTAATATATGGATAGCCATAAATAAAAGATAGAAAACCCACTCGGGAGCCTCTCGGTAGAGATGTCAGACTGCCAATTTGATTGTATTTTATCATTAAGCACAAACGTTCTTGCGACATCGTTGTGCCAACGTCTTTTGTCGTCGGCTCAGTTAATTTATCCGTTTCACCATTTTCGTCTTCGTCCTTGTCGTCCAACTGATGGTCGAATTTTCGTAGCCATACAAGATGCAAGATACCGTAGGCGATACCTCCCACCACGGCCAATAAACCCATGTATCGGAACGCATCTCTCGTACCGACATGTCCTATCAGCAGACCCCCGCAAAATGATCCACTTCCTCGTCCTGCAAAACAAATCGAAGTCCATTTAAAATGCCTAAATTGAAGTTTATATGTTTCTCGTTTACCTAAACTGAAATGTGCCATTCCCAATACTCCAATTAGGGTAGCCAGAAGGTTCTTTGGGGCTAGAATCGAACAGTATGTCGCCGCTGCTACCCACATCAAGTGGCAGGAAAGAGCCTCCATAGCCTCAAATGGAAAACACCACCAGGCACTTCTGCAATTTGGATTAAAAAAATGATTTTACCATGTCATATATAAAAGGAATTCAAAACTACAGTAAAGCTTCAGTTTATGTTCATAAACCCAGTAGTTCATAAACCGAAGTCTACTGCAATTAAATTTGAAGAAAAATAAAAAATTTGCATACAGCGTATTTAGAAAGTTTCGCACCACTTCACGCATCTGTAAAAGAAAATTCAATCCCCCCTCCTCCCACCCCTCTTCCTTACATATTATGTAAATTAAGGAGCCGCTCCATTACCATGACTTTTTACCACGACAAAAAAATAGAGACACATTTATGTGCAGATGCCTTGGCGAGAAAGGGAGATAAGAATCAACTGCAAAAATTTGTCGGCAAATGCAAAAATAATTTCCCCTGTTTTTTTATGGCGATTTTATGGCGATTTTTAATACAATCACACATTGTCCCTGTAAGTAAATAGCAAGCACGGACACATCCAAAGTGTTATTATAGCGTGATGTCATTTTAAAAGCTTTTTCTCCTTCGCATGCATAGTCAAAAGCTTTGTTACCATGCCAATTTGAACATTATATTCATAGCATAAGGTTTGATATGATTGCTATAAAATTGTAAAACTGGAAGGGATAGCGCTTAACTTGTATTCAGTCATTCCTATTTAGATCTACATAAGTCTATCTTGCTCTAGTTTCCTGCATTTTTTTGTCATGGTAAAAAGTCATGGTAATGGAGCGGCTCCTTTATCATCCAATTTACAGATAAAGGGCTCGCTCCATTACCAGGACTTTTTACCATGACAAAAAAATGCAGGAAACTAGAGCAAGATAGACTTATGTAGATCTAAATAGGAATAACTGAATACAAGTTAAACGCTATCCCTTCCAGTTTTACAATTTTATAGCAATCATATCAAACCTTATGCTATGAATATAATGTTCAAATCGGCATGGTAACAAAGCTTTTGACTATGCATGCGAAGGAGAAAAAGCTTTTAAAATGACATCACGCTATAATAACAGTTTGAATGTGTCCGTGCTTGCTATTTACTTACAGGGACAATGTGTGATTGTATTAGAAATCGCCATAAAATCGCCATAAAAAAAGAGGGGAAATTATTTTTGCATTTGCCGACAAATTTTTGCAGTTGATTCTTATCTTCCTTTCTCGCCAAGGCATCTTCACATAAATGTGTCTCTATTTTTTTGTCGTGGTAAAAAGTCATGGTAATGGAGCGGCTCCTTAAAGATGTTTAAAAAATAATCTTGTCGGAAGTTTTACATTCTGACTTTTTCTAACGATGGTGCGAAACTTTCTTAACGCAGCCTAAAATTAAAGCAAAACTTACTCAATAAATGAATAGCCAACAAGTCTTCCAGCGTGGGAGAAGAACGCAATTATAATCAAATTAACATGACCAAATACTCTCGTGATCTTCTCGGCTCCATACAAGAAAGGAATACTGCTTACAGTTCCCACCGTAATTGTAATACCTGTAAATATACAAATTAAAATTATAGATAAGTTCGTTTATTGAACCGATCGAGCGAACATAGAGAACAGACTGTTTATACCCGTATGGTGAAACCAAAGGGTATATTGAATTTGCCTTACCGTTTGTAACGCCAAGATGTCGTCATCACACACAAAAATGAATTACACCAGTGTGTTTAGAATGATAAAAAAATTGAATTTTGCATGTCCGTCTGTCTGTCCGTCCGTCTGTCAGTCCGTCTGTCCCTCCGTCTGTCTGTCCGTCTGTACGTCTGTCCGTCTGTCCGTCTGTCCGTCTGTCCGTCTGTCCGTCTGTCCGTCTGTCCGTCTGTCCGTCTGTCCGTCTGTCCGTCTGTCCGTCTGTCCGTCTGTCCGTCTGTCCGTCTGTCCGTCTGTCCGTCTGTCCGTCTGTCCGTCTGTCCGTCTGTCCATCTGTCCGTCTGTCCGTCTGTCGGTCTGTCCGTCTGTCCGTCTGTCCATCTGTCCGTCTGTCCGTCTGTCCGTCTATCCGTCTGTGGCGCGGATTGCGGGCGCACGGATTTAGCTAGAGAGTTGAAATTTTACGCAGATTCGTTTTTCGTAAAATGCAAGGCTAAGTTCGTTAATGGGCAAAAATGGACCATTAGGGGGGTACCCCCCATACAAACGCAAACGTTTTTTGTTAATATCTCAAAAACCGTGCATTTTATAAAAAAAAGTGCAAGAACAAAAGTTATTTAGGATATGATTCTACATAAAACTCCCATACATCAAAATCCGATTGGAATAAATTTTAAAAAATCTTGTTGAAAAGTTTGGCTTCAAAGTGGAATTTTGGTACAACTGTTCGCCGTCCACTTAAACTTCGAACAATGTCATATCACCATACGGGTTTTCAATAATAGCCAGATTGGCAATTATAGCTTTTGTTATGTTTTTATATAATGAAAGTTTACTCACCCAGCAAATAATTTGGAGCGCCCAACTCCTTCAGATACAAGAACAGGAAACTTTCTATGAATCCCCAAAAGTTTCCTAGCGCGAACAAGAATAAAATGAAAATAATCACGTGTGGCATTTTCAGAAGGTTCCACAAGTCCCTGAAGACGTTGTCTGCGGGCAGCTTCTCTCCCAATGGCATCAAGAATACCGAAATCGTTGAAATCAGCAACAAAACGTCGTAAGTGTAGAACGCTGCCGAATAATCTGTATATCCCAATCCCCTGGACGAGTAATCTATCAGCAATCCTGTGATCGGCGAAAATATGGCCATTCCGATGCTGGAGAAAAGACGTTCGCGGCCAAAGTCACCGCCATATTTCTCAATCATGGTCAGCGCAATCGGATCCATGATAGTGACACCGGCTGATAACATGGTCGTAGCTAAAAATCTCAAAATCAAACACTTAATTCAGCCGTTCAACGGATCCCGCAGGAGCAAATGTGAAACTTACCGAAGGAGAAAGTAAATCCAGAAAATTGTGTCGTCACTCTCTTTGTAGTCGGGTGGACAAATTTCAGGGCCATTTTCTCGAAATTGACATCTCTGGACCATGCATTCCTTAATTGACTCACTCGCCCGAACATTGTACGTTCCAGACATATTTGAACGCAGTACAAGACCACCACAACGCAGATCCTCCTCTTCCAATTCTGTCACGTTTATCCCGTTCTTCCAGAGTAATGTCACTCCGAACCTTTGCTTGAAATCCGTTACCGTTTCGTTGTCATCGGGTTCGATTTCCATTCCCAATTGTTCGATGGGATCAGCCAGATCGGGATGCATATCCAACAGGAAATAGGCGGCATCGTTCCGATTGGCCAGCACCCAACTTTTCCCGCCCACTTCTTCTTCGCGCGTTTGATTCAGTAATGTGTCTGCATTGAAAATATTCAATTAAAAGAGATCTTGTTAAGGAAAAAAATAAAAAACCCACCGTTCAATTCAATGGAAGACATTTCCAGGGTGGCTGTTGTTGTTGGGGACGTGGTTACAGGTACATCAGGGGGTTTGCTTCGGTTGCTGACGCTTTGTGCAAGGGTTGATGCGGTGTCCTTGGTTTTCTTATTGCTAACCTGGAACAGTGGAGCATTTGTGGGTGGCAGGATTTTTTCGATTTTTGGATTTTGCTCGAGTAACAGGCAATGATCGATGCATTGATCAATGACCAATTCCATCTCTTCTTCCTCAGGACATTCACGACTCGGGCACGGTGACCACCAGACCTAAAAAGGGAATTTCAAGAAAATTATAACATTCAAAAAACCGTTTTTCGGAAAGTTTTCTTTGTATGAAAAATCTTAGACTTCGTTTCCAGCGGCTCTGTCTGTCGGTCTGTCTATCGGTCTGTCTGTCGGCCTGTCTGTCGGTCTGTCTGTCTGACTGTCTGTCGAACTGTGTGTCGGTCTGTCTGTCGGTCTGTCTGTCGGTCTGTCTGTCGGTCTGTCTATCGGTCTGTCTGTCGATCTGTCGGTCTGTCTGTCGATCTGTCGGTCTGTCTGTCGGTCTGTCTGACTGTCTGTCTGTCGGTCTGTCTATCGGTCTGTCTGTCGGCCTGTCTGTCGGTCTGTCTGTCTGACTGTCTGTCGAACTGTGTGTCGGTTTGTCCGTTGTACGTATCTTAAATAACTCGAGAATGCGTTTACCTAGCGACTTGAAATTTTTTGTGAATGAGTTTTACAAAAATCGTAGTTTTCTATCAACTTTTAGAAAGGTAACGGTAGCTATAACGAGTACCTCCCATAAAATTTTTTTGAAAAAATACAGTTTTTTTAAGAAATTTCGATAACTATGCGATTTTGGGAAAAAGTGAATGTAACAAAATTTAAAGGATATAAAATTTTCTACATTTTCTGCTTTAATAGTTTTTCTCGTGCCTCTAACAGTTCTCAAGATATTTGAAAAAAATAATAAGTTTTTTGAAAAATCTCTCAAAATCTATGCACTTTTATGAAAAATGCATATAACAAAATTTAAGGCAAATAAAATTGTCTACATTTTTCCCTTTAACGTTTTTAACGTATCTTAAACGGTTCTCTAGATATTTAAAAAAATAATTTTTAACATATCCGGAACTCCGGACATTCCGGAACTAAATCTTACAGAGGAAAGTTTTGTGGTGATCACAACTGATTTTTTTGTGGTATGGCACATATCTGCCACTAAAAGTGCATGTTATCTAGTGGCAGATACGTGCCATATACACCAAAAATGGAATAAATTGTATTCAGGTGATTTTTGCAATGAATAAAATTTTGAAAGTCTTTCTCTAATAAAGGTTTTTGTATTTTAATAATGAAACCAAAAAAATGTACCTCAACAACTCCTGTATCTGGATGTCTCATAACATATGCTGATGGCATTACACCAGGAATCTCCTGCTGCGGTATGAAAAGCAACGAATGATGGAAAATCGCATTCAACAAAAGACTCATCACAACGACTGGTTTGTATTTACCAAATTTGTCGACTAGGAAACCTAAAAAAATCAAAGGCGGTAATTACATATTTATAAAAGTAAAAAAAAAGACACAATCTTAAAAAATGACTTTCAAAAATATTTAAAAATTATTAATACTCTAATGCAGAGTGGTTTTTTTTGTTGTACACAAAAGCGTCCCGTAATGACCAGGACAGTCCCTTATTTGGGCAATTTGTGCCGGCGCCATCGTCGAAACCAAACTTTTGTCCCAGAATTATGCAATCTAGTTTTGTAACCAATATCACACGACGCTTTCAGTACCACAGTCACTACCACAGGCTATTTATGTACAACAAAGTCCTTAATATGTTGATCACTAAACAAATTGACCTCAAAACCCAAAAAAAAAAAAAAAAAAAAAAAAAAAAAAAAAAAAAAATTGCCTGCGGTGCAGTTTGTTCAGAAACTGCTACCTCTAGCGTATTTTTTTTTAATTCGCCAATGCCTATGTTTTAAAAATAAGTTTATCACACTTCGTTGCCGCCCCCCTCTCTCCTCTTTTTTCCTTCCACTTTTCACCGGGAATCTGATCAAAGTTCACAGAAACAAAATATGGTCATCCTTGTTACAGAACAATAATATGTTGGTAATTTTTAGTGAAAGTTCTCCTCAAGTTAAATTTTGAAAACTAGTAGAATTCAAACCTACAGAATCATGCGAAGACTTTTTCGCTCCTTTTGACCGTTTTTGTTCGCAAAGAAGTTCTCCACTCTCAAAAACAATAAATAATTTTATTTTTCAACTTATAGCGGAAAATTTTTGTTAACCGCTAAATTGAGGGAATTTCAAGAAAAAAAAGAGCCTGCTAACTAGATTTAGTGGCCGCAAATAGTTTCGTGAAATCCGACATTAGTCTAATAAGTTAGGAAATTAAACTGTAAATAATATTACGCAATAAAAATTATGCCGTCGCCTTTTAATGTGAAGAGCATTTAAATTAGTAAACCAGTGAGTCTCAACGCTTTTTTTTTCAACGTTTTTTTCTCTTTTTCGTAATTTGGAGTTATAAGTCGGTCGGCGGCCACCATCTCCAACTTTTGTAGTAAGATGGTGATTGAAAAACCTCTTTAGAAAAATGTGCCGCAGTCAAAATTTTCAAAAAATGAAACGATACAAATTAAAAATATTTAAGAGAAATGCGCCGCAGGGGAAAATTTCTGACGTTTAAAGTTAAACACAACTTTAATTTTGTTTAGAAATCATTGAAAATGATGTTTCACACTTAATGGCCGGTTGATATTAGGCTGGTTCCCAGCTGCTTATTGATTAGCCACTAGCACACCAGTAATTTTTTGGAGTTGATATTACCAACACAAAGTTAAATCTGGCAAAAAATTAAAACGCTATTTTTATAGTCTGAGACAGTCATGTTGTTAATTTATTTAACCAAATTTATTCGTCACCGTTATTTTAGATGTCTTACCTGCACGAACCACTGACAAAAAGTTGGAAGTTTCAAACTAGTTTGCTGCTAATTCCAATACTAGCTGGGATTATGCTAAATATACCCTAGTTGCTAGCTAATGTTAACTAGCAGCTGACAACCAGCCTAGTGTCCACCGGACATTAAAAAAAAACTACGCTTCATTCGTTTTTTAGTAGATTTAATAAAAAAATTGGTTTAAAGAAGGAGATCACAACCCACCGGTTCACAATCACAACCCACCGTTTGGGAAACCATGCATTAGAGTAACCGTCTAGGTCTGAATTTATGTTTTTTTTTAGGATTTCATAAGTGATTAAAAAAGATGTTCTGTAAATAACTTTGAAGAATAAACCATAAATATTCTGGGTTCCCAGAAAAACAAAGTTAAACACAAATAAATATATTTTTAAACGTTTCAAAATAATCCAAAAAATATATGAAGTACATTCGAACCTGGATAAGAGAGACGTGGGAAAGTGGTAAACATCTATAACTCTGATGGATTTAGGATAAATAAAAAACATAGGGGAACATAAGGTAAGTAGGAAACCTCTATAAGTGGGATTCGTAGGACAGTACCGTGAGATCCCACCAATCGAGATGAGATTGTATTAAAAAATCAAAAGCTGTTTTTACATAACGAAAAATATTAGAGATTTGCTTGATATCTACTTGGAAAGTTTTCTAGCAAAATTTAGATTAGAACGGACTTTGGTGACTAATCGTTAATTTATGCAAAGAAAAATTATTATTATGAAGAATTTCACTTCTTTTTTTTTCCATACAGGAAAAATTTTCAGTTACCACATGACAAACTTAAATATTTGAATTTCCCAGACGAGTGTCAAGACATCACTGAAATGATGATTTATTAATAACGAAACTAAACTTGGAAAATATACGATATGGCACTAAGCCCGTGGCAAGCTGTACATAATCGTTTTTGAAATAATAAAAAACATAGACAAAATTAAGCTTACCTGTTATTGGTGGACTTAAGAATGTTGTGAAAGGTAGAGCCAGGTAAATTATAGCGATTTCCTCCACCGTAAGGCCAATCGACTGCATGTGAATTGTGAGATATGGTAAGAGTGATGATGTGGCTGGAATTGAAAAGAAAATTATTTTAGAATTTATTGCAAAATAATAGAAATTGAATATAAAAATGATGGGCGTGTAACACATCCACTGAAATCTGAAATATATCAAAGTTTGCAACGATTTTAATGGTGCAAACGCATTACAGAATAACCTTGAAACACATACTGCGCCAATCAACGCTATATGATTTCTAAACAACAAATCATTTAAAGGGTTTAACAACAACAACAACGAACTATTATTAACATAATAACTTAATAAAAGGTCGCATTTGTTTTTCACTCGGGCGATGATACGCACACTTGAATTGTTCCTTATCTAAATTTAAGAAATTGGACGATATCTGGATCACCTGTCCAGCACTAAGTGGGGATGGTTATTCAATTCAAATGCAAAACAATTTCAATTTTACAAATCAGAGCATAACCTCAAGCCCAATGCATTTTCTGCATTCATTATTCAATCCATAATTCTCAGTTCTGTATGTAATCCACTTATATTATACATACTGAGATGGTAAACAGATAAATTGAAACATATGCACAAATTCTCATACACACGGACACACAACCATTCCCCAAATGCATAAGATTTACTTTAACGCGCCACAAATTCAAATTTTTCATATCAATTCATATTGAAAAAGATTTGATAGTAAGCGTGAGTAGTGTTGAAAGCTTATACAATATTTCAATATTAAAGTCATAACCAGTGGCACTGCTTTAAAAAAAATTAAATTATTATTATCACATTTTTTTTTAAGAAATAGATATCCTTGTATTTAAGAAAAATACGTTCAGGGGCTGCTGTCCATAAAATACGCTATGCGTTTAACCTCTGGAGACCAATGAACGCAACGCGAACGCAACGCGAACGCAACTCCAACGCTGTGAACTGTCACGCAGCGCAACATTTCAGCGGCAGAGCCCAATGGCATCTCGTGAAGTAGTACAAGTGATATAATATAAAGTGGTATAAAGTTGGCAAAATTACAAAAATGGATCATTTTGAAGCGATAATTTGCTTTGTTGGTCTTTATCTTTGTTATTTGTTGTTTTTTGCACTAAGGCTATCAATTTTTCCTCGAACAACATTTCCCTAACCTCACTTTATGAACTGTCAACGCAGAATTGCTGCGGCAAAGTTAGACGTTTGCAAACTTTTGCGGTGCGTTCACTGCGTTCACTGTCCTCACTTCAAATGATTTCTATGAAACAAACTTGTAATGGGCAGTTTCTGCGTTCGAGTTGCGTTCATTGAGCTCCAGGCATAAGAGAAATGTGATTAGCGACATTGTGAATCATACACAAGAACAGGGGCGTATCTAGGGTATGCCAGGTAGGGCAGATGCACTGGGCGCACAGATATCGTATACTACTAGATCGCGGCACTCGAACAATTCCATAGCAAAAATATGGGACAGCGTGACTATGGTTGTCTCATTTTGTCTTCGAATTTTAGTGATGCCAGACGTTCGAATCAACAATATCAATAACACTTGAATTATATGTTTTACGTCGAACTCATAAGACTTATACACGGTTTAGGGAATTGCATATTAATGTATGTGGCAGCTCTGAATATTAACATGAATAATCGGTATAGGGATTGAATAATATTCCGTCGGGGACCTGCATAAGAATTTTTTTCCAGAATTTCAATTTCCCAGAATTACTAGCTTTGTCCCTTTTTTCGTCATAGCTTTTTGACGTTTCAGTGGCCCATTTGAGATAGCAAATGGCTTGATCTAGTAGTAGGATATCTGTGACTGGGCGCCTCTTGCTGCAGGGGGCACCAAAAAACACTTTTCTTTTCAAGTGCCAGCGTCTCATGTGGAGGAACCACAAAGTGTGAAGGCCGTCACCCTAAAAAAGTATAAACTCCCACTCCTGATCGTTCAAGCAGTCCCAACATCCAAGCCCATCTTATAAAACGTTGTACTGTTTACAAGATTGTTTACAAGACTTCTCAAAAACTACGAAATATTTGGTACTGAAATGGGTTAGTCCTATCAACTTTTAGGGGAAATCCGTTAACCGGAAATAACAAAATTGCGGCTTTTTAAAAATCGAAATTTCGTTTTCCGTGATTTACGCTAAAACTTCGCGTTTTTCAGTAGTCTTGTGTATGACAAATGTTGAAGACAATTAAATTTCTTGCATATTTTTCTTTCACTAGAACTCGATATCCCAAACCGGTATCGAGAAATACCGTTATTTCAAAAAAATCAGTTTTCTCTCAAAAACTAACGGGTTTGTGGTGGTTCAATGCACCGAAAGAAATCCAAATAGGAATATACGAGACAGTGGTCTCTTCTTCAATGCTTCTCTAAAAATAGGGAATTATTCCTATATTTTTGTGAAATTTTTTTGGCATAAATTCCCATTTTATTTGGGAGTCATTATCAAAAAATTGCACTCTCTCTTCTATATATTCCTATTTTTTGTAGAAATCTGTCTTATTATTTCTCTCCGTGAATCTAAGATGCCGGAGAGAAATAATAAGACAGATTTCTACAAAAACTCTCCGTAAATACAAAATTGTGGAAAATGTTATTCTTTTCAACATTTTCCACAATTTTGTATTTTACTGTGATCCATTATCTTTTACCGTTATTGAGATATTTTCATTAAAAATTTTAAAAAAAAATAGATTTTTGCGAATTGCTTACAATTGTTTTTGGGAAAAAATATTTAAAGGAAGAATTAAAGATATTAAAAATCTGTCCCTAATAGAGCCTACTACCCTATGACGTAAAATTCATGCACAACACCACATCAATTTATGTGAAACATGCTCTTCGTTTAAGATTTTGATGGCAAAGATGATTAGTATCGTGTCTAAAATCCACACTGGCTCCTTTTAAACACTTTGATGGCAATAATTTGATTGTGAATTGTTGTACAACGACAATACATTCAAAATTCTCGTGACAATGATATGAAACTCATCACATTTTATTTACAATCGCCATAAGTGGAGAACGAACGACCTCATATAGTCGACTAATGTTTCGGCCAATTTGCTCAATATGCTACCAAATTTAACATGTAGTCAAATATTATGAAGATGGTTGACAATTTGACGTCTGAATGATGCCAGAATAAATGCATTACAACACAGCACAATGCATTTGGTTGGTACAAATAGGTGCAGTTTACATACATAAGATATTCTCAGTGAATTCTGGTACACTACAAGTATGTGTAATATTCAAAATACCGTACTTTGGAAAATATGCACCTACCTAGAAGTTATATACGAGAATGAATAAATTTAACATCTTGGACCTTATATGTAGGTGCACTTGATTTAAAATACATGAGCACCACTAGCATGCATATGAAATCGTTTTGAGTTACCTAACAACAATAATAATCTCTCTGTTCGTCTATCTTTAAGTATTAGAAAATTTAAATGCATTTGTTCACATTAGGTTAATAATATAATGCCCTTTAAGACAAATTACAAATCGGGATATGTGTTTAATGATGGAGCTTAACACGATATCATGATCGGTAACTGTCATTTATTCAGCATTATTAGGCGGCAATTAATGAGCATAACTAACATATCTTATATATGTCGAAATGTCTGACAAGTGTAATAAATGGAATTACACTCATCAATCAAATTGAAGGATGTTCGCCAACAACTAAATCCAATATGTTGACCACTCAAAAAGTTAAGTGTTTAAGGATTCATAGACCGTAACTCTATAGAGAATTAAATTTCAATTATTACCAATGCCGAAATTATAGTTTTGAATGCCCGGGTTTTATGTTTTGGTGATCTAAAAATTCAACATTGAAGAATGTTTTATGTCAACTTACAACCGTCTTACACGAGGGGGTCGATATAAATACCTTTTATTTAAGTATAAGCTGAGCAAAAGAAAAAAACTGAAAGAAATATTAAGAAATTCCGTTTTTATTCCGAATTATTTGCAAATTTTTTACAAAATTGAAATTTTAAATTCCAATTTTTTTATTGTGAAACGGGTTCTATGGGGAAAAACAAGAAAAACGTGCCCCAGGCACAAAAAAAAATCCGAAAGAGCCGCCATAAGCAGAAAATTTGAAGAAAAATACGCCGTAGGGGAAACCTTTTTGTATCCTAAAATTGAAAGCTAAATCACTTTATTACACTGAATCCAATTTTAGAATTGAGTATGGAAGTATAGTTTAAACGAATTTATAACTTTATCTCATAAATCAAAAAATCCTTCTCGCACCCCAAAAATTTATTTTTCATTTCTATAATTATCCCAGGTAGATCAGATCTAAAAACCTACTATAATAACCAAACTGCAACTGTACAGGACCCTGATCCTGCTAGTCATGTATTCCTCTGAGACTTGGGTACTAAGCAAAAATAATTGCGACCTCTTGTCCGCGTTTGAGAGGAAGCTACTCAAAAGGATCTTTGGACCCATACATGAGGGGGGACGATTCCGGAGACCCTACAATGACGAGGTCTATGAGAGATATCAGGATGTGCCCGTAGTCAAGCATATAAGACTCAAAAGACTCCGGTGGGCTGGTAATGTTACTCGAATGAGTCAAAGTGACCCGGGTCGGAAAGTCTTCTGCGGTAGGTTATTAACCCTTTCAGTCACCACGTACACTATAGTGTACACACTTTTCAGAAGCCATAACTCATAACTTGACTTGGTAGAAAGTGTGTACACTATAGTGTACGTGGTGACTGAAAGGGTTAAATGCATTTGTGACCCAATTTTGATTTTTTGAGTAAAAAGCTGGACTACAGTGGACGTAATTTAAGAAAAATTAAAATTTTTGATTTTTTTTTTTTTTTAAATGAATACTAATAGCTTAAACATCATTAATTTGTATAAAGAGTATTTTTATCCCCATAGAAAAAAATATGTACTGAAAGGGTTAACAACAAGGCGACGAGGAAGGCCCAACCTCAGATCGTAAGACGGCGTTGACTAGGACGCGAAGAAAATTGGGATGCAAAACTGGAGGACATCGGCACGTGACCGGGAACTCTGGCGAGAGACCGAGAGACATTGCGGCAGGCCAAGACCGGAAACCGGTTGTAGTGCCGAGAGAGAGAGAGAGAGAGAGAGAGAGAAAGAGAGAGAGAGAGAGAAAGAAAGAGAGAGAGAGAGAGAGAGAGAGAGAGGTGTCAGATTTGAAGCATCCGGAATGGACCAAAATTGGAAATATCGAATATTTAGAGATAACGAGATAGGAGACTAATCCCAGGTCTCGATTAGACATAAATTGCGATGTTTTTCATGGCAAGCAATTAAAGTGATACTTGCAAGACATATGTTTTCCGAGCATTTTTGCCAAAGATATGAAAAAAAAATTCCAATAACAAGCATTTCAATGGCCGGTCATGGAAAATATGGCATTCTATGTCGAGAAGAGGTTTAAAATAGAGAAGTTTAAGGGACTAATCAAGAAATCAAGGAACTCGTGTTATCAAATGTCCCCTGCAATTGAAGCATTATTATGACATAAGAGGCTGTTCATAAACTACACTCTAATTGATTTCTGTTGGATTTCACTACATTTAATGTAGGAATCTGGGTTTCCTACATTAAATGTAGTGATTTCACACTTAAGTGTGATTGGAAAATAGAGCGTGAATTCACACAAAAATCAACGTGAATTCCAACAAAATATGAATTTTGATAATATGTCGACCGTATAATAGTATTTGTCTTAGTTTGGCGGGCTTAGCGGTCCAATTTTAGGAAATAAAACAAAAGTTGTGTTTAATTTTCCAGCCTAACGTTTCGAGCCTTGTTTTGGCTCATCTTCAGAGGCCTATTTATAATATGTTTTATTAAGCACCAATAATTTTACAATTATAAAGATAAAAAAGAGACTTACGTTAAAAGATCATTTAAATGCACTCACTATGTTATAACTATTAATATTTAGCCGTAAAAACTTTGTCTAAATGTTATATTAAAATAAATAAATAAATAACATAGATAAAATACTTTAAATTAACAACCAAAAATGAACAAGAAAAACGAAAAACGAGAAAAAGTAAAACAGCTGACAGTGGTAACAGTTCAGTACAGCAACAGTTTTTAATGCGATGGTGTAGGTTACGTTATGTCTATTTCTCTTCTCTTTCTTTTGCGTGTGTTGATTTGAAAATCTTCTACTAATGCACAATATATCGCGTTCATGTCTTCAGTGTCACGTTTTTTGTTGTATGTGTTCTGTGTGTAGATGTGTAAAGCTTCAGTTGTCAAGCGTTTATTGTAGTTACTTTGTGTGTCTATTATCTCTGTGTTGTCAAAGTCCGGTGTGTGACCAACTTCGAGATAATGCTCTACCACTGCAGTGTGATGAGGATTATCTCGTGCTCTTTTTAGGCTGCTCTTATGCCCAATCAATCGTTTCTCCAGAAATTGACCTGTTTGACCAACATAATTGAGAGAACAGGGTTCCCCTGTTCCCTCGTTGCCTTTACAAGGTATTTTGTAGATGATGTTTGATCTTTTTTGCTTCGAGATGGGATCTTTTAATTTCGTGAAAATATTGCGTAAAGTGAATTTGTTATTGTAAGCCAACATGGTATTGTTTGTATATTTTTTAATTACTCTAGTAATTTGTTCTGTAATCCCGTTTACATATGTTATGCTACGATAATATTGATCAATCACAGGACTTATGTTGGGCGGGATGATGTTATTCATATTATGACTTGCGATGGCAAGGGCTTTTTTAATGAAGTTATGGGGGTAATTGTTCTTAAATAAAACTACTTTAATATGTCTGATATTTGCGTTATGAAATTTGCTATCACTAAGGTTTAGAATCTGTTTTATGAATTGAACGGCCGTGTTAAGTTTTTGGGAATAGGGATGGTGGGAATGAAAATTGAGAATCCTATCAGAGGTGATGTCCTTCTTGTACCAATTCGTTATGATATTGCCATCAACTTCTTTTATGCAAAGCATATTGAGAAAGGGTAGGGTGCTATTTTTTTCCAATTCAACTGTAAACTGTATGCGGGGATTAAAACTATTAAGTGTTCGTAAGGTGTAATCAACTTTGTCTGTAGGGATTATCGCAAAAATGTCGTCAACATACTTAACAAACAATTTTGGTACAAAAGTCAGTTTTTTCATTGTCTCCACTAATATATGTTGTGTGACTACGTCAGCTATTACTGGGGATATTGGGCTGCCCATCGGAACACCGAATTTCTGTTTGTAAAATTTATTGTTAAATAAGAAATAATTATTGTCAATAATACAAAATTTTAAAAAATCAATAAATCTAGTTTTGTCAAAATTCGTCATTCCTGAAATTTTATCCCATTTTTGTGATACAATTTGAATAGCTAGATCTGCTGGAATGTTCGTAAATAGAGATACAATGTCAAAACTAACCATCATTTCATTTGGTCCCAAAGATATCGTCGACAGTCTTTGCTTAAAATCCATAGAGTTTTTTATATTGTAGGGATCATTAGTCAGTAGATTTTGAAGAATGAATGTTAATTTCTTTGACAAAAAAGAAGTTGGTGTATTGACAGTAGATACTATTGGTCTCATAGGTACATCTACTTTATGTATCTTTGGTAACGCGTAGAGTCTAGGAGCAGTAGTGTTAAATTTCGTCATCTGATTTTTTTCATAAATATTAATTAAACCGTCATTGAGTAATTGTCTAGCAAATTTATTGTTAATGCACTGTAATTTAGCCGTGGGGTCTTTTTTAATTTCTATATATGTGTTTCTGTCTGAAGTCAACAATTCTACTTTCTCAAAATAGTCAGTTTTCTTCATAATAACTGTAGATTTACCCTTGTCACTGCAAGTCACAATAATGTCTTTGTGATTTTTAAGGAAAATTTGTGTGTTATTAAATATTGTTTTCAATACCTGGTTAACTGTTTTTTTAGCGGATTGTGAATTTTTCTTGTTTAATACAATGTTGGAAATTTTTGCTCTAGCAATATCCCGATCTTTGTGATTATCTAATGTTCTTAAAATCTCCTCAACATCAGCAATTATGTTGAAAACAGGCAAATTTCGGTTGTCGGGAGCAAACGCAAACTTTGGACCCAAAGACAATAACCACATCACGTCCTTGGGAATGTCTAAATCAGTCAGGTTGTTAAAACTTTTTTCGTCAGTAATAAAATTAAGATCGTTAAGTAGTTTAAAATAAAGATTGTCAAATTTGTTCTTATGTTTAATTGTGCATTTAGTTATATTCTTGTCGTATACTATTTTTTGGGTTTGGAGAAATGTATCAGAGATTTCAAAAGGAAACTCGTCAAGAATTTCTTCCTGTAACCTGTATAATACCTCCTCCGATCTTTGTGTATTATGTATAATATTATTTATTGTTATGTTAAGAATTTTCGCGTGGAAATTGCTCATCACATTATTAAACTTGTTACTGTACTTACCGTCATTACAGATAATTTTATTGATGTTACTGGTACTATTTGAAATGAAGTTAGGGATGAGTGTGTGTGCTCTGCATTTTAAGAGGAAGTCCCTCGATGTTTTTAATTTAGATGTTATCATAATCTGTTTAGCATAGTCTTTTAGAAGCTTGGTTTTTGTTGCTCCGTGGTGTTTATTAATTTTTTCGAAGAAACTCATGTTGTTTGATGCCCTCAACGTTTTATTTAATTTTGATAATATGTCGACCGTATAATAGTATTTGTCTTAGTTTGGCGGGCTTAGCGGTCCAATTTTAGGAAATAAAACAAAAGTTGTGTTTAATTTTCCAGCCTAACGTTTCGAGCCTTGTTTTGGCTCATCTTCAGAGGCCTATTTATAATATGTTTTATTAAGCACCAATAATTTTACAATTATAAAGATAAAAAAGAGACTTACGTTAAAAGATCATTTAAATGCACTCACTATGTTATAACTATTAATATTTAGCCGTAAAAACTTTGTCTAAATGTTATATTAAAATAAATAAATAAATAACATAGATAAAATACTTTAAATTAACAACCAAAAATGAACAAGAAAAACGAAAAACGAGAAAAAGTAAAACAGCTGACAGTGGTAACAGTTCAGTACAGCAACAGTTTTTAATGCGATGGTGTAGGTTACGTTATGTCTATTTCTCTTCTCTTTCTTTTGCGTGTGTTGATTTGAAAATCTTCTACTAATGCACAATATATCGCGTTCATGTCTTCAGTGTCACGTTTTTTGTTGTATGTGTTCTGTGTGTAGATGTGTAAAGCTTCAGTTGTCAAGCGTTTATTGTAGTTACTTTGTGTGTCTATTATCTCTGTGTTGTCAAAGTCCGGTGTGTGACCAACTTCGAGATAATGCTCTACCACTGCAGTGTGATGAGGATTATCTCGTGCTCTTTTTAGGCTGCTCTTATGCCCAATCAATCGTTTCTCCAGAAATTGACCTGTTTGACCAACATAATTGAGAGAACAGGGTTCCCCTGTTCCCTCGTTGCCTTTACAAGGTATTTTGTAGATGATGTTTGATCTTTTTTGCTTCGAGATGGGATCTTTTAAACACAACTTTTGTTTTATTTCCTAAAATTGGACCGCTAAGCCCGCCAAACTAAGACAAACAAAATATGAAGTGATTTCACACAAAAAATCAAGAAAAGAATAGTGAATTCACACAAAATGTGTGTGATTTCAAACAAAATGTGTGCGATTTCACACAAAATGTGTGCGATTTCACACAAAATGTGTGCGATTTCACACAAAATGTGTGCGATTTCACTAAAAAGCTTTTATTAAAATCTATAAAAAGCTTTTATTAAAAAAATGTACTGAAAAGAAAAAAAAATATTTTGAGCACCGTGTATCAGAAATAAAAGCGAGATAAAAGCATAAAAATAAAATAAATTAAATATTTATTTCGCTTTTATTTCTGATTATTTTTTCCCTAATACTTTTCTTTAAAAAATTTTTTTTTAACTTTTTTATGTATTTACTTTTTAGTTTTCGAATATATATCCTTGCCTTTGATATGTCCTGACGAACTTTTTGGCTCCAGAACATGATTCAGCGATCCCGAAAACCCTTAAATGAGTTTTTGTCCGAAAAACTTGAGGAAAAGGTTGATGTCAATCACCTTATCCTTGAAGGACCTTCCGCTCCCGCTATCCTTACAAGGGCGAAGTCATAAAAATATTGTATTGTCACCGGAGTTAAGTCTGTGTGCAAAATTTAAGTCTATTGGGGTCTTACCCTTCAAAACTGTCAATTAAGAATGATCAAAAGCTGGTTTTTTACTATTAAAGACGACGGTTTTCACTCAGAATTTGTAGTGAAATCACACTGCTGTTGGATTTTACTATCTGCTGTGACGTATTTCACTTCCATTGTGTGAAATCACACAAATTCCATATTCTCTTGTTGGAAATCACACAAATTTTGTAGTGAAATCACTCAAAAATAGAGATTTCACGCGAATGTTGGAAATCACATATCAGAAGTGTGAAAATACTACAAAAAATGAGTTTTTTGCAACAAAATTTAGTGTGAATTCACACAAACCATTTAGAGTGTATCTCACACGGCGGGAGACAGGGGAGGGGAGGAGGGTCTGCAGTAGTTCGACAGCTGCACTAAACTTCGTTCAAAAAGAGTGAGATATACTAAACTTCACTCAAAAAGAGCGGCGGGGTTCGAAAGGCCCAAAAACAGGGTAGCCTAAAATAGTCAAAATCGGTTATTTTTATAATAAACTAGCTTGCATACCCATCGTTGCTAAGTTTTTTCAAATTTTTATTTTTTTTATGGTCTATGTTGGAGCTAAACTTCAGGCCAATCGAGCCGATTGGTTTCCCCGCGAAAGAGTACCATAGAGGGAAAACTAAGTTTCGAGATGACTTTACCCCCTCCCCTTACTCCCCCCTCCCCTTACTCCCCCTACCCCTCGCGCTACTTTTCCGTATGCCTATGTTGGAACCAGAACTACCACAGACACTCATGTCAAATTTCAAGTCAATCGGTTCAGCCGTTTTTGCGTGAAAGAGGAACAGACAGACAGACACATTAGTATGATTAGTATGATTTAACTACTTAGTAGTAAAATTTACTATTTTATGGTTAAATTTTCAATTTTTGTAGTTGAAATTAACTATTTTGTAAAATTAACTATTTTAGGAATAGTGCCGATTGCCCATTATAAAATTGTTAGTTTTTTTTTTGAAATTCCAGCCAGAGCTTAGAGCAAGACCCTTTAATGCCGAAGGACAGCTCAGGATGGTCGGAAGGACAAAGGGAGATGTCGGTTTATGTAAAATTTACTGTTTATTTTGTTGTGTGCGTGCATTTGGGGTTTTTAGCTTCAATCATCATACTAATATATAAAAATGAGTTGGTGTCTGTCTGTCTGTTCCTCTTTCACGCAAAAACGGCTGAACCGATTGACTTGAAATTTGGCATGAGTGTCTGTGGTGTTTCTGGTTCCAACATAGGCATACGGAAAAGTAGCGCGAGGGGTGGGGGAGTAAGGGGAGGGGGTAAAGTAATCTTGAAAATTAGCTGTTCCTCTATATTACCCTTTCGCGGGGAAACTACCGAGCCGATTAGCCTGAAATTTAGCTCCAACATAGACCACCAAAAAAAAATTGGAAAAAACTTAACCCGGCAACGACGGGTATGCAAGCTAGTATTTAAATAAAGTTTGATCAAGGCTGAAAATCTTAATTTAATAGCAAAGAATGGAAAGAAATTTCCACGATCATCGAATTTAATGTGATAAATAAGTGCAAGGTTATCCACGTTTATTACGATTTCCGTATTTATGGCGTTTTAAAATGGAGCGTGTTTTAATTACCCCACGGATGACACATTTCACTTCTAAACTACACTTCTTTGATACGAAACTATGAGTCTCTAAATCTACTCACACTCCAAGGTAGCAAAATCATAAGAATTTCCAACAATTTGTACGCGGCATTTGAACAAAAAAAAACCTTATCCGTATTTCGCCATTCTTAACCGCTCTTGTACTTGAAAACTTATCTAATTAAACAAGTTCTTTAGAGTTCTGCTGAACCGGTGGATCTCGATGGGAACGAAAAAAACATCATAATTGGTCGCTTCCGTAAAATAATTTGAGAAAAAAAAATAGGAAAAATAGATGAAGCGATCTGCTATAAGAAGCTAATTCCAGTCTTGTTGACTTTTCAATATAAACTTTTCAAAAGACCTCCAACACATGTGAATTTTCCTCACAAACATTCTCGCCAATCACATTCAGAATAAATTTTTAAAATGGTTCATTTTTTTAGTGACCTACCTCCGTACATAACAAACAACGTGATCTTCAACATAATTAAGTTCGAATTGATGCCATGCCGCTGACAAAATTTACCAAATTTCGTCATTTCCGGTTTCTCGTTCGTATCCGTTGCGATTTCCTCCCCCATTTTGAATACACTGAGCTAACGAAAAACTTAACACTAATTAAACCGAATTAATTTATTCAGTTTTTAACTGATTTTGATCTTTTTTTAAAGTGTAATACGTTCACAAAACCTTGGAAGTGTGATTTCAAACCGTTTTTTTCAACCCGTTTTTCTTTTTCAAATCGTTTTTTACACTTTGTGTCTCAGTGGTAATTTTTTTTTTCGTACGAATTTTTCACGGTATTATCTTTAACTCAAATGCAAATATAAATTATGAAAAACGTTCAAACACAAATTTTCAATGGCAAATTTTGATAAAAGAATTAGAAGCGGTTTGAAATGGAGGCAAAATCTACTTTTCAAATTGGAATACCAAGCACTTGAAATTAAACGTCGTTTTTCTTATTAAAAGCAATTTATCAATAAAATCCTATTTAAAGAATATGAAAGAAAAATATATAGAAATGTATAAACCAAGAATAAACGTTATGTTATATCGCGCTAACACCACTTGATTCAAAGGCGAGCCATCTTTTATTTGAGATTTATTTTATTAGCATAATTTTTTATCATCTTTTAACTGTGGATTTTTTTTACATTAATCGAAAAGTTCACATTCCCACCGTTAAAAAACCCACAGCCGCAACATTAAATCGATTGCGTCGCTTCTAAGTTAAATTGCATTTAAAAAAAAACTATTAATCACTAATGAGCACTTGATCTTAATCGATGCAACTAAATTGTTATATAAAAGAACTTCCAATTTTATTATAAAAATCGAGAATAAAAATTGAACTCCTGATTTGGTACACTATTCAGTTCTGAATAATCCAGTTTTTAAAATCCTTTTTGGGGGAAAAAAATGTTGTAAGAAAATTCACAGATTTTCTTCAACTGCACTCAATTTCCATTAATTCAATTAAATTTTTGTAGTTTGATTAAATTGGATTTGTTTCGCTAAACCACTCGGCTCACTCGGTGTCTCAGAAGACACTAAAAGATCTACACTCCGCTCCAAATTATTTATTAAACTTAGTCTCCTTGCTGGCAAATGTCTCCCAAGATCACGTTCCATTACTACCCCTGATGGCTCTCATATATGTACTTCATCCCTCAAACTTAAGTCACTAATAGTGGATGTGTTCATTTCTATGAAGAAATCAACAAAGTATTAAAAAAAACTATACAGAGATCTAATCTGATATTCATATGTGGGTACTTCGAAAAATCCATCGCCATGACGTTGCTGTTGACGGGCTGCAATGCCTTACAAATGTTGTAATTCTCAGCAGTTGTCAAGTGACAATACCTTTCAAATATCCAAAGTACAAATTTTTCCCCATCTCGCCGTGAAAAATATTCATGCCTATTCGGGAATCCGAAGTTGCGTTAAGTTTGTTCGATTTCCCTTCAATTTATATTCTTGAATCAGCTGTGTTTCACTTCTGTTCGATTGTGAATGATCTAGTCACGGTTTGAGGGCAAAATTACGAATTAAATGGACTGAGTTTGGTTTTATGTTTTAACTTCGGATTCCAGAATAGCCATGATTTTCCGGCTCCCAGCTACCTGCAAGCTGTAAAAATCCCAATACTGGATACAAAAACTCCCCTTTTTTTAAAAAACCCAACGAAATTCTAAAATTCGCAGTAATGGAACCGAAAATAACAAAAAATCACAATGCAAATAAATATTTTCCTAGAAATGCCCCGTATGTGGAAATTGTTGCAGGAGAAGAATAGTTCCAATGCTGTGTCCGTTTTGACATCTTGGTTAGATACAGTTAACCTCGAATTGACTCGAAAAGCGCCGCCTTGCTATTGCGATCATAATTATGTAGAACTAGAATTTGGACCCGGCTTCGCCCCGCCCGGCTAAAAGCGTGAACAGAAAAAAAAACTTAGGAAAACTAAATTCAGTTGGTTAAAAATTAGGTAGCCTGCATGCTGTCCGTTAGTTTTTTTCTCTTCGGAAAATGATTAACAAACTAACAAAAAATTCCAGCACTTGCATTCGGTATTACTTTACCCCCCTCCTCTTACTCCCCCACCTCTCGGGCTACATTTTATTGGGTCTGTGTTAGGGCTGGACCCCCGACGAACATCTACGCCAAATTTCAGGCCAATCGGTTCAGTAGTTTCCCCGCGAAAGAGTAACATAGCGCAAAAACTAAGTTTCGAAATCACTTTACCACCTCCTCTTACTCCCCCCACCCCTCGCGCTACTTTTCCGTATGCCTATGTTGGAACCAGAATTACCACAGACACTCGTGCCAAATTTCAAGTCAATCGGTTCAGCCGTTTTTGCGTGAAAGAGGAACAGACAGACAGACAGGCACCAACTCATTTTTAGTATGATTGAAGTAAAGTTAGGGTGACCAAATTTGTTGTTGGGTGACAGATGATGGCAGGAGGAGGGGGTGAGGGAGGGTTGATGGAGGAATATGGAGAAAGGGGTTGACTGAGTAGGAGGTAGCGGTTGACTGGGGAGGAAAAATAAATTTACTCAACAACAAAAGGACTAAACAACAAGGCAACGCGGTGGCCGGGGAAAATACTGTATCTTACGCTTCTACATTCTTTTCTAGGAAAAGTAAACTTTTGTTTCTGCAGGCAGCACAAACTGCACGGCAGGGAAAAAATTGTAGGTTTCAAAGCTAATTCGAAAAATCCGGGAACAAAAATTAGGTTCCCTTAACGCCAGAATAACATCCCTAAATTCGGGACTATCCCGGCTAATCCGGGAAATATGACCACCCTAGCTAAAGTTGCAATGAAACACGTAAATACCAGTTTCACAGCGTGCAACAAAATCTTTTACATGCTTACCATCGCGGTGCACCCCTGCACTTAGAAAATTTCCGATGAGACCTGCGGTTAGGACCGGCCCTGAAGCCCTGAATAACTTTTTATCTGTTTTTTAACCACTGGATATCTTAAAGAAAAAGAAATCAAAGAGAAACATAAATGGGTAAAAGAATATGCGCCGCAGGTGAAAGTCTTCAAACTGACAACAGCTCTTTGGTATAGAAATTTTCTATCATCCCCATTCGCCGTTGAACTTTCTTGCAACACTGGATTTTCTTTGCTAAATCCCGGAACTCTCCGAACGACCCTCATAGCATATGTGTTTAATTTCTGTCCGACTGGGATGATCTTCTTCTGTTAATCTACTTATCTCTGATAAGAAAGATGAAAATATTACTCACTTATGCCAGCTTGAAAAATTCATTTTACAAAAGATAATTTCGTACGTTGTCTAACGGTTCTTGAGTGTATGTACGTGGCACGTTATTTAATAAGGGAAGGATTTATAATAAAAAAAATTTTGTTGTTGAAAAAGATTTGACATCGGCAAATATTAACACTTCTCTAGTTGATAATAACTACAGTGTGACCTCGATAAACGCAACCCTCGAAGAACGCAACTCCTCGGTTAACGCAACACCTAAAAATTTGCACTGTTGACTCTGTAAACGCAACTTTCAGAAATGATTGACTCGATTAACGCAACTTTTTTATAATCTGATACTGTTTCAGCCAAAAAAAAGATAAAAAATAGTTACAGGAAATCTTTTATTGACTTTATTTATTAACCCTCATACTGTCCTCGGGTCATTTCTGACCCAAACTCGATTTTAATTAAAAGTGTTTTCTCAACTACATGAAACATGTTTGTATGGTGTAAACCCAGTGAACAAATTTCTTTTGAATACCGAAAACAATAATCTTTTTGTTCATATTTTAATCCATTGAAGAGCACTGATAATTGTGACGGGTGTAGTCTTCATGGGTCATAAATGACCTTAGTGTAAAAAAGCATGGATTGCTGCCGATAGTTCTTCAAATTTTTGTTTGAATTTTCAAATTTATTTAGGAAATTCCAGCAACGATTTCCAAATCCGGAAAAAGAACAGCCAGTGAGCGAAAGCGCTGTGATTTGTGTCCATCAAAAAAAGAGAAAAAAACTTTCACGTGTTGTAAACAAAATGTTTGCCCAGAACACCGTACAACAGCTTATTACTGCCTGAAACATTCTAATTAATTTTTATTTCTCTATAGCGCAAAAACTTTTTGTAGTTCCACTCAAAGTGTAATAAAAAATCAATTTATTTAAGAGAAAACCTATTTTTATGTGAAAATATGTAGAGGGTCATTCTTGACCCACGAAGACATCATACGTTATTTTTCTTAAGGACAGTATGGGGGTTAAAGAAGTTGCTATCACAAAATGCAACAAAAAACAAACAAAAATATCGGGATTTTTTACCAAAAACTAATTGTAAAAAAATCATACTTAAGTTTTGTTTATAAAAATTTTAATGAAATAAAACTTTTGTTCAGTTATAGAATGTTGTTTAATGGCTTTTGTTTCTTTTTTTGAAACATATCGGTACTGACTCGGTTAACGCAACACGCTCTGGCCACTATAGTTGCAATTATCGAGGTCACACTGTATACTGAAATATTCGTACTCGTGTTTTTAGCAACATGGAGAAGATTTCCATCAGAGATTTCTTCAAACGAAACTTGGAAAATTTTCAGGAAAATACTTGTTACGAAATATTAAATTCATTTTCCAAAATTATTGCGACGATATTTTCAATTGAATTTCTTATTTTTAACTAAAAAAGCTTAGATTTGGCGACTAACGTCTTCCATTATTTCACCCTTAAAATACAAAAAAAAAATATTACTTCATCAAAATATAAAAATTTCTATTGAAATTCAAACCCAGTAAAAAAAATGGGAAAAGCTACAATTGCCAGGGGCCAATCGTCAAATACTCTATATGATGACAGACAAAATTTTTATTAAAAAAACCCCATTCGTATAAGAGAGGAGGAAAGGAGTGGTCCGATTGTATTTTGATGTATGGAACGGTTATGTAAAATGGTATTCTAAACAGATTTTACCTTTATAAATTTTTCAATATGACAAGCCGTTTTCGAGGAAATTGCTAAAAACTGTTTCGTTTGTTTGGGGGAGGGAAAAGGAGTGGTCCGATTGGATTTTGGTGTATGAATGACATTTAAGAGAAACGTAACTATACAAAACTTCAAGTCTCTAGGAAAGTCTTCTGCGGTAGGCTATTAAGCCTAAACCACAATTACGCGTGCGTGCGTACGGCATTTTTTTGTTCTGGCATCTAGTAGTTGTCACCGCGTCTAAAAGTAGAGACTGAGCCTACTCTACGCGACATGGACGCAGCAACGCGTCTGAGCAACGCGCAATTATACATTTACTCATATAAATACGTAGTTTTTACATTCACCGCGAGGGTGCCGCACGCACCCACGCGTAATTGTGGTTTAGGCTTTAACAACATGGCGGCAGGGAAGACCCAACCTCAGATGGCAAGACGGCGTTGATCAGGACGCGAAGAAAATTGGGATGCAAATTGGAGGACATCGGCACGTAACCGGGAACTCTGGCGAGAGACATTGCGGAAGGCCAAGACCGGCAACCGGTTGTGGTGCCGAGAGAGAGAAACAGAGATCAATTCTTTCGAAAGTTATGGTGTCACGGACGGTTTGTTATCCCTAACACCCTGGTGTAGTTCATTTTTGTGTCCGATGATTGATTCGATTCGCACAAACGGTATACTAGATCTAATATACATACTTCCGTATGTATTATCATATAGAGTATAAAAATTTAAAAACTTTCAATTACAAATTTAATATTTTTCAAGTGAAAAACTTCATGCGTAGGTAGAACTTATTTTAACGTTGACTTTATGTTGAAATACTCATAAATCTATCTGGAAATTTTTTTTTATTTCGGATTAAGTTAAACATTTGTTGCAAACCTTGAAATCCTAATTTATACAAAAGTCTGTAAACAGTTTTTAGAGTAATCACAGGCGTATATCAAATTCTTATTGCACAATTTGGACATCTCCGAGGTAATTAAAACATCCCGACGGATAGACGTGACATTTTCCGAACCTAGGAAGTTATTTAATTTTTATCTAAAAATAGCTTGAATTTTTAAATATTTTTCGGTTTTAACCAGTAGATTATGTCAACAATTGATTATAGATTTGTTGCTGGTGGGATTTCGCGCATTAAGTAATTATTTATTAAGTAACAAAGCTTTGTGATAGTATATTCTGTTTCGTAATTTAAAAAAAATGAGAATTTGGTTTTTTTAATTACATATTATTATTGATCTAATAATGTGGCCATTAACAAGTCCGTAGCCTTTTTTACATAAAAATATAGAGTATTTTTTTCTAACGAAACATTTTTGATGGATTTGAGAATGAAACATTCTAATTTTGCACAATTTGGGAGCAAATGAAAAAAATATTTCTTTTGCGTAGATTTCGGGAATTACGCAAATGCTCAAAAATTGTTGAAATGTTAGTAAAATTCGCATATGCTGAACCGCTTGTAGATCAGGTAGTAAAGCTAGTTTAAAACTATTTTATTTTTTTTTTCAAAATCGACCAACAAATATATCTTATTTTTCTACAGAAGTTTTCTACAGATGTAAAATAATGTGTTAAAAGCTCAAATAGATTAAAAATAAGCTAATTTTTGATATTTAGTGTAATTGTCTTTTATTCATTTATTTAAATGTTGAGTTGGAAATAATTTTGTTTTAAATAAAAACGTCTTTTTATTTAAATTTTAATCACTACCCAGTGAAAAATTATTAAGGCATTACCCAGTGAACAAAAAATGCCTTATTAAGGCATTATAAAGGCATTATCCTAATGCATTAAAGTTACCTTATTGTTGCCTTAATTTTGCATGGCCATTTCCTCTTATATAAGGCCTTATTACTAAGGCAACATTAATGGATGTTTTTTTTTTTTTACCGGTGATGGCGCTGATTGCTTAGATATGGTAAAAGCTTTGCTTAAAATGAGGATTTAAATATATTTTGTAAATAAATTTCTATTACTTTCGTTTAAATTCTCCTGCCAGCCAACACAAAACTTCAACAAAAATCTTTTGACATATAACTTTTAGTTCACTTTTCCAACACACGCATAAAAAGGCGCGTTTTTTCTGAGATGAACTTCCATCTCATTTTAATTTGGAGGCTTTTATATTACTTGTCTCATGTCTTAAAGATACCTTAGCTATACCCAGTGAAAAATTATTAAGGCATTATAGCTAAGGTATCTTTAAGACATGAGACAAGTAATATAAAAGCCTCCAAATTAAAATGAGATGGAAGTTCATCTCAGAAAAAACGCGCCTTTTTATGCGTGTGTTGGAAAAGTGAACTAAAAGTTATATGTCAAAAGATTTTTGTTGAAGTTTTGTGTTGGCTGGCAGGAGAATTTAAACGAAAGTAATAGAAATTTATTTACAAAATATATTTAAATCCTCATTTTAAGCAAAGCTTTTACCATATCTAAGCAATCAGTGCCATCACCGGTTAAAAAAAAAAACATCCATTAATGTTGCCTTAGTAATAAGGCCTTATATAAGAGGAAATGGCCATGCAAAATTAAGGCAACAATAAGGTAACTTTAATGCATTAGGATAATGCCTTTATAATGCCTTAATAAGGCATTTTTTGTTCACTGGGTAGATTCGAATTCCTCCATCTTATTCAGCAGATTCAACTACGACAAAAAATTAAACCAGCGCCATCTACTGTATTTCTTTGCAACTAAATTTTAGGTGAAGAAATCTACTTTAAGCAGACACACACTTGTAGCACAGACGCAGTAAGCCCATGGAAAAGTTCCTTTTTCGGCCACAGCGCCACGTTTTTGGTCTACGCAAAAGTTCCCTTTTCAGCCACGGCGCCACGAAGGAAATCAAATGTTTCAAAATCGGAAGTAACATTTGCGGTTTTTTTTATAAATATTAAAACTCGTTGATTTTTTTGCACAAGATAATGCGGTGTCGTTCGAAGTAATACGGTTGGTTTTCGCGTGGTCTTTTTTCACATCAAAAACCAAACTTTATATTTTCTTATGAATTTTATTCGTTCAGTCCCACGATATATGCCTTCTGTGAACTGCGCTGAGTTCGTCGATTTTCCTTAGAAATCTTGTAGCGGTAAATTCGAAATCGAGAGGGCTTAGACCAGTGGTTCCCAAACTCTTTTGGCCCACGGACCCCTTTTCATAGTCAAAACTTGCCCACGGACCCTGGGTGAAAAACTACATAAATGCATAATAGAAAAATTACAAATTTAACTTTAATGTCTTGAATGGTAAATGATGATGTAAAAATAAAATATAAATAAAACATTTTGTTGAAGAAGTATTTATTGAATCTCCGCCGAAGACGCGGCCTTTTATATTCGCGGCTCGTTTGCCAACGTTCCTGTATGTTCGGCCGAGGTCTCGAACGTTCTCGTGTGCAGATCTCAAACATTCTCGAAGCGTTCACGCCAGATCTCGAATAGGGATGCAACATCGTTCATAAAACCTCGATATATCAATAATCGATGTTTTTTTTAAGGCGACATCGATGTCAAAAAACATCGTCCTGAAAACATCGATACCTCGATGTTTTTCCGATGTTTTAAAAAAGTTAAATTTAATAAATAATTTAGCCACGTGGCGGATGCTCTACTGTGGGTGGAGTGCACTCAGGTAGAATGAACACGGTTTTAATTCTTCTTATACATTGAACCACCAAAAACCCATTAATTTTCGAGATATTCGCAAAAAAAAAATTTTTTTGAAATACCGGCATATCTTTATAACGGAGTTCTAGTAAAAGACATAAATGTAGCAAATTTTATTGTCTGCAAGTTTTGTAATCCATAAGACTACTGGAAAATGGTTAGTTTCGGAATAAATCGCAAAAAACCGCATAGTTTTTAAAAAGCCGCCGTTTTGGTTACTTCCGGTTAACGGATTTCCACATCAGGACCAAACTTCTCTGTAAAATTTCATGGCTAGCTCTGGTATTTTTTGCGAAATCTTGTAGAAAGATGAAACCGAAAATCGATACCAAAGAAAATTTAAACAAATCATTGAGTGGCTATATTAAATCTATCTAAAAACTAGTCCCTCTAGTCCTAAAATTAGTTTCTCTACTAATTTTATAAAGAGTAATGTTCTAACATCGTGGATAACAACATCGATACCTCGATATATCGGTCTGTTCAACATCGAGGTTAAAACTCGATATTTTTCAACGATACCTCGATGTTTGCAAACCTAATCTTTTTGGCATCCCTAATCTCGAATGTCTTTGCAACTTCTTACCCGTGGACCGTTACAATATGAAAAATTTTATTTGCAACAAACCACTGTTAATTATAATAAATATTGAATGCTGCAATGTAACGCTCTCTTGAATTAATTATTTGAGATGTGAGGATAAAATTTCATGTAAAGGTCACATATTGTGTAGGTACTCATTTTGTACCAATTAATTCACAACAGAATATAATAATACAGTAATGTACAGTAATTCCAAACATTCGCGGATTTGGTTATTCGCAGAAGTAAACAAATTAAACAAAAATATAAAATAGTAAGCTATAACTTTTAGGTTGCATTATATTAAATAATAAAACCCAATATGTCTAACTATAAATATTTTAATTAGGAGGTAAAAATCGCTAATAATTTATTCATTGTTATTTATTTTAACTTCCATATTAATAAAAATGTGTCACCATTTTTTTATTTCATATTAAACCTTGCGCGGACCCCCTGACGTTGTTCAGGGACCCCCAAATCAATTTTAATTTTCCACGGACCCCCTGAATGATCCCGGGGACCCCTGGGGGTCCGTAGGGACCACTTTGGGAACCACTGGCTTAGACGAAAATGCATCACTTCTTAACTTTAAAAACTCGTCCCGATTGGATTGCGAGTCGTTCTTAAATATAAAACCTCGTCCCGATTAGACTTAAATCGCGAGTCGTTTAATGATCTGCCAATGAAATGTCCCGTGGAGATAGCATTTGTCTGATTTTTCATTTATCTTGAGCGAAATTATTTCGCGAAATCAGAGGAAATTTGTTTCGCGATGATGGAAAATTTGACTTTTCTGTTTTCCTGTTGGATTTTGTTTGTGAATCGGTTTAAGTATAGTATTTTGGTATATTTTCTCGGTATTGTTATTGTTCTTCAATTAAAAATTAATTTCATTCAATCGTTCACTGTGAGCAATTCGGTACGTGAATGGAAAAAGTTTCTATTACTTTTATTTTTAACAATTTATAAAATATACAGATTATTCACAATTTGATATTAAAATTATTCCTCAAATATTATTCAATAAACCTTTAATTACTTATTGAAATTATTGAGAACTTAGTGCAAATTGTTACTTATGGTTTGTGCTTCAGCGCCATAGGCCTTATTGAAAGAATTAAAAATATTCCAGATGGCCAGTAGTTCTAGGATCTCGTATACAAAAACTAAAGAGAAATTCAGGAAAACTTATTAAAAATTTATTATTTAATCCTGGTATTTTCTAAACATTCTTTTATAGTTTTGTAATGTATTTATATTTATAATTTTCTCAGCATCAGTTTCAGTTTCTTCGAATGTAGCTTTAAGGTTGTAGGCCCCTACAACATAATATCAGTGGGTGATATTCAATCAATTGTGAAAGCGCTATTGTCCAAGGAAAGATGCAGGAAAACTTCACTGCGAAAATATCTGAAATTAACACATTTGCCGCTAAACAGAAATAGAAGTGGAATAGTGCGACAGATTAGTGGAAAAGGACACGACTTTCCTGCCTGTTTGGGCTTTCACTTCGCGAGTTTTTCAGTCTTAATTTAATTTTCCGAGTCGGTTCTTAAGGCTGCACGCACACAACGGCGAAGACCGTGTCGGGATTGAAAGTGCGGTGGTGTGCAAATGCGATTTTTTCGCGAGGTTCCAGTAAAGTGCAAATAGTTTTGTTTCACTCGCAGTGCGAACAGAAGGCTCAGCTGCAAATCTTTTTTTTCGCGAATTGTTATCGGTAAGGAAAACCAGAGGAAAATAGGGGAAAATCCAATTTCTTGAGTTCCTCGGCCCTAAAAAAAAGTTCAAGTGCAATCGCGTTGCAATTGGAGCGGGACAGCTGCCTGCGCGACAAGGACAGTGCTTGGTTGGCCAGACTGAGACAGAGCCAAGCACTGGGCGAGCAGAAGATCTGGAAAACAGGAAGAAATCGCCTTTATTTGCGGTTTTGTTGGTCATAAATCGTGGAAAACGTTGATTTCGGAGGGATTTCACGATTTCAGAGTGCGTTTTCCGGAAACAAGACTTGCGGAGGAGTTATTCGCAAGCAGCTTGAAAGAAATCGAATAGAAGTGTCTTTTTTAGGTGTGAGTGACCGACGATCGTTTCCGTGTGTGTGTGTTTGTGTGTGCGTAGTGGTGGATTTTCATCGCAAAGTTTCGAGCGTGTCCTGAAAATCGCAGAAAAACCAGCGAATCGCATCGGAAAAGTCAGTTCCGAGTGGATGAAGTGAGATTTCGAGAGTTTCGCATTCGTTGCTAGTGAAATCCAGGCTTTTCCGCCGCTAGGAAAAAAGCTTTGGGAAAAAGTTCAATTTTCGTGAAGAAAACTCGAGTTTGCATCTTCTCGGGAATTCTCCGGTTGTCTCGCTTGGATTCGCGATAAACGCGTGTGAGCAACCGAAAAGGATATACTAGTGAAGGCGAACTCGTGTGCCAGACGGAGACCAAAGGCAGTGCCGTAGTGTGGATCGAAAAACGGATAAACGTCAAAAAAAAATTTTTTTTTGTTCGATTTTCGTCAGTTGAGTTGTTCAGCAGTTCGTAGTTGAGTTTGCGAGATCGGTTTTATGTGAAACTGTGCGATTATGATTACTTTAACGTTAATTCAAACGAATTGTCAATACCCAAAGTGCGATGTGCTAGCGAAAAGCGACGTCATTCGATTGTAAATTTGTGTCGCGCAACGAAAAAATCTCCATTCGAAGAGATTTTGTTTTTTTTTTGCAAACTTCTTCAGCAGCAGAGACCAGCAACGACAACAACAGCAACAACAAAACAGATCACACGGGAAAATCATCGAGCGGACACACATACAGTTTTTGTCGTTTGTCGTTCCGTCGTCGTCATAAATTTGAATTTCGCGAGAAGCGAACGATAAAAAAAACCCCGAGAATTGAAAGAATTGAAAGTTTTTATTGCGAATTTCGTAGCACCAGGACTGTATCGTTGTTTCATTCGTCTGGTGAGAGAGTCCGATTATCGTGGTGCGTGCGACGGAGACGAAACGAGTGATATTTTAATTGACATATTACAGCTGTCATATTTTCTATAGTTAAAATTAGTTCAATTAGTGGTGAAGAAAAAAAAAATTTAAACAAAATTTATTAAAAATCTAATCCGATGCGCTTAATAATCGTTATTATAAAAATAATCAAATAGTAATATATTTAACTACGTCTGGATAACAATCGCTGTAGGCGAAAAGTGTGTATTTTTTTTCTCTCTAAACAAAAGAAAATAATCGCCTTTTTGCAACACTAAACTAAATCAAATTCAATTCTCTGCTTATTACGGCGAAGCGAAATTAGCGAATAGCAAATAACAAATAGGTCGAATACCCAAGATTTCATTCGAAATTACGCTTAAATATTATCGTAGTTAAAAAAGTATGCATGCTTAAATACAACAATTCATAATATTAATAATAAATAAATCAATATAGTGGAAATAATATGATTAGCAAAACTAATTGTCTATAAATATATACATACACCTATATAAACATATGTATATGAATAAATATAAATAATCTGTTTACTATTATTATTTATTAGAAATCATAACAACATAAATAAGTTGTACTACATACTGTAACGATAATCAATTTGCATGGCATTAAAAGTTCAACATTGGCCAATAAAAATCACCAATCGATCCGAAATCGAAGGATTTTTATAGTCTCTATTGTCATTTTGTCAAATAATTGTGTAAAGAGTTAATCGCTTCGAATTAGCTTACATAGTTTTGACAAATTCGAAACAAGAAAAAAGTTCGCGTCCTTTTACTTTTCTGCATAATAGAAGAATAACAAGGAATTCACGTGTGTGCGCAACAATATGTCTGAGAATACTCAGGTAACGGTACAGCAGGAGGGTGGCTCATCAATTCTAATGCAGGGAAAATCATCATCATCGACCGGCGGTGGCGGAGGTGGCGGTGTGACACCGTCCAAAGTTCGCATAAAGCATGCCGCCAGTTTGAATAGTGGAATCGGTGAACAAAACTCCATATCACGTAGCGCGAGTGGCGGTGGTGGAGGAGGGGGAGTGGGAGGAGGTAGTGGAGCGAATAACGGAGGAAACACATCTTCAGGTGGTGGCAATAGTAGCAAAGGGCCACAGCAGCAACAGCCGTCGCACCAGCAGCATCACCATCACCAACATCATCATCACCACCACCACGGTGGTCATCACAGCGGAAGCGGAACAGTAGGAAGCACCGGAAATCCACACGTCATACACCGGACTACAAGCGAAAGCCTAAGATTGGGGGGTGATATCGGTGTGAGTATCGTAACTGCGGCCGGATCATTGGGCAGTAGCCATCATGGTAGCGTGTCAAGCGCCAGTGGTGGCAACAATAATAATTCGTCAAATACTAATAACAGCAGCAGCGGCAGCATGGGCACTAATAACAATAACACCAGCAACAGTACTAGTACTACCGGCAGTCATCAAAGTCAACAGCCGCTGTTGTTGAACGCTCCGAACGCTGGAATTCAACGAAAACCAAAGACATCATCGTTTCAGATCACCTCGGTGACCGTAGGTAATAAACAGAGCGCTGATAATGGCGAGGATTCAGCCGATGACCTTGACGAATCTCACACTGACGATAATAGTCGGATAACCGATATTGAAAACGAAACGCCGAGCTTCTCGGAGGATACATTCTCCAAGGAGGATGTATTTTTCTCAAGCAACGCCCTCGGCACGGCACCAGTCATTCCGACCAGCTCGCAATACGGTCTGGTCATTGTTGATCCCGATTTGGGTGGTGTTGGCGGATCGGCCGGGCAAAGTCTGCCAAATGTTCACGTCAGCGTTACAGATGCCGGTATAAATATCGTCGGTTCCGGAGGGAAGCTGCAGGACGGCGACCAAAAGGATCTACAGCAGCGAAACGAACGATTCAAGGTGGTGAAAATCGAGTCAACGGAGCCGTTTAAGCGGGGCAGATGGATGTGTATGGATTATCTCGATCATACCACAATGCAGCAAGGATCAGGCGGTGGCAACAATAAGGATGTCAACCCGGCCACGTCGACAAGTGTCCCCGCTAGCCAAATCAGTTCGGCCACCAATGACAGTGGCGTCGTTGTCACTGAGAATCACATCGACAGTGGCGGCGAGCCTCCTGATCCTTCTTCCATGGTACATACAAACTATTGTATTCCATCGTCCTTGGCTGGCAGCACCAATACGTCATCTTCGCCGGGACAGACACTTCAGCAGCCAATCTCAACGTCGAATCTGGACCAGCAACCGCAATCGGTCCCGAATCCTGCCGCTGGCGGTGTTATCCCGCCAGCGATGCATGCTCAAACGATGACTCACATCCCGACCTCGAATGTCGGCTCGATTAGCATTCAACAGCAGCAGCAGCCGACGCATCAAACGCCCCAGAGCCTCCCACAGGGACAGCTGCAGCAGGCGATCAATGCTGGACAACAGGCAATGCAGGAATTCCAACAGCAAGCGGCTGCTGGCACCACCAACACTGGGACCGGTGTACAAGGACAATTGTTTGTCCACAATCAACAGCAGCCCTCGCAACAGCAACAGCAGCAGCAACACATTCACGGCGCTACGCTGCCTTCCAACATAACCATGCAAAACGGCGTTCCTATAAACATAATTCCGCAGGGCCAGCAGCAGGTCGCTCCACCAGCAGCGACTCTTAATGTATCGATAAATGCATCAGCCCCGACCACGATCGCTGATCACAGTCTCTTGATGAATCAACAGCAGCAGCAACCTCAGCAGGGAGTCGGAATTCAGCAGCCGCAACAACCCCCACAACAACAACAACAACAGCAGCAACCATCTCAGATTCAAAGCCACCCACAAAGCGCTCCACCCTCGCAAATCATTGTCGATCGATTCGTTCCACAGTCCATAGCCCAGTCGTATGCCGCGTCGCCGATCATAACGAATTCACTTCCAAGTACCATAATTACCGGTACCACAGTCGGCAATTCCGCCATGCAACCGCAAGACCAGCAGCAGCAACAGCCACCCAAACAACCACAGTCACTTTCGCAACCCCTGCAACAGCAGCAGCCGATCGATACGGCAGGGCAGCAAAGTGGTGGCGGCGTCGTGTCACCAGCGGGTGGCACGTCAAATGTCTCTATCGTGTCCGGTACGACCGCAGGCGGTGAACAGCCCGCGACACAACCTTCAAGTCAAATACAGGACACCACCATGATTGACGCAGTAGCGGCCGCTGCATCGGCCATTCAAGCTCAACAGGCAGCCGCAGCCACACTACAGTCGCAGCAGTCAATTGTCGAGGATGGACAAATCCTGCCAATGGATCCTGAAAATGAAAGGTGAGTGGTATTTGTTTGGTTTATCGGTTTTTTTTTTTCTTTTCGTCTTCAAAACTAACGGTTGTTATAATCATTTTCTTACCTGCATTGTCACTGCATCGTCGTCGAAGATTTCGAAGTGTTCCGAAGGGCTGTGTTTTGGGACCCATACTCTTTTTCGTAGTTTTTAAGACAGGAATTCGAAATGGATAAGTTTTCATCGTGCCGGAATCAGCAAGCGTGAGTTTTGAAATACGCATGACGCGCCCTTTTGCTCCACCAGAGTATAACCGTATGTAGGATTACCCGAATTTGAAGCGAAATAGTGGGGTTTGGACCAAAAAAAGTTACTTATGTACACAAAAAAGGGATATTATTGATGTATTAAAAAAACATTTAATGGCAGAATTAAAGGTATTAAAATTTTCTACATTTTTGCCTTTTACTGTAAATCGATATCTTTTACCGTTATCAAGATATTTAAGATTTTGTAAAAAATAAATCATATTTTTATATAAGATATGATATTTTACTTGTTGGGCTGTAGTATAAATTGTGCAGAAACGTTGATTTTGTATGAAAAAGAGAAGTTCAAATTAGATATATTCCTAACACATAAAGCACACTTTCCCTTACGTCAGGCACATTTAGAGCTAGCCTTATCCAAGACACAAACCAATGTTAAAATCTATTGAAGAATGCTTTTTATTACCAACTCAAAGTATCTTTAATCCAAGTGATCTGACTCCATAAGCACGAACGAGAAGCGACACTTTTCTCATGAGTATGAACGAGACATAATACAGCAAGTCGAATGCCCCTCGTCTCTTGTAATGCCCCTCGTCTCTTGTAATTCCCCTCGTCTCTTGTAATGCCCCTCGTCTCTTGTAATGCCCCTTGTCTCTTGTAATGCCCCTCACTCCAGGAGGCATAGATTTCCCTTTACCGCACCCGCCGAAGTAACTTACATCCGTACCAGTGCAACGTAATTTTGACAAAAAATTTTGTATAAACTGAAACTACTTGGATTTGCCCATATTTGGCCCAAATGGAGATTACAAACTTTTAGCAATGGAAATTTACACAACTTTAGGCAAGGATTTCGATAAATTTTCGCCATTGGATGACTTTCTTAGTAATTACCGCCATGGGAATATAAATTCTGTACTGTCATCATGACAAAAAATCCATCTATCGATTCATTGCCGCCCCTTGCGTTCTCCACTTGGTTTGAATCTAAGCATATTTTGGCAATTTTGTAGTTTTTGTTGTTCACCACATGTTGTTCGACATTTTTCTCCAGCGAAATTAGCTTCTCGACCGTTATATGTTACGAATTTATTGCCATTCCATAATGATTACTCCGAGGCCATTAATTTTTAGATCCACTGCCCCTTCAATCGGCCGCAAGTCGCCATTCGGTAGGGTTTGTGGTCCAGGCCCCTTCCGTATGATGGACGACATTTCAACGAGAGCGACGAAAGACACAGAATTGTGCCCTAAAGGAGACGGGGGTGGTGGCAAAGGAGGTGAATTTTATCACGTCCAAGTACTTTCACGTGATTACAATTTCCAGTCAATTTCCAAGGCGAATCCAATAGAAGTCAATTAAACTGCGCGCGATTTAGTTTAAGAGTCTTCTTCAGTTTTCGCTTCTCGTTTTTTTAGTTTGTCGCTGCTTGATTTCTTTCTCTTCGTTTTTTACGCGATTCTGCAGCGTTGAGGGTCATTGACCGCGTCCACTTTTTTTTTTTTTTTTTTTTGGAATAGAATGGGAAAAAGAGGTCATTTGCCCGAGATGTCAACCACTTTTTCTGACAAGGACGTTTGTGGTTGTAGCTGTTAACTGGGTTGGTTCGTATCTAGGCTATGACTCACCGTTCTATGTGGAGAAATTCCATTTCACGAACACGAAACTTGTATGGAATGTTTGCTCGACGCACATGTGGGTGTAGTGTTCGTGTGTGTTTGACCGTCACAAGGCAGGGGTAGTGAATTTGACTATGGCAGGATGTTGTTAGGCGTGAGAATTTCTATCAATGCTAATTCGAATTTTTCACGACTTACGTTTGTTTCATTACTGAACCAAGCAAAGTCGATAAACTATGAGCACCACCGATTAGGGGTAGTCGGGATGTCAACATAATCGTAAATAACGGCTCAGAAAATTAGGTTAAGGTCTCATCCTTAACTGGAGCATGCTGTAAAAAAATAAATAAAAAACTTTCGCATGACACTAGTTACTTACTATGCTGACTAGGACTATAAAAAAAATTCATAATAAACTGCGTGACCTCCATAAATATAAAAACCGAATCGAATATAAATTTTCACTTCCCATTACGTCATTATGAATTCCATAATCGGCCATTAAACTCGCCGCGAGTATATCACAGAAGGAATGAAAATAAATACTGATACTTGACTAGGATATAAATAAAAATAATGTTTTTTTTTACCAGAATTTTTTCAGTTGAATCATCAATTAGAGTTGCAGAAACAATGGATGTTATTGACTTTGATTTCAGAGATTTTTAAGGATTTAAAAAAAATCCCTATAATCTTTTTTGATTAAAAGTAGGGTTGCCAGAATCTTTATTTGTCAAAAAAGAACCTCGACGTTGAAAAGGTGAATTTCTATAAGAAATTACCAAAATGAAAAAAGGGAACTAAATGCAAAAACACATAGGACTGCATAGTGAGTGCGACTGCGGCATCAAGTTTGACGTCGAAAAATTTAGCGATCAGATATTTACATGGAGTGACACACATGACGACGTCGACTGTGACTGCAGCTGCGACTGCGACGTATTTTTTAGCCAAAATTCTAAATTCGACGTTGCGTCGTGGGGTGCCAACGAAATTTTTAGAAAAAATCTGGGTTGACAATACCAAAACGTCCAATGTTCGTACACCACTAGAAAATTACAGTACATCAAATACGCACACGAAATTAGTATTTTTTTCGGTAATTTTCAAATCCTACAAGCATTTTTATTATTTTTCTTTAACACAATAGACAAATGTCAAATCGTCGGCTGAGAATTTAAATGTCGTATGTAATTTTCGTTGGTTTTAAGTAAATTGAGTTTAAACTATCATAACTCTTTTTCCAGCGGACCGATTTTTTTCAAATTTAAATCGAATACAGAATTAGTATTTGTCTTTAAGAAAATTAAAAATGAATTGCACCAAATTTAAAAGCAGCTTTGAAAAACTCAGAAACTGATCCCAATTCAAAACTCGAAAAAAACTACATACGACACTTAAATTCTCAGGCGACGAAATTTGTTGTAGTTGAAGTGCTGCATGACGTTCCATGTGTTCCACTCCACGTTTCGACTGCGACGTCAACTGCGTAACTGACGGCACAGTCGACGTCGCAGTCGTATCTGTTTAGAGCATAAAATGGAACTGAAATAGAACTTTTTATACCCGTATGGTGAAACCAAAGGGTATATTAACTTTGCTTTACCGTTTGTAACGCCAAGATCCCGTCATCACACACAAAAATGAATTACATCAGTGTGTTTAGAATGATAAAAAAAATTGAATTTTCCATGTCCGTCCGTCTGTCCGTCCGTCCGTCCGTCTGTCCGTCCGTCCGTCTGTCCGTCTGTCCGTCTGTCTGTCTGTCTGTGGCGCGGATTGCGGGCGCACGGATTGAGCTAGAGACTTGAAATTTTGTGTGGATCCGTTTTTCGTAAAATGCGAGGCTAAGTTCGTTAATGGGCAAAAATGGACTATTAGGGGGGGTACCCCCCATACGAACGAAATCGTTTTTTGCGAATATCTCAAAAACGGTAAATGTTATCAAAAAAGTTCAAGAACAAAAGTTATTTAGGATATGATTCTACATAAAACTCTCATACATCAAAATCCGATTGGAATAAGTTTTAAAAAATCTTATTGGAAAGTTTGCCTTCAAAGTGGAATTTTGATACAACTGTTCGAATTTTGATACGAATATCACCATACGGGTCTTGAATAATTGCCAGATTGGCAATTATAGCTTTTGTTATGTTTTTAAAGTTGAAAATTATAGAACTTACAAATACAATGACTGTATAAACCAATGCACTTTTTGGTCGCCATGGTCCTAATTTATTCAATATATAGCCACTTATTTACAATACCAGAATTTGGAGCCGGCTAAAAGTACAAATACGGCAAATTCTAGGAAACCAAATTCAGTTGGGTATAATTCAGATAGCCTACACTCTAAACCAGGCCTCGGCACCATGTATGTAGTGATTTACTACTACTCGAAAAAATTTTATGTTTCTTCATATACTATAACACAAAATGAGAAAACGCATCATTTTCATTTTTTACGCTCTTTCGCTTTTGATGGAGACGTTTAGGAACAGTGAACTACACAATTTATCATTATGCAATTTCAGAATCATTTGTTCCGCCTAAAGGAAATTTCTCTAAAAAAACTTTCTTTAAGTTGTCAATCTGTCTTACTCTTTCTACTTCATTGCATCGGGCAAAATCGAACTTATGGCAGCTGTTGTAATGGCGTTTTAGATTGATTTTTTTATTCGACATGTAACTGCAAACTAGACATTGACAGTTATCATTATTTGTGGTTATTAAATATTTGTTTTCCCAATCCCACGACATAGTATTTGAATTTGAATATGAGCGCTTCATAATGGAAAAAGAAAACTAAAAAAATCAAATTTCTGAAAAAATTTCGTACATCAGTGTTCTTTGGGAAGCAATTATAATTTTGGAGAGCAAATGTATACACCCGTACGCATCAACAGCAGAAATCATACTGAATGACTGTCGTAGGCTCGCTCCATCGATTGTTAGTCAATCGTTTGATTTCGGCTGCCGAAGTGGCCGTCGTCAACCAACACGTATCATTGCGTTGGAGAGTCGAGTAAAAACGTTCATACATTGATTGTAATCTCGTAAAATTTGAATAAAAATGTTATCGTATTGAGGAGCCAGACGAGCCAAGCAGTGCCGAGGCTTGCTCTAAACCACATTTTACTGGGAAAAAGGCAACCACGATGAAGTAGAGTAAATTTCACTGCTCTCTTTTTTATATTTTTTTATGCCAGGAGCTTAGGCAAATTATCTCTAATGCCGAAGGACAGCTCAAGATATTCATTCATACAACCATTCATACAATCCATTCACACACTGAATACCCCCTCATCCCACTGCAACGAAGACTTGGCGCAACAGTACATCGCCTTATCGACCATTGTCCCAGTTACATAGCTTGGAGGAGTATTCAGGCGGCAAAGACCAAACTGGTGTCCGTGTTTAGGCCTATGAGCAGAAAAGTTCCAAATTTTTTGAATCGAATTATTTCACCGTGAGTGGGATTTGAACCACTGATCGTTAGATTACAAGGCAAGCACTAAGCTGACTGAGCCATCCACGACACAAGTAAATAAAATTTACCGTTTCTCCGAGTAAATATTGGATTGTATTCCCAGTAAAATTCTCATGCTGTAAAACTGGAAAGAACTGGAATAACAGTAATTTTTACTGGAAATTCTAGTAAAATTTACTGTGATAACAGTAAAATTTTAAAAACCTCTCAGATGCTTTTTGAAATTTCTGAAGCATTTGAATTGTTTTGGTAAAATTTTTTTTATTTTCAAACCTAATTGTTATTTGTTATTAAATATTTTTTTTGTTGTCAATATTTTATTTTACATGAGAATGTTATGTTCAAGAATCCCTTGCCACTGTCGAGGCTCGAGAACCCGAGACCTCTGCGTTTGTCGGCCACTTCACTTACCGCTAGACTATGGAAGCCAATTGAGAAATGGATTCTAAATGTGAGTGACCTTTACTGGGGTGAAACGATGACAAAGTTACTGGGATAAAACAGTAAAGTGTCAGATTGTTTTGTAAAATTTGAAAAATATAAAATATTGGGACAAAATCAGTGATTCGCCAATAAAAATTTACTGTCTTATCAGGAAAATTTTCTGTCTTATCAGTAAAATTTACTGTGCTTCAGTAAATTTTACTGTGCTTCAGTAAATTTTACTGGGAAAACTGTAAAAAGAGAATATTCACTGTTTTCCCCAGTAAAATTTCGCTAGGAAATTTACTGGGAAAAGAGCTTCTGGTTTAGAGTGTCCTTGTATTTTTGTGCGGAAAATCAAAAATTGAAAAATAAGGCAAACAAATTGTGGCATGTAAAATATCTATAAAATACTGGAAAAAAATCTTTTTGCTATGAAATTCTAAAAAAACCAAAATTCAAAATTTGTAATTTCACAAGAAAAGCTTACACCACTCGATTTACAAACGATCCTTTAAAATGGTCATAAGAAAAATTATCGACACTTTCACGACTATCATTCCAGACGAGGAAATGACCTTAGAGGGTGTGTTTCGAGGACAAACAAACAACACAACAGCATCATAAATATAGCTATCAGAACACAGGGAAAAGTGATTAGTAAATTCACCTAGAAATTGGATGGGGACGTAAATCTTATATAAGAAAGTCATGTGCTGTTCACATGAGATATTTCTTTAGTAGATCCGTTTTTTTTTTCTTGGAAGTACACAGCAATCTCCCAAAAAAAATGTTTGGAACAACCCAGGGGGTCGCGACCCTCCAGTTGGGATGTAGATTAGAAACATTAGTTTAAAATTGAAATAAATTATCTCAACGTCAGATTTTTACTCCAATTAACTACAATCAAATTATTAGTCAAACATTTCTCTCTCTCTCGCTCTATCGGTCCAAGGTCACAGAATTTGATAGCAATCGAAAATGTGCGAATTTTCCAATTCTTTTTTTTTTTATCGACATACTGAACCTTCAGATTTCCAATTGCGTTTTTTCTTTATCCCAAATGAAATTCAAACGAAAATTAATAAACTTTACTATTAATATACAATGCAAACAGTTTTTCCCGCTTAAATGTCACAGAAATTACGTAACACGAAAATAATAACAAAAATGAAACAATATCAACTGAGAAAACATTGAAATATTCAGATAAATTAATAGAGAGCTATAGGGAAATAAGTAGTAAACAAGAAAATAATCAAGTCTTAAATGAAGCAATTAAAATGTCCACTAATTATAATAAATGCGAGTGGGAAAAAAACTAGGCGATTCCTCTGGATTGGAGCAATTAATAAATTCGCCACAACTGAAAATTCAAAGGTAAACAAAACTGCGATGAAAGCAGTAAAAGCTTCGGAATTGGCCTTTAACTTGCCCGAACATAAAGTGGCTATGCTCGGAAAATGCTGCTCATTTGACATAATCTGACAAATACTGGACAGCCGTGGTTATTTCGAATTGACGATCGTCAATCAGCGAAACTGTACGATCCTCCTGCGCCTGCCCAGTACTGATTTTCCCAACTAAACTCGCGATTTACGTATAAGATCACCAATAAGGCTGGCTGATCTGATCATCATACACAACGCTACCGCTGGTCCGCTTGATTTACTATTTGTATCTATAGATACATTTTTATCTGCCATCATTAATGTTATTTGTCTGGCTTGACCGAGTTAAATCAGGAAAAACGTTTATGGCCGCACAATTGCCAAGTTCATGATGGAAAGATCTTTCCCTTTCCCAATACAGTAGACACAATTCCTTAGGCCTGATTTAGACTGACGACAACCTATCCATCTATCCATACGCGTAGATACAGACAGATAGAGAAATGTTTGACAAACAAAAAAAAATGTTGCCAGTTTTACCTCCTATAGTCCGACATTCTTGCACGCGATCGGGTGCTGATGAACGAGATCGCAAATCAAGTCTAATTGTGGTTGGGTCTGGCCGTTGGCCATTGGCAATCGCTTTCAAAACAACAATATCTAATAAATGACAAAAAAAAGTGTTTCTTTATGTTAGAATAAACAAGTATAATGTCACTCTCTTTTTTCAGATAAACATTGACGGGATATCTTTGCTTTCAATCAAAACAAAAATAAATTTTCCTCAATCGATTAGAAATTCTAGTCGCTAACGTGCAGTTTTTGTGTTTACACTTTAAAATGTTGACGCGAAAAATTTCACGTTTAACAGTTAGATGAGAAACGCTTCAAATCACCGTTATTGCAGTGTGAACAATTTCGATTAGTAAAACTTACTCTAAAATAGTCAATTTTACAGCAAAATTGTAAAATTTACTAAGAAATTGGATTTTTTTTTACTGTTCTGACTACGCACTTTTCAGTAGTTTTTCGTATGACAAAAGTCAAATCTCCCACATTTTTGTGTTTTACTCGATATCTTCAACTGGTATCAAAATATACCGTTATTTAAAAAATTTGAAAAAAAATCATTTTTTACGATTCTTTCGAAAACTAACGGGTTCATAGAATGATATGTTTTGAAGAGAATAATACTTGCCACTATTATGTCTCCGCAATGTCTTAAACTATTAATGAATAGAGAGCATATTCTCATTAAGTAGAGAGCCTGTATGCCAGTGAAGTTAATCGGAAATTTAAAAGCGGTCCCGAAAATTTTATGAATTCTGACAAATTATTTCGAAAAATGTTTTCAGAAACCAAAAAGCGATTACAGAATATCCCATCTTCCGCAAAACTCGCTAATATCCTGTAAAGAGAACGGAAATATCCTGTCTTCAGGGTTTTATCGAGAAAATTACCATTAATGGATTTCCCGAGTTGGTGAATCTTGGAATTTTGAATTTGGAAAGTGCAGGTTTTGTGAGGATAATACAAAATTTGTTAAAAAATTGATTTTTAGATTTTTTGTGTATTTCAAAAACCTATGCAAAATACTTGAACCCGAAAAACGATGGAGTCACATTCTAGTTTTACTTAAACCTCCCCTCTTCACTTCCTACAGTATTTACTTTTGCAATTTTGATTTCTGCAATCAAATTGCGAAACTGTCATTCTCAGTGTACACCGACCGTACTAGAGTAACTATATAACATTTTATAATACGTAAAAACTAAAATTAAATCGAGTGTATTTTTTTTCTCATGTGTAACACATAACCAACGTCGCCACGATTTCCACCGTGTAATGGAACGGCGTTGCCTTGATAATCAGCTGAAAAATGTCAAAATCCAAGTAAAAAACAAACCGCTCACATACGCGAAAATAGCAAACATAATAAAAAGTCGCTGAATCGCGGTCGACTGCTTGGAATTTCATTCAGACTCTGATACTTACAAGTTTCTTAGTCACATTTTAGCAAAATAATCGGACAGACTATGCTATTAGTCTGTCAGCGATTATGGGCAAATGGAGAATCGTTGAGGGGGCGGGATGATAGTGCAGTCGCATGTAATTATAGAACTGACGATGTTTCACTAAAAATCGGATAGAACTCCATGTAAAACTTGTAGTAAAATAATTTCGACACTCGTTCATAATTAAAAATAAAACGTAAAAGACGTCAAATTCCAAACAAATAGCGAAAATGATTTGAAAACATGAATGAATAGAGTTCTTTTGTTGGTCAATATTGCACGTAAAATTGGTGGGTGAGGTATGGAAGAAGAAGGTGTGCTTGGGCGGTGTGAGGGGGGGGCCTCTATTCTAAACTGTGGCGCGGTACGTCGACTGATAAGATTTTTGTAACTGATGGCGATGTCCGATCATTGGGGCTGATGCGCAATTCCACGCTTCTTATCACGAATACGAATCAAATGTTTTCCATGTCATCGCCATTCCAGTCATTAGCATTAATGAATCTCGACAAACGCTTTGTTTTCCCTCAAATTTCCATCATCGTATTTTTCACATTCGAAACGTTTTGATATTTCATCAGCCATCGCTTTATATGAAGTTGTGCTGAAAACAGAAAAAAAACTAAAGTTTTTATTGTTGTTGTAAAAACTATTCGGGAATTTTCTTTTCCGTCTCCGTATTTCCACAATTGTTTCGATCATAGTCGAATCTTACATGGCTTGACGTTCCGTTCGAAACGATTTCAGTTGCGTAAGTCGAATTCTGCTCGGCCAAAGTCCGATCGACACACTGAAATTGGCGAAAATATCTACGCATTTTAACTTATCGAATGGAGTGTTGTGTGGAATTGAATTTGGATTTTCTGGGCTTTTCTCTCTGTTTTGATTTCTGTTTTAGTCGTCCATTTTTTTTTTGTTTTGTTTTCATGTCACAATTGGAAATTCTTAGTCGAGACGTTTTCACGCTTCAAAATCAAGGTTCTGATACTTTCGCAATATCAACAGACACGACAGGTTCATTTATCCAAAATGAAATTGAAAGTTACAATAATTATGATTGCCTCTGTAACTACGAGGGTTGAGTGAAAAGTTCTAGGTCTGGAAAGCGAAACAATCGATTTGTGAAAAACCTGTGCTTTAGACTAGAAGACATGGACCAAAAGTTTAGTTCCCATGCCTTATTCAAGAAGTCGTTACGAGAAGCTACTCGACTCGATAGTATTGCTCGAACTAAATTGTATGACAACTAGCTTCCATACTTGTTTTCGCCGGGTTAAAGATTTTTGCATAATTTTTTTTTGCACTAAAAATAGCCAAAAAATAACCTAAAAACTTTTGAATAAAAAATATCGTCAGGTTTTTTGCACAACTTTTTTTCGCACCAAAGAACCCAAGAAATAACCTAAAAACTTCTGAAAAAAAATATCGTTGTGCCTTCAGGACTTCCATCTTGAATAATGAAATTCTTATACCACATTCAAGATCAGCAGCCTTAAACAACCACCACAGCCCCCCCCCCCCTCCCCCCCCCCTCCCAATTTTTATGCTCTCCCCCAAATGCCCATTTTTCCGAGTAAAAATGGGAAAAAGGATGTTTGCGTTATCCTTACAGGACCTTGCGTTTCAAATTTTATAAAACCGTTTATTAGCACGTGCCTATGAGTTAAAACGAAATTTCATGGCAATCGGTTTAGTGGTTCGGTAGGTACTGTTGTAATGAGTCTGTGGTATGAAAACAACGCGACTAATTTAGCTGAAATTTTGGATAAATTCTTGTAAGCAAAGTGAAAGGGTGTTTTTTTGTCTTTTTTATTTAAAAAATTATTAGTTTTGTTAATACCGAAACTTTTTATCCTACCCTCATAATTTAGTATTTTCAAGCCTACTTTACTTGCATCCAATAAACTTTTTATGACGCATTCATCAAAGAATTGTGGTCTACTTAATTTTTGCAATAATTTTTTTGTCGCATAAGAATTTGCACAAATGTTGCAAACCTAAGAAACGTTAACAAATCGTACCCGGTTGCCGGCGATCAAATTTCTATTCCAATTCCATTGAAATTCCGTGGAAACCCGTAAAATGTGCGCAAGTGAAAAGAATTGCAATGAAAAAACTGACAACTCCAGCTGAAATGGCAACGGTTTTTATGGCAGCAAAACTATGCCAACGCACGCACCAACAGCGATCGGTGATCGTCGCTTAAGCTGGAAACACAATTGATGCAGTAATGTCGATGCACGCATCAAACGTGTATATTCTTATCGCTGCAGACACAATTGATACTGCAGCAGCAATGCATGCGTGTGCATCGACGCAACGTTTTGAAAAATTAAAACGTTGCTGCATGCTGCAATAATGGTTATCCACATATGCGCATTTTCTTTGAAGATGAAGTGTGCGCAATCCTAAATCTGTTCTCAAATGACATTTGACACTGCACTGCAGCGCTGCATCAATTGTGTCATCAACCAATGCTGCTGCATGCATTGCGATGCGTGAACGCACAACGCTGCAGCATGCTGCATCAATTGTGTTTCCAGCTTTAGTGTACCTGCGAGTAACCTGAGATGCTTCGGATTTACGATATTACATTATAGACCGATTGCAGGCAATGATGTCGCGTCGTTGTGTCTCCACTAATACGGTAATTATTAACTCCGCTCGTCATTCTAATATTTTATTTAATTTTTTTTTACAATATCTCAAGTGTAGATCAGTATTCTAGACTAAACACGAACCGTAGCTGTCAATTGTGTAAAAATACACGGAGAAAAAGGTATTTCCGATGCAGTTATCATCGTACATTTGTGTGAACCAAATTTTGTTTAGGTAAAAATACTACATACAAAGAAATTTTGGGACATATTTAACGCCGAAAGTGTCTCAATCAGAGATGCCGAACGTTTTTTGAGTGTGTCTCGGTTTTGGTTCAAGGATGAATTGGATTTTTGGTTTTGGTTCCTAAGGTGAGAAACACAATTGAGGCGGCGTTGTGCGTTCACACAATGGAATTGCATGCAGCAGCGTTGGTTGATGACACAATTGATGCAGCGCTGCAGTGCAGTATCAAATGTCTTTGCGTGTGATTACACGAGGATTCACTTTGAGGCGGCACGTCTTTCCTCATTTTGTTGCCGTGTGCACACGGTTCGCCTTTTTCATTCGCTAAAATCTTTCGCCTTTTTGACGTTAAGACATTGGGATGAAAATAACCTCAAAATTTAACTCAGTTGTAAAATGATTGCAGTGAAATTTGTTAAATTTAATGAAAATATTGATCATATATGGATCATATAATAATTGCAGTAACACGTTTATTATATGCTTCATCAGCAACGGCTCTATTTTTGTGCCAATCTGAAGAAGAAAACTCCGAATTTTCAGATGCGCACGACTCCACAGCAAACAACGAAATGACCAATAAAAGCACAACGAGACACAAACCGGTTTGCAACCGATAATTTTAAGTGAATCTAAACTTCGTTCGCTCTTATTGGTTTCCCTCCCCACTGCGTCCCTCACCCTCACGAATGGCGTGCCGCCTCAAAGTGAATCCTCGTGTAGACAGGCACTTTTGAAAAATTTATGATTGCGCACACTTCAATCTTCAAAGAAAACACGCATAATATGCGTGGATAAGCATTATTGCAGCATGCAGCAACGTTTTAATTTTTCAAAACGCTACGTCGATGCAGCCGCATGCGTTGCTGCTGTAGTATCAATTGTGTCTGCACCGATAAGAATACACGCGTTTGATGCATGCGTCGTCTTTACTGCGTAAATTGTGTTTCTCGCCTAAGACTTAAAAATTTGGTTCTGGGTTTGGTTTGGTTTCCAAAATTTCAGATTTTATCCAACTTTATTTTTAGTGAGAAAGAAGAAATAACTCCAGCTGGATTCCAAATTTTAAAAAATCGGATGAAGCTTTTGATACAAATTTTTTTTGTGTATGTAGTGGGCCTTATTCAGGAACTCGAATGGAGTAAAATTTCTTTCGAGGTCGACAAAATGCAATTCACGAACTCGAATTCGTGCAATTTCTTTCGAGTTTTTGCTTGACAGATATAGGATTTTCGAGTGAGGTTATCAAATGACATTTGCTTGCGCGATTCAGACTGGCGAGGACAAAAAATCATTCAACCGGGTCAATATGTAAATATTTTTATGTTTGCTCTTAAAATTATAAGATTATTATTTTTCATATTTGCGCAAAAATTACGAAACTAAAGGAGTACGAAGAACTTTATCGGGTTCTAGAATATCACATACAATTCGAGTAGCTTCTCGATTCGAGCTCCTGAATAAGGCCCCTGGTGATTAAAATTTGTTAAATGATCCCCCTGGTGAATAATATTTTTTTAAACATGTCCCTGGTGATTCAATGTTATTTTAAAGATGTCTCTGCTGATTAAAATTTGTTAAATGATGTCCCTGGTGATTAATTTTTTTATTACTTCGATAAGCAGTTCGTAAGAAATCTCGGTTTATAGATCTTAAAAAAAATCGGGATCATAATTTGACAAGCCACTGTACGAACCACAAGAAATGTGCTGTGATTAACCGAACAGTGGCTACAATTAAATTGTCTCAAACATAATTTGATTGTTGCCAAGAAATATTGACTGCACTGCATATGAGATCAAAACTGGCCTTTGAAACACAATGTTTTGAGCATGACTTCATCTTCAAAAGTCCAATGAACAAAGAAAGTCTGAAAATGTGAATTTGGCTTAAGAGTTTTCGCCTTCTTGGATTGCACGACGAACCCAACTGAACTCCAATATTTTCTTTTTTTTCTTTTACTTTGCACATTTTTCTAGTTTCTCGCCTATTGGTTTTTATGAATTTCCTTCTGTCTGCTCAAGTTATTGGCTCCACATTTTTTTTTTTTTTTCGTTTTTCATTTTTATATTTTAAATAAGTGCTAATCGGTCGGACTTGGAAAAAATTTCCGATCTCTGGATTCATCAAACATGAGATTTTCGCACATTTCTCTCTATTTTTGTGGCGAGTTGGTTTTTTTTCGTAGTTAATTTTTTTACATAGTATGGACGGTTTTTATCTTTTCATTTTTCGCGTGTGGATTTCTAGTCAGCAGTGAATGCAATCGTCCTACACACTGTTAACTAGATGCCACACTATGTTCTCTACGATAGGAGGACTCCGATTTCCAGAAATCGCCCACTTCCTCTTCCATCCCTTGTAATATCTAAAATCTGCGTGTTTCTGCGAAAAAATTAAAGAAAATTAAAAAAAAAAATTAGTGGCAAAAGAGAGCTAAAGAAATGTGTCTAAAGATGTAGAAATCACCTTTTTTTTAGTTTATTTGATTTTCTCATTTTGATTTATGGATACTGTGAACGCACCAGAACGCATTGAAGAAATTTACTGTAATTTAAGATTGCTTCTTATGGTTCAATTTAAGATTGGATTGCACATTTCCTTGGCATTGTAAAAATTTTGAAAATCTTTTATTGGCAATAAGCGTAAGACGATCGGAAGGCGAGAAATTTTCAAATGTGAATCGTTTGATAAATTTATCAGTTGAGTCAGTGTGATTTTTCGCGAATATTCATTCCTCCTAATAATAATTACTCAAGCATGTTTATTTGACTGATTTTTGACTTGGGGTTCGTCATCAAATAAAATTCATAGAATTAAAAGTGCAACTTTTAATTCTTTTAATTCTTTTAATTCTTTTAATTCTATTGAATTTTTTGTTGGTGTCTGTTGATGTCAAACGAGTTTTTTTTAGGTGGAAATGTCTTGCTTTTAAAAAAGATGTTAGATAGAAATCAATTTTATGATAGACACAAAAAAAATTACTGGTAATTATCACATGGTTTTACTAAGGCTGTACAGTAGAGTCCCGTTAATCCGGACTAGATAGGACCGGACCCTTGACCGGATCATTGAGAATTCGGATTAAACGGAATTCGTCTTAAAATGCACTTAACACATTTTTTAGATGTGCAAAACTAACAAAAATCGATGTTTTTTCTTTCCCTACAGATTAGTTTTAATTTTGATATTATGTTCTGTATATATAGACCTAAGTTTTTAACCTACAAACTAATGTAGGATTAACAAAATAAAACATTTTTATACCCGTATGGTGAAACCAAAGGGTATATTAACTTTGCCTTACCGTTTCTAACGCCAAGATCAAGATCTCGTCATCGCACACAAAAATGAATTACACCAGTGTGTTTAGAATGATGAAAAAAGTTGAATTTAGCATGTCCGTCCGTCTGTCTCTCCGTCTGTCTGTCTGTCCGTCTGTCTGTGGCGCGGATTGCGGGCAAACGAATTGAGCTAGAGACTTGAAATTTGGCACAGGTCCGTTTTTCGTAAAATGCGAGGCTAAGTTCATTAATGGGCAAAAATGGACCATTAGGGGGGGGGGGGGGGGGGGGGTACCCCCCATACGAACGAAAACGTTTTTTGCGAATATCTTAAAAACGGTGCATCTTATCAAAAAAGTGCAAGAACAAAAGTTGTTTAGTATTAAAAAACTAAATGCACTGCAGTTTTCTGCAATTATGGACTCTGATAAGTGTACAATTTCGTGCAGTAAACATAACAAAAGCTATAATTGCCAATCTGGCAATTATTCAAAACCCGTATGGTGATTTAAGTGAATGGCGAACAGTTTTATCAAAATTCCACTATGAAGTCAAACTTTCCAATAAGATTTTTTAAAATTTGTTCCAATTGGATTTTGATGTATGGGAGTTTTATGTAGAATCATATCCTAAATAACTTTTGTTCTTGGACTTTTTTGATAAGATGCACCGTTTTTGAGATATTCGCAAAAATCGTTTTCGTTCGTATGGGGGGTACCCCCCCCTAATAGTCCATTTTTGCCCATTAACGAACTTAGCCTCGCATTTTACGAAAAACGAATCTGCGGAAAATTTCAACTCTCTAGCTCAATCCGTGCGCCTGCAATCCGCGCCACAGGCGGACGGACGGACAGACAGACAGACAGACAGACAGACAGACAGACATACGGACGGACAGACAGACAGACAGACGGACGGACATGGAAAATTCAATTTTTTTCATCATTCTAAACACACTGGTGTAATTCTTTTTTGTGGGTGATGACGGGATCTTGGCGTTACAAACGGTAAAGCAAAGTTAAAGGAGCCGCTCCATTGCCATGACTTTTTCCCATGACAAAAAAATGCAGGAAACTAGAGCAAGATAGACTTATGTAGATCTAAAAAGGAATGACTGAATACAAGTTAAACGCTATCCCTTCCAGTTTTACAATTTTATAGCAATCATATCAAACCTTATGCTATGAATATAATGTTCAAATTGGCATGGTAACAAAGCTTTTGACTATGCATGCGAAGGAGAAAAAGCTTTTAAAATGACATCACGCTATAATAACAGTTTGAATGTGTCCGTGCTTACTATTCACTTACAGGGACAAATGTGATTGTAGTATAAATCGCCATAACATCGCCATAAAATCGCCATAACAAAAGAGGGGAAATTATTTTTGCATTTGCCGACAAATTTTTGCAGTTGATTCTTATCTCCCTTTCTCGCCAAGGCATCTTCACATAAATGTGTCTCATTTTTTTTGTCATGGGAAAAAGTCATGGCAATGGAGCGGCTCCTTAATATACCCTTTGGTTTCACCATACGGGTATAAAAAGGGTTTCGCATAAGTGCACAATTTTTGCTGTTATATAAGTATCGGATAAGCGCAAAACCTCGAAACTGCACAACAAATCCAGGATTCCAGCTCGGGGGTCAAGACCCCCATCCCTGAGAGCACAGAAGGGGGTCATGGGGGTAAAACTGTCTAGGTCTCAGTGGGGGTTTAATGTACGAAGCTTCCGAAGCGTCCCGCCCTGAATTAAAGTCTGATACTGTGACTGATTTACTGTTCTAAGTTTTCAGGGTCGTTACCACCCCCCCCCCCCCTCCCTTTCCGCTGGATGATATTCTGGATCTGCGCCTGGGGAAGGGGGCTATTTTAATTTTCGCTCTCTTTTTTTAAAGCGTTTTAAATTTTAAAATGCAAAATTTGTAGTTATGCTAGAGGCTTTTTCCCAATATTTTTTTTTATAGTTCCAGCCAGAGCTTAGGAGAAGACCCTTTAATGCCGAAGCTGTAACGAAATCACTTTCGCTTCTTCGAAAAAGGCTTGTCTTATAAAAACCATACAAATGCAAAAATGTGTAACGCACATCTGTTTGAGAAACTCTAAAGCTCATTATTTGCAGCTGACTCCACATAAGTGTTATTATTACCAATCAAAAATAAATATTAATTTTCAAACATGTTTATTTTATCTACTTAAACCTATTAATAACACTCTTTTGTATTCTTAGAGATATCATACTCGTATGTTTAATTGTAGTCAAAATATTCTATCATTTTACATTATTTGATTTCAATTCGTTATGATCGATCACACGTTAATAGTATTTTTATAATTTTCTTAATCTTAACAAAATTTTGTTTAGTTTACTAGAAATTTTTATATAAATAGAAATCTGGAAAAAATTTGTCATTTGAGATTTTCTTTTATGAATGTTCGGTTTTCGTTGTTGTTTTTGTAAAACGCTTTTATGACGTCTGACTACAAAAAGAGGAAGAATTTAATGCGCATTCTATCGGAAATGCCTAATCATTAATACTGATAAGACTTACACTCGTACATACATTCGAAATATTTTTTTTTCGTCATTTTGCTTGTTTTTCCCTTTTGTCTGAATTTCAACATTTTTTTAAAAAAAAATCTGCCTTTACTGAAGATATTACGCATTCGCGCCATTTGATTTGATATTTTGCGGGGCTGCAAAAATATAAAATGCGCACCACCTTCAGAAGCTACCTTCATAATGGATTCGCTCTTCGTACAGCCGTTTGTTGTTTTTTTTTTTAATAAAACTAATTTGAATTATTCCCTCATCAGACAACGGAAAAAAATTAAATTATTATTACTTTTCCATTTTTTCCCCGTTTGCTCGAGTCGCGCATTTGATGAAATTCCATTTGGATTAATGCGCTGCGTTCTGGCTTGCCGGGGATCGTGCAATGTCGTGGGCTTAAGTTGGAGCAATGAGTCACTCTGGCTAATATCGTTTGACTCCAGTGGAGGTTTTTGTATTGCCCAGAAGATATTTCAGTTAACGGTGGGTTTCCACTTCAAGTCGTCAATTTGGAAAAATACCTATTATTTGAACTCCCTCCCCTATTCCGTATCAGAGAAACTAAATGATCTCCTCACTAGAAATGGTATTCTGGATTATAGATTTTGGTGAGTTTCGATTTTAACAATTTAAAATTTCCCCCTCGCTGTTTGGCAGTTTTTGTCGTTTAATTTGATCTAAAATCAAGAAAACTGTCTCAAACGATGATAATTATCCAAGGAATTATGTAAAAAAAAGCATTGTTGGTCTCAAAAACCTGCAATTGATTTCATATATGTGGAGAATGAATTTTTATAGCTCGAACTAAGGCCCTTATTATGAATGTCAATTCTCAATTGATAGTTGATTTATCAACTGAGTTGATACATCGGTATTACGAATGTCAATCGGTGTCAACTTTGGTTGACAGCTATCAATAAAGTTGACACCGATTGACATTCATAATACCGATGTATCAACTTAGTTGATAATTATCAACTATCAATTGTGAATTGACATTCATAATAAGTAAGTTGTGTTTAGCCTACTTACCCGGCCTTTACACGAGACTGTAAAGTCTGTCAGTAGCACAGACTCCAAATGTCAAATGACTGACAATGAATTAGAAGAGATTCAGCGAACTGGCAGTCACTTGAATTTCAAAATGACTTCGATAGTATCACACGCTGCGAGTATATTGCTGTTGCTTTAGAAGTTATTGAAAAAGATGAGAAAATGGAAACTTAGGTAATGGAATTCTTTTGTTACTGTGAACAGATGTTTTAGTTCATAACAAATATATCATGAACACTTGTGTATTTAATTGAATATTAAATAACAGGAAAAGGAAATTTTGGGTGAACCCAGTTTTGTGTAGAAGAGTGGATTTTGACCTTGAAAGCCAATTGCTAGCGTATCTCCTGTTCGATGACAAACAACAAACGAATTTCACAAGATTCCCGTACGAAAAATTTTGCGAGATACACGATTTACCTCAAATTCTTCATTCTCCGCCATCTTGAAAGTCACAAATGTCAAATTACTGACATGTCTGTACTGACTACAAAAAAGTCCCGTTAGTACAGACTTGTCAGTGTCATTAAGCATTTACACGAGACTGTGTCAGCGAGTGTGTCAGATCTACAGTCGCGTGTAAAGGCCGTGTTAAGCACAAGAAATTCTTCGAATTCATTAATGCAAACGGCTCTAAAGCCCAATTCAGACTAACGATTGCGATTACGATTGAAGCTTCTCGACCAATGAGATCAAGGCTTTCAACGATAGGAAAATGAAAGCTTTAAAATCTCATTGGTCGAGGAACCTCACCCACTATCGCATTCGTTAGTGGGAATTCGACTTAAGGCCCAATTGAAAAAAACTAAAAACCATAGTAAACTATCAGTTTAAACTCATGTTTAATAAAACCTGTGTTTAAAAATTACTATAAATACGCGCCATAACGTTTTGCCTGCGAAAGTCAAGTTAAAAGATGCGATAAAAATCAGAAACTCGCCTAATGTGGATTGTAACTGCAGTCAATCATGGGAATCCCCCTTTATCATGTATCTACACAGAGATAAAAATATTTAGCAAACCTTAGCGTGCTTTGGTATTTCCTTTGGCTGTTATATTCAATTGTATAATCACAATCGCAAATATCTTTTGTACACACCTCTCCACACGCTAAATGAATTCTCCGAAATTGCACCAAATAGCTGCCGAATCTCCCCAGGGAGCTGCAAAATTTCACTGATTACTTTTTTTCTATCTCCATAGATAGATAGACCCACAAAAATATCCCCACGACTCCACAAATGCCTTGTCGAATGAAAAAAAGATGATAAAATGCTTTTATGAGTACACAATCTTCTAATGGTTTTTGAGTTTTGTCCGTTTGTCGATCATTTTTTTTTCTTTCTTTCCGTTTCTTTTTTCGTCAAATCTCCGCCAATGGACTTTTGGGCAATTCTTGGGTAGAAAAATTGCGCCGACTCAGACTTTTGACCAAAGTTCAACCCGAAGTTGAAAGTATTTTGTTATTAATTATTATTTTTGGAAAGGTAAAACCGGCATAAGATTCAATCGAAAATTTCTGTTGTACACACACTCAAATGATTTTAAAACACATTTTCAAGGCTTTAATATACATCTTAGACGTTTTATGTATGACTTTTTTGCGAGTACTTGAAATTTTGACGCATAAAACCGATGGTTACACGTGCTGTGACATCATTTGAAACATTTTTACTGATTAGATAAATCGGTTGTTTCTTCTCTCTAGCATTATTAGTAATCTTTACTTTCTTATACGAAGTATAACAAAGTTTTGTATTCAAAAAAAAATTGCGACCTCTTAGTTGTGCCAAAAAAAACATTTCCTGAGCACTCGCGAGTTGATTGGAAGTAAGAGGATAGAACGGATCAAAAGGAATCATTTTGCATAATTAACTCAAAATTGCTTATTTTTGAGTTTTGTCACTTTTGTCGCAAGGGTGCAATATCTCACACAAGAGTGGTCGTCACGACTTGAATTCCGTGACTTTATGGTCGCAATACCTACTTTACGACCTCGTCTGTTGCTTGGGATTAAAAGGATGTCTTTCTGTCTGTCCGTATGGACATGTAAAAGATTTCTCACAAATTACTAGAGCTAGAGCCACGAAATTTTACAGAGGTGTTTTTGGTCGTGGAATGGGACACTCCTACCAAATTTTGGTGGAAAATTGGTGGAAATTCAAAATGGCGGCTTTTTTTTAATCAATTTTTCGGTTTTTATTCTGATTTACTCCGAAACTACGCCTTTTTCTGTAGTTTTATGTAAACAAAAGTGGTAGACAATAAAAATGTCTACACATTTACTTTGTCCTAAATCTTTATATTTCCAACCGTTATCGAGATATACCGTTATTTCAAAAAATTCAGTATTTTGCAGTTATATCGAAAACAAAGGGTTTTTCGGTGGATCAATGTATGAAGTGAATTGAAGAAAATAGCATTCTCCAAAATTTTGTCTTTTATCGTTATCCGCTGTATTTTACCGTTATTGAGATATTTTAATAAAAAAGTGAAAGATTCGATTTTTACGAATTGCTTCCAAACTAACGGTTTTTCGAAAAAAAACAAAGGAAAAATTAAAGATATCAACAACTCTACATTTTTGTCTTTTATCGTAAATCCATATCTTCCACCGTTATCGAGATATTTCATATTTTGTGGTGTTTTTATATAAACTAAAGCCCAATTCAGACTAACGATTGCGATTACGATTGAAGCTTCTGGTCTAATGAGATCAAAGCTTTAAACGATAGAGATATGAAAGCTTTTATAGAGATATGAAAGCGATATGAAAATTGGTCGAGGAAGCTCAATCCTAATCGCAATCATAAATCTGAATTGGTCTTAACTTTTATTCGTCGGGTTATCATTTAAATAAATTACGCTGGAACGTAGATTTCGTATAAAAAAGTCATATGCTGTTCACATCAAATATTTTTTTTCTCTTATCGTGGCTCGACAACGACGACGCACCAACCGAAAAGATTAAATTTAGAATTCAAAAAATTTCCCACACATTTAACACACGAGTAAATGGCCACCAAATTAAATTTATTATAGTATGGAAACTATAAATTTATGGGGCTCTTGTTTTTGTTGCAAATTTCATTCAGAAAAAATGGAAATCTCTCTGTTCACAAAAAAAACGTCACATTAATATCCGCCTGTTTGGATGCCCCTCCTCTCTTAATTTGTGACGTATTTCATGGACAGCTCCTCAAATCCTTTTTCAGTCCAGTGAAAATCAGCGCGAAGCCTAAAATTTCATCATTATAACTAAGATTTTGCAGTGATAATTTTCTTTTATGAAATTTTCCAAAAACAAAAAATAAAAGTTGATGAAATTAGAAAAAAAAATCTTGAAAACCGCGATAATTAAATATTTACAAAAGTAAAAAAAAAATTACAAAACCGTGAATAAACAATTCCTGTATAGGTGTTAGTCGTCCTTGATTTTCCGCAAAAGGAAACCTCCGAAGCAATTGAGAAAATGTTGCGAAAATCGCATGCAACCATGAAAAAGCTCTGCTGTCAGCCGATTTAGATTGCTTCCAATATTCTCCCATAGTCGCATGTAAGGAAGAAAAGACAGCAAAAGGAATGACGAAAACTTCGAGGAAGTGGAAAATTCTTGGGAAAATCAATATTGACTTCTCTGCATTTTGGCGTAAATCGATAAAAGATATTTTTAGTTCGAATTGATTTTCTCAGTAATGCTTCATTTTGTTCGATTCTTTTTTATGATTGTTTGTGTTTTCATGATTTCGGTCTCCGTAATGGGAAACTGAAATTAAAGTTCACAATTAGAGTTTGATTGGGTTTTGTATGATGTAAGAATACAATTGTGGGAAAATTTGGATTTCGTAAAACGGCTTCATAAGGACATTTTTGTGTTTTTTTTTTGTCAAGAAAATTTAGTTCTGATGATGAAATTGGGGTTTTCTGGTTATAAAGGGTGATCCAATTGCAGGTACTTTTTCCAATGGACTGAACGCACTTTTCGTGAAACCATCACCAAATTTGGAACTAATTTTACACTATTAGACATTCATCCATCAACTAGAGTGCGTGCAGTCCTTAATAATGAGAATATTGCTGCAGTAGCATCATCGGACCGTATTTCTTTAAAAATGCGGAAGGAGTGCGTGTTAATGTCAATGGAGCTCGCTACAGAGCAATGATCAATGAAGTTTTGTTGCCAAAAATTCAAGATATTGGTGTAGCTGACTTGTGGTTTCAACAGGATGGCGCTACATGTCATACAGCTAACGATACAATCGCTTAATTGAGGGAAACAGAAATCTCAAGAAATGGTCCTGTTAATTGGCCTCCAAGGTCATGCGATTTGACACCTCTCGATTATTTCCTGTGGGACTACGCGAAGTTACTGGTTTATGCTGATAAATCAGCAACAATTGACGCCTTGGAGGCCAACATTGTTCGTGTTATTCGTGACATACGGCCAGCAGTGCTCGAAAAAGTGGCCCAAAATTGGACGTCCAGAATGAGCTTCGTCAAGAACAGCCGCGGGGCCCATATACCCGAAATCATTTTCAAATGTTAATGCCATGTATTGATATTCCGAATAAATAAAAAAATTTGATTAAAATTTAATTTTTTGTGTTACTTTTTAAAATTTGAAGTTCTATCGGACTTTAAAAAACTCCCTTTAATTTGTATAAGAAAGTAAAAATCACGAAGAGGTCCCCCCACCCTTCCCCAATCGTTTTTAAAATGTTCTTTAGTGGTTTATACCGGATATTTTGTAGACAAGGTCCGATAAGACGAATGTACAAAACCGTATCAAGATCGGTTGAGGCTTTCTTCAAGTAAAATCCTATCTTATTTGTCACATGCAAACACATCGCACTGACATATTGCGAATTCATCGACCTGAGTCGATCGGTATATAACACATGGATCAATAAGTCCCGAGACTAACCCAGAGATGACGCTCGTAGTAAACCAGTAACCACGTCTTTCTAGAGTACTAACCTTTGCTTGAAACGTGTCAAAATTTTAAGTCGATCGGACCAGAAACAGCTGAGTTATCGAGGTTGGAGTAAAGTCGTTTTGTAGTTTGTTTAAAAAATGGAAAAAACCGAGTTTCGTGTTCTGATAAAACATTGTTTTTTAATGGGTAAAAACACCGTGCAAGCGAAACAATGGATTGAAAAATGTTACCCGGACTCTTGTCCATCAAAAGCAACGATTTGTCGGTGGTTTGCCGAGTTTAAACGTGGTCGTACCGACACAAATGACGCGGAACGCTCGGGTAGACCTGTGGAAGCCGTTACACCGGAAAATGTGAGTGAAGTGACAAAAATTATAATGAAAGATCGTAAAGTGAAGCTCCGTGAGATTGCTAAGATAACACAGATATCATATGGAAGTGCATTTACTATCCTTCATGAAAAATTGAGCATGAAAAAGGTTTTTTCCAAGTGGGTGCCGCGATTGCTTTCGATGGAACAAAAACAGCAACGAGTCGATGATTCAGAAAGCTGTTTATCGCTATTTACTCGCAATAAAAAAGATTTCTTGCGTCGTTACGTGTCCATGGACGAAACATGGATACATCACTACACTCCAGAGTCGAAGCGGCAGTCATCTGAGTGGCGCACAGCTGGCGAAAGCCGTCCGAAGCGTCCGAAAACGCAGCAGTCAGCTGGCAAAGTCATGGCGTCAGTTTTTTGGGATACGCATGGCGTGATTTTCATTGACTACCTCGAAAAAGGTAAATCGATCAACAGTGATTATTATATTGACTTGCTGGTGCGTTTGAAGGAGGAAATCGCAAAAAAACGACCGCACATGCAGAGAAAAAAAATCCTTTTTCACCAAGACAATGCACCCTGCCACAAGTCGATGAAAACAATGGCAAAATTGAACGAATTGGGCTTTCATCTGCTTCCCCACCCCCCATACTCGCCAGATTTAGCCCCCAGTGACTACTGGCTCTTTGCTGATCTTAAAAAAATGCTCCAGGGAAAAAGATGTGGCTCAAATGAGGAGGTCATCGCTGAAACTGAAGCTTATTTTGAAGCGAAAGATAATTTTTTTTATAAACATGGTATTGAAAAATTTGAAAAGCGTTGGAACGATTGTATCACCCTAAAAGGTGATTATATTGATGAATAAAAAAAATTTGGCAAAAAAAATGTTGTTTTCATTGTTAGTCTCGGGACTTATTGATCCATGTGTTATTCTGGGGACGTGTAGGGCTTTGTTAAGATTTAACTTTGCGCAGTGATTCTAATATCTTTCTTATATCTGTGGTAATAAGTTAAAGTAGCTTAAATAGATTTTGAGGCGAAGCCAAATTAATCTGTATTTTCATTTTCACACAGATCACTTTGGCTTCGCCTAAAAATCGACTTATGCCACTTTAACGTATTACCAGAAATATGTAAGAAACATAAAGTTTAAAAGCAAAAATCCTCATAACTTTTCCATACCTAGCAAATCGATTTTCTAATTTTTCTCAAAGTAAATAACGTTGAAATCCCAAAACTTCATGAATTTGGGTTTAATTTTTCGCGTTTCTAATTTAATTCGAATTTTCAAAACCGTTTTTTTTTGTAATAACAAATGATTCAGTGATTGGAAAATTTTTCTACCACCCCACATTCTTTTGTTATTAATGTATTTTATTTCGGTCCGGAAAAGTTATTATTAATCGGTGAAGCAATTCAAACTTGACCTTGATGTTTTAGCACTTTTTTTTTGTTATTATTCCTAGTATTTGTAATTTACATAAAATACGACATAATTTGAAAATACCAGGGAATGACGTAAAACTGGCAAAAACTCAATTTTAAAAACGCATTAATTTTCTTTTCAAACATATCGACTACTGAGCTGGGGCTGATGACGTATAGCTGAGTTAATCGTTTATTTATCAATTAATTTAACTACGCTCCAAGCAAATGGACAGTGGTTTAAGTTTAAGGAGTGCATCTTTTAATGAGACGCTGCCCGGCTGAATATTTACACACGGAGATGCATTTGGCTAGCGGATGATGAAGCGCGTGGAAGTGAATTTCGAGCTTTAGTTGGGGTTGATACAAATTGGCGTGGGTAGTACACAGTAGGGGTTGATTGGCATTGGCAACTGGCACTTTTCTTGATTGCAGGTTTGTAGAACAGGCGCACGAGAGGGAGGGGCTTATGCAACAGGCCCCGAGTGTCACACAATTTAACTTAATCGAAGCAAATTAAGTTCACCAGGTCGTATTTTAAAGCTGAAGCCAGTGAAATACTCAACAAAACTTGAATTGCCGCCACTTCTTCCATTCACGAGATTGTTTTGAACGTGTGATCCCCTCATAGTATGGGGGGAGGGGGTTGAGGGAATACCGCACCAAAACTTAACACAACACAAAACAGAAAAGTTTTGTTTTTGATTGCGTGATCGCTTTTAATGTTTTGGCCGTAATCGCCGTCATCGCGATGTTTTCTGCTTGTGCGGGTGAACTTAGCATAAAAGCTGTTGAGGTTATTTTTATGGTTTGATTTGAGGTGAAACAGGAATTTCAGTAGTATTTCTACTGTAGAGCAATATAGATTAGACATAAACACGACCACTACAACGGATTTGCTTTGAAAATTTAAAAACAACAACACGCGGAGGCCAATCAACCATACAAAAAAGTGATGACTTCTAATCCACCTTAGAATACTAGAAAACTGCCCGTGCACACTCCTCCCACCCCCCCACCAACACTTGATGCAATCAAGCAAACGTGCTCGTACGATACTAAACTATGGATACGAATTTTATTAGTTTTTCGATAAATCGTTCCACTTTCCCTTGTGTGTCTCCAGTCCAGATTCACGCCACACGCAAACTTCCACTAAGTTTTCCGAAACGACCTTGCGATATGCTGCCTATCATCTTAATGCAATTAGACAGGTTCAAACAATGAAGAATTTCTCTGATGATCAACACGAATCACCCACAGCTGCTACGGTGCTCCGTGTGCAGAAGAGAGAAGTGAATTTAAACGACGATACGGTCTTGGATGGTCATAAAATTGTAACAAGTGGCAACCTTTGCCAATTAAAATCAATAAAGTATGCAAATTTTCTGAATATAAAAAAAATCCGATTCAGTTTCCAAAGGTTCATTTATGTTCGCTATACAAACTCGTATGTTTCTTTGGTGTAAAATACAATTAATTTCTAATTACAGAAAAATTAAACTCTCAGTGGAAATTTCTGTTGGGAAAGTTAGGAAATTGCTTATATCTTAACCGTAGAGATATTTTTTTAAAATTTCTGTTTAAAAAAAATATGATAACTTTCCCATACATTGCAATTCGATTTTCTTATTTTTCTCAAAGTAAATAACGTTGAAATCCTAAAACTTTAGGAATTTGGATTTATTTTTAGCGTTTCGAATTTAATTCTAATTTACAAAACCGTTTTTTCGTAATAAAAAAATGGTTCAGTGATTGGGAAATTTTTCTACCACCCCACATTCTTTTGTTATTAACACGTTGAGCGCCACGTGCCCACCGGTGAGCATTTTAATTTTCCGACAGAGGACCAAGTGACCACCGGTGGGTATTATTGGATGTCAATGGTGGGACAACGTGACCACCCGTGGACACAATACGTGTTTCATTTCGAGACATCGTGACCACCAGTGGGAACCTTTTACATATTTTTAGCTTTGAGAAATATTAAGTTTGGTCCCAGGATATTGGTAGGACTTGCAATAAATCAATAAAAAAAATTTAAAAAAATGTTGGTCCCAGAATGTCACCCAAGGAATACCCGCTCGTAAGCACGCCTAATGTGTAATTCAAAGAATGACCACCGGTGGGCACGTTGCGCTCAACGTGTTAATGCATTTTATTTCGACATCTCCTTTCGTTCTTCCGACCATCCTGAGCTGTATTTCGGCATTAAAGGGTCGCCTAAGCTCTGGCTGGAAATATAAAAAAAATATTGAAAAAAGTGGTCATTCATCGATGAAGCAATTCAAAATTGACCTTGATGTTCTAACACTTTTTTTTATTATTATTCCGAGTATTTGTAAAATCCATAAAATACGACATAATTTGAAAATACCAGGGATAGATAATTGCTTATATCTTAACCCTAGACGAATTTAAATTTCTGTTCAAAAAAAAAACTATCACAGCAAGAAAGATATTCCAAGTTTTTTCGGAATCCCAAAAATCCAACCCTGTGAGCACTCTTTTAAAATCACTTTTTGATCAGCACGAAATCCGTTTCATGCAAAATTATGAGGATGTCCGTGGATCTGTTTGTGGGTCAGTCCGTTTTGCGTATCTTAGATAACTCGAGAACGCATTTGAGATAGCGACTTGAATTTTTTTTGCAGGGATGGGAAACGTTATCGTATCGAAATAACGAGTTTCCGGTTTTTTCCTTAAAATTGAGTTATAACGTCATTGAAATTCAATTTTTTATTTTTGCTTTATTTTTTTTTTTTTTTGAAAAAAAGTTGGTATTACGGAAATCGTAGTTTTCTATCAACTTTTGGAAAAGCTGGGTTAACTATAACGGGTATCTGCCATACAATTTATTCGAAAAAAATCTGTTTTTGAAAATTTCTCGGAAGCTATGCGCTTTTGGGAAAAAAATGCATATAACCAAATTCAAAAAAAATAAAATTTACTGCATTTTTCCCTTTAACGATTTTTACTTATCTTCGACGGTTATCGAGCTTTTTGGAAAACAATTATTACGTATTTTTTCCGAATCGAAATACTGCGGAGGAAAATTTTGTGTTGATCACAACTGATATTTTTTGACATGCCGTTTTCGAGAAAATTGCAAAAAAACTGCGGAGGCAAGTTTTGTATTGATCACAACTGATATTTTTTGACATGCCGTTTTCGAGAAAACTGCAAAAAAAAATTTTTTCTGCAAAACACTGGTTTGTGCAAAGTTTTTAGAAAATTGTCACAAAATTTGATTTCTGAAGCAGTACAATAAACTCTGCAGACAAATCGTCTGATGTTAAGAATCTTGGAAAAATTCCTATAAACAGATTTCGGGTTTTTTCCCGTAATAAAACATGTTTAAAGCTAAGAAAAAAAACCTATGGAACTGTAGAACAAAAATCCTCCTCTTTCATTAATTTTTTTTTCAACAAAAAAAATCTAAGGTTATACCAAAAGTAAATAAACAAAATATGCTTCTTGAAAAACATGTTTATAAAATGGAAACCACCCACCTTCCCTCCCCCCTCCCATGAAGTATAATTTAATTTAAACTTGATTAGTTAGTCATTTGAATTCGCTCGACTGTACATATGAAAAATCGAATGATTTCTTGAATTCGAGCCGAGTAGAATGTTGTCATCTCAAAGAAATGTGATCCAGAAATTTTTTCAATAATCAATGTTTGAATAAGAAATTTTGTTTAATAATAAAAAAAACGTCCAAAATAAATCCGAACAATGTGATAAGAGAAAAAGTCATATGGAAATCAAAAAACCCATGTCCATGCAAACAGAATGCTGGGCTATAAATAACCGAGATGACAACATACGATTACTTGTTTTGTCTCTTATTTAGTTTGCCTTCCGGTGAACCCGGGTTATTTTTAAAGGCGAAATTTATTTTAAGACTCGGCACAAGGTTCAGATTTTATTACAAGTCATTTTCTTCTAATCATCAAGCAACGGAATAACCGGTCCCGGCGATATGGCAATAATAGAACACTGTACAGGTCAGCCCTAGTCATGAACCCGTACACCATCCTCCAGTACCCCTACATAATAAAACGAACGAATGGACAGTGATAGAGACCCTAATTGAAGTGGTGGTATCTGCCTGAGGGCCGAAAGATCGAAACCAAAGTCGCATTTAGCAGGCAATTTTCGCTTGTTGTAATGCTGCTATCTTTATAACTATGGTTAGTCTTGATCCATAATTGCATTTGACCTTCAATATGGACTGTACTTTGAAAAATCTACAAAGCAATTGTTGACATTTAAATGATGATCGGTTCCTTGTCATGATCAGAAGAATGTCGAATTATCTGCGGCAGCTAATTTGACATTTGGACACCCGAATTTAATTTGTTTGCAGTAAACAAAAACGACTTCTTCGGTCAAAAGTGGAGTGGAGACAAACAAAATTCGAAATTATTTCGAAGGAAAACATTGATTACATGGTCGCCAGCATGGATTTGACGAGGCGAGACGAAGCGAGGCTGTTCAAAATACCACTTAATTAAATGTTAATTGATTCTGAGTGAGAGTAGGTCATTTCTAGTGAATTCCAGTGAAAGAATATCGCCCAAGCAGCATTCATGTCAACCGTGACGTTAGCGGTTGACATATTGTGGAAACTTAACACTCTAACTGCCACGTCAGTCAAAAAGACCTGACACCTAACTGTACACAACGGCCACAATGAAAATTATTAAAGTGTTCGCTGCAACCGCAACGATTTTTTGTAGTTGCACACATTTTATGGTAATAAAATAACATTTGGGTATAATTTGGTTTCAATTTTTTTTTCTGTTAGTGCCTTTTTGACTGACAACTAAATATTCGAAAAATGCTTAAAACTGTCGTGGCAGTTAGAGCGTTAAATAAAACAATCAACCGAATTTGACGACAGTTTATTACATAGTGTTGCTTATCACAAATGTTGGCCAAGACATAATATGTCAATCGCTAATATCACGGTTGACATAAATACTGCTTGGGTTTAATCGATGAGTTAAGCCGGCCATACATTATGAGACTTGTTGTACAACTTGGTTCAGTTGTAGGCAATGTTAGGTCGTGTATGGGCCGGTTGTAATACCAAATTTTAGGTTCGACAAAAATCAAAATCCTGTTGATTTGGCCTCCGCCAAAACAAGTTGCGCAACATTGTTTTAGAACAAGTCTCATAATGTATGGCCGGCTTAATGGAAGATGAAATCGTTGACAGTACACCAAAGAATTTCGTCGTTATAATCGGTTTTCACTTTAGTTGCATATCTGAGAGATTCATTCATAGATTATGCTGCAGATTCATTCTGTATATTATCCAATTTAATGGTTTTAATGTTTTCAAACTAAAACGTAATAAACGAGCCAACAGACCGACCAACAAACTTGCAAATCTCTGGTGCTAAACAATCGCTTGTGTGGGAGATTCTTGAGCTACAAGCAACAAGTGGCCGGCTAAGTCAATTTGACATGACCTCACCGTGTGTTGTGTAGTGTTTATTGCGTGGATGAATGGTTGGACGAATCCGATGAATTTGAAATGGTCATTATTTAGTTAGCAGTTAGTTATTTTAGCATGTCGCTTATTTGCTGCCATATGATGATGATAACTTGGCTCGTTCTTGGTTTTTAAATTGGATGAACCTAATGATTGTATTAAAAGATATGACTTCCCTGAATTGAACTGTTGACAATATTTTTTTTTTATTATTATTCTGTTCTGTTGATGCCTTAACGCTCAAATTCAGCTCCCGTTCATACATTGTCAGTTTATCAGTTCGTGTCGGGGTGTTTCGATGGTGCTTTTTCATAATAGAAATTTATAACAAAGTCACCCCGAGTCCGAAGGGGTTGAAAGTTTGTGACAAATTAATTTAGAGATCAGAATTATGGATCCGAAACGTTATATCAATCGACAGTTTATTAGTAAGGGTGGCACAATCTATCGGTACACAATTCTAAGGTAAATTTTTTTTCTTGCTTATTAACTGCGAAGATTCGATGGAAAATTTTAAAATCGCTTAAAGTTTTACAACGTATTTAATTTATTGAATATACCCAATCAGTTTAATACGCAAATATACAGTGGAACCTATAAAAATAACGAAATCTACGCTGAGAAAAATGGAGTAAAAGTTTTAACGCTTCGTTGACAGTCGGTGCTTTTAAGTACCACCAACTTTAAATCCTTATATTTTTTGCTTATCCAATAGTATCAACATTCTATATACTTCTATATACCACAGGCGTAAATACCACCCCTCCATAAAATTTAGTTCGTCTTTTTTTTAAATGCTTTCTGGAACAATTTTCAACGAAAAAAAAGTCATGGTTGTTGATTTATTGTTGTTCACTTCCTGGTCCACAAAGGGTTAAGCCTACTGCGAGACTTTTTTAGATAGTAACGGCCAAGTTTCCTTACATTAGATGTCTGTTTATCTACAGGTGGCATCTGTCAACTTGCTGTAGGTTAAGCGAAAAAAACCATTTGCAGCAAGTTAAGTTAGCCGGCAATAGTAGGACATGTTTACCCGAGGAAGGCATGATTTTCTCAGGACAGGTAAACATTACTGCCCCAAAAGGCAAACCAAAAAATTTGGCAAAAAAAAAACAATCTTCCACAGGTAACCAAAAATTATGTGCACATGACGTCTAAAGTATAGTCAAGTGAACTGGAACCATAAGGACTAATATTTTTACTATATACCTGCAGCAAATGTACCGTTAATTTGTGAGGGCAGATATTTCAACGAAGGAAATTTTTCGAAATCAAAATTTTGCTTCTTTCATAATTTACGCACGTTTTGTGAACTCGGAGTACACGAAATAAACATATGGGAACCGTTCCACCAAAGTTACATGCTCCAGTGCCATATTTATCGGAAAAAATGGAATAGTGGCCAATTATGGGAGTCATTCCTATAAAAAAATTGTGATTGTTCCCAATTTTTTAGGATACATTCTAACAAAAAAATTGTATTCCTTTTTTTTTTGTTTAATCATTCCCAAAATTATGGCACAGGCTCCAACGTGGTATATGGCAGAGATTATTGTATTACGGCAAAAAATTGGGCGCCATTTCCTTTTGTAAAGGACTGTATCCCAAGATGAAAGAAATGAATCCTATAAAACATTGTAATGTCTCAGACAAAAAACAAATAACTTGCGAATTTTAATCGAAGAAAAAAACCGTTACTTTTCTAAATGTTCTCGAGTTATTTAAGGTACGTAAATCGGACAAACTGACTGACAGACTGACAGCCTGACAGACTGACAGTCTGACAGACTGACAGTCTGACAGACTGACAGACTGACAGACTGACAGACTGACAGACTGACAGACTGACAGACTGACAGACTGACAGACTGACAGACTGACAGACTGACAGACTGACAAACTGACAGACTGACAGACTGACAGACTGACAGACTGACAGACTGACAGACTGACAGACTGACAGACTGACAGACTGACAGACTGACAGACTGACAGACTGACAGACTGACAGACTGACAGACTGACAGACTGACAGACTGACAGACTGACAGACTGACAGACTGACAGACTGACAGACTGACAGACTGACAGACTGACAGACTGACAGACTGACAGACTGACAGACTGACAGACTGACAGACTGACAGACTGACAGACTGACAGACTGACAGACTGACAGACTGACAGACTGACCGACTGACCGACTGACCGACTGACCGACTGACAGACTGACAGACTGACAGACTGACTGAGTGACAGACTGACAGACTGACTGTCAGACAGACTCCATCATGAATACAATACTTTCCCTCTATAGAAGAGGAATTTAGGGGAGGGAGATCTACAACCAAAATTAACATGAAGTACTTTTTTTTTATGTACAGCCCTATTTGATGTTACATTAAAATCCGTTTCTAGCAAAATTTATCAATTTTTCGAACTCAATTCGACGATTTTGGTAAAGAAAAACGATTTGAAATTTCATAGCTCATCACACAGGGTATATTTCACGATTACCTCTTGGCAATTGTCACTATTCAAGAATTGCCGTCTGAGAATTAAAATTTATTGCACTTAATATGGCTTGGCTTGTTGTAAGTCATAAAAAATAATGAATCATCCCGTAAATTTTTCACTTTACTACAATTTCCAAATTTAGGCCTGATCAACTCACTGGACTTTTTACATTAAGATGAATTCTTGAAGACATTTTGAATAAATTATTCGTTTAAAAATTTATTAAATTCGCTTATATTTTCTGATCGCATTGATCGCTGTTTACGGTACAATTTTTCAAAGAATCTCAATTCCAATATCGAATGTCTTGAAATTATCATCATTCACCTACTGATCATTTATCCATCGAAATCGATTGACGAAAAAACAAAAGGAAAAAAAAATCCCCCATCGATCATTAAAAATTCACCTCACACCGGGACTCAATTCGCTAAAATTGGTTATCGAACGATCGCGCTACAATTTACCTGTGAGTGCCTGCAATTTAAAATATTATTCGGCGGTGCAATTTCAAAGTTTCGGTAATTTACGGCAGTTTTAACTCCAAAGAGATTCGATTAAATTTCATCGAAAATAATCATGTTTAACACCCATCAAAGGTGGTCAATATGTCGAAATTATGCAGACAACTTTCTTTTCGAGCTGCGACGCATTTCCTGTGCAATTTTCGTTCATCGCCCATTTGTCATTTTGCAGTGAAGTCAATGAATTCAGTCGCGATCGTCGCACAAAAAAAACACCACACCTGGCTGTTTAAATGGTCTCCGATTGAAATTATCGATGCCTACCTGAATCATCGTCATGGGAGTCTTTTAATAAAAGCTGAACTGTTTTTTTTGCACCAGACATTGAAATTTATCGGAGAAGTCTGACTCTACCCTTTCGTTGATTATAACTGCGAACGTTTCTAGGTTTTTCATTAGCATAAAAATTGAAAATCACTTAAAAGTCTGATTTATGGGAGTCTATTTTGGCAACTAAATTTCAAACACCAACTCCAAATGAAGTTATTTACGAGGGTGGATCAGAAACTTGACAAAATGGCTATAAATCGCTTACTAACAAATTTTCCCAATGCTTAGAGGAAAAATCACCGTAAGATTTTTAAATATAAACTACTTTATTATTGCTTTTATTTTGCAAAAACTGTGCAAACTCCTTCATGGATCGTTTGTCATAGGGATTAATGCTACATTTACACGAATGACAAATTTGTCATTTTTTTCTTGTCATTATGTTAATTCCCGTGTAAATGGCATAATTTTTGTAATTTTTTCTGTCAGAAAATGTCAATCTCTCATAAAAGAATGAACTTGTCCATTCTTTTATGCCAGATTGTCATTCGTGCAAACGCAATATTAGTTATGACAACTTTAGTATTCAACTTTTGTCATAACTAATATTGCGTTTGTACGAATGACAATCTGGCATAAAAGAATGGACAAGTTCATTCTTTTATGAGAGATTGACATTTTCTGATAGAAAAAATTACAAAACTTATGCCATTTACACGGGAATTAACATAACGACAAGAAAAAAATGACAAATTTGTCATTCGTGTAAACGTAGCATAACAAAGATTTTAGTGGTTCGAAACTTTCCTTGAGGTATAACCCATCTAACATAAGAAAACCGTATCAAAATCTATTTAGTATACTAGCAGATAGCAGAATATATTGCAAAAGGGAGTGGTTTGATTGGTCGAAAATGTTTCCTGGTGAACGATCTGTTCAATACTGAAAATCATATTCAAATTCCTTGAAGGGTTCAAGAGATAGCAGGCGAGGGGTCAGAGGGGAGCTAATTTTTAGAATTGCTGATATTGTGGCTTAGTATATCAAGTATTCTTATATAAATTTGTGTCCGTTTGGGGCCAGCCAAATATTCCAAAACGGGGAAATAATTGTGTAGAAAGGCACGGGGAGAGGGGGGGTGGTAAGCTAATGCCAGTATAGCACCTGCGTGAAGAAACCTCATTTTAACATGTCTTTTACAGGAACTACATTGACTTTTATTTCTGGTGTACCAACAAAACTGTCTGATCAAAAGCCAGTGTGGACCAATTTTGCTGGTAAGGGTACGTCCATAGTAGACCAGCTTCTCGCGCACCAGCTTTCCGGCGAGATTTACGCCGGTACTTATAACCAGCGTGCTTCTAGCAGGCGATGGTCATATTGAATCTCGCGCCTGTACTGCAGATACGTTGGCACTTTCACATCAAAAACTGTCAAAACAGGCTTGTAGCTGGTTACCGGCGTTAACAAGAAAGCTGGTAAACGCCGGCTGATCCTTATGAAAGCGAGAAGCCGGTTCACTATGGACGCGACAATTCATACTCGTATTAATTTTAACCAGCGGCTGGAAACCGATAAAACGAGAAGCTGCTTTTATGACCACTATGAACGTACCCTAAGACAGTGCTGGTATACCCTTTTCGTAGACATTTTCGTCAATCAAAAATCTCTGCGATGAAAAATCGCAAGTGGAGACACGGCGTTATAAACGTTTTAAAGTCAATATTATGGCAATCATAATTTGTTATTTCCTGTTTCACTGACATTTCGCCTATTGAACTGTTTTGCCAGAATTTGCCCACCAAAGAAATTTGACAGACTGCGACTTAAAAGCTTACCAGCTGGTATAACAAGAAATAAAAGCCAATCTAGGTTCTGTGTTAATTTCACTTTTACGGAAACATTTGGGTGTAATCACACTAATCAGACACTTTTTGATCTACCCTCGCAACAAACGATCGTGAAAATGCGACAAAATACGATCACAACCAGCAAAGCTAATCGCTGTTATCAGTAAGTAATAAAGTTTTTAAAAAAAAAAATCGCTAACAGAACAGAAAATATCAGCGAACAATGAAATCTTGAATGAAGTCTTAACTCTGTACGCTTGAGAATTACACACGGTCCTAGTAAAATAATCTGGCCATAAATTTCTTATCAATCGGTCGTCTCAATCGATCGGTCGTTGGTCGCCAATCCGGCGCTCGCGATTTAATTTGATTGACAAACTATGAGGGGATGGCAATAATTGTTGGCGCCAGCTTCTTCGGCGTGACCTAAGCGTGTTAGGGGTGTGTATCTCTGGTAGTTCTAAAAGAGATCCAACGGAGGTGATAATGGATATCGGAAATCTCCTGGAATTTATCCAAAAATCAAACTGATTACCATTCAATCATTGTCATAGGCCACCTCATTATGTAATCAGGTAATTCACCAAAGCCTAATTACTCAATTTCTTTTAAACTTTCGGTCAGCGGAGGGTATTGTCGGCCGGCGGCTTAATCAAAATCGAAGTTCAATCGATAAAATCATAATAAAATATTTTCGCGGACTCATCAGCTAAAAATACGTTTATGAGGTCGCGTACCTCTTTATATATTGTCATGATTCACTTGAATTTTTACATGCTTTTCGATCAGGCTCACCTGGCCAGGTAATCCGCTCGCATTTTAATAACAAAAGCGCTGAATACACGCCCATACTCACATATGCATGGAAATGAAGTTCTGAACTCTAGCAGGAAAAATAATTTTCCACCATATGAGAGATGATTTTTTTTTGTGTTGTTTTTTTTTTTGGCAAATTTCCATCGGCCACCGTCAGCGATTTTTCACGACATACTCGTACATAATTTTCTTGAGTTACATCAAGGTGCGGGCAAATGTTCACGACCCGGACCCGGCCACATCAACTTGTGTAGCAGTGACCCAGTTTCAAGTGTCATTCCGGCTCTGGGGGACGAATCCGGTTCATCTTGGTCGGATGTCGTTCTCTCATGCTGTTTTCGCAAATCCCCAGCTTGTGTCCTTCCACGAGCGACGATAGACGACTCTGTCCTGTCTTGGGGTGTCCTTGTTCACTAGAGGCAGGCGATAAGATGTTTGAAAGATTGGTCGTATTTACAAATAAATGTGTTCCATTTGAAAAAAAAAATTAATGGCGCTTCCAAAAAGAAAATTCATTGAAATATTTGTAGTTTATCGATTGGATGGTTGCCGAGTTCATAAACAGCTTAATGACGAATATTTCGAGGTTGGAATTATTTACGATATTTCTTAAAACTGAAATAAAATTCTGTGAATTGTTTTTTTTATGATTATCAGGAAAAATGACATTTCCGGTTTTGCTTTAAATTTTCAAGTTGAAATTTGTCGATGCATCACGATGGAAAACACTTGAGGGCATGTTTAATTTGTTATTCAATTATTAACACATTGACTGCCCAACAAATTTTGCAAATGTTTAAAAAAAATGCCAATACATTTTCTTTGTGTTTGTGCTGTTAAATTTTTGCAAGCCTTGGCCCCAGGGAAACATCACTGGCTATCAAAAATGATAGCCATGGCAGTCAATGTGTTAAAGCCTCACATTTTTCAGTGATGATGTTACGTACTTAAATACTAGTCACATCTTTCACCGCTCTAGATTGTGTTCACTGTCTCTGCTGTTAACAGGTTATATGCCTTACAAATGTCACAAGCCATCTCATGGTTCGTAGTTCACTAAAGCTGTGGTGTCGGACTCGGTATAAAATTATTGCTTTAGAAGTCGGAGTCGATCAATTTTCACAACAGAATTTAAGGCCCGCCGTACACTTGAGCTAAGCCAGCTCAACTATATGCCTGTTTAGACGTTGACGTTTAGCGCTTCATCTTATCCTCACTTTGGTACATGACGAAATACGCCACGTCAAATTCTAAACAGGCACATAGCTGAGCTGGCTAAGCTCAAGTGTACGGCGGGCCTAAAAGTCGGAATCGGACATAATTTGTCGACTCCTATTCCGAACCGGATATTTTACATCCATTGGCCACTCTTTAGTTTGTTATCCCTCTAGTTTAGGTCAAACTCCAACGTTTTGCAACCAAAAACAATGTTGGATTTGGGGTTTGAGGTGATTTATTGATTTTTTTTTTAGCCGAGGGAGTCGAAGATGGAGTTAGATCTAGACTTTCAGGAGTCGGAGTCGAATATTCTAAAATATTGAGCTTATATTTTACAGAATCTGAAATATCTCGATAACGGCAAAAGAAATCGCGTTTAATTCTTCTCCTAGCTGTTTTTTAAGGTGTTTTTTTGAAAGCCGTTTGTTTGCAAGGAATTCGAACAAATCTACTTTTTTACTTATTAACACGTTGGCTATCAGCCAAAAAAACGCTTACTCCGCTAGTATACACTGGGAAAAAACGCAAAAATTATTTCTGTACTTTGTGAGTCACCAGTGAACACAAGATCAATACAGACAAAAACGAACGAATCGAATAAAATATAACGGACAAAAAAAACCCCCTTTGTACCGCACGAGCGACTGCACTCAACCATGGAACTTGAGAAACTGACGGTAATGACAATAGTGTGTGTACACCGGTGACTCACATGGTAACCAACGTGTTAATGAAAATACCTCAATAACGGTAAAAGATATCGGATACTGGCAAAGGACAAAACTGTGGAGAGTGCCATTTCCAGTTATTCATTTCATTTACACAACCGTTATTTTACGACATAATCGCAAAAAACTGTTTTTTTTTAATAACGGTATATTTCGATTACGGCTTAGAATACAAGTTCCAGTAAAAGAGATAAATGTGGAAATTTTTATTGTTCTCCAACATAAGACTCTTGAAAAGCACGTAGTTTCAGAATAAACGTAGTTTCAGAATAAATCGCGAAAAAGGAAACTGCTATTTTTAAAAAGCCGCCATTTTGGTTATTTCCGATTAACTGATTTCCACCAAAAATTTATAGGATCGTCCCATTTCAATACCCAACATGTCTGTAAAATTTCATGGCTCTAACTTTACAGACAGACAGATTGACAGACTGACAGACTGACAGACAGACTGACAGACTGACAGACTGACAGACTGACAGACTGACAGACTGACAGACTGACAGACTGACAGACTGACAGACTGACAGACTGACAGACTGACAGACTGACAGACTGACAGACTGACAGACTGACAGACTGACAGACTGACAGACTGACAGACTGACAGACTGACAGACAGACTGACTGACAGACAGACTGACTGACAGGCTGACAGACTGGCTGACAGACTGACAAACAGAGTGACTGACAGACTGACAGACTGACAGACTAAAAGACTGACAGACAGAAAGACATTTTTGTAATAATGCCCCAATCGACTCAGGAGTGCCCGGGAAAAGTTTTTAGGAAAAATTAAGAGATCGGAGTTTTTCGTGAATACAATACTTTGTTATACTTCATATAAAAAAGTAAAAAGTTTGCGCTAAGAAAAAAAATTTGCTTATTTTACCGTAAAAAAAGTATTTGTTTAATAATAATCTGCTTTTTTATTGTATGTAGTTAAATTTTAGGGTTCAAAAATGAAATGTCTGTAATTTTTTTTTTGTTTCGATTTTTTTTTCTTGTCAAAAATTCATTTTTAATCTCCATTAATCGTTTGGCTAATGACCTGTCACAATAAACTTGGCGATGACACACGACCATTTCACTACTCTTGATTTCAACAGAACAGACATGTGAGAAATTATACTCTTTATTAGTGCCAAAAATGTGTTTTGATTTATTTAGAAAAAAAACTCAGTTATCTCACCATCTAAAATGACGTCACTCCAGTTTGACGCAAGCATCATGGCCTGATTCTGATGTCAAGCCAACAATGATTCTGGACGCTTGCCCGTTTGTTGGAACAAAATCTCATTTGTTGGAACAAAACTTCATACGCCATTGAATTGCGAGAAAATTTCTCTATAGTTTTTTTCCCAATGCACAAATTTTATTATTTTCCCGAGCTCTGGATTGAAAACTACGAATTATAAATAAAAAATTCTTAGAATTTATTGCAAGAGTGTTTTTTTGGGGACCGAAAATCCTAACCAATCGCCTGTAATTTACCCAAGATACAAACCTAACCTCAACCGGATACGCATAAATCGCACTCGCGCACCCACAAAATTGTGATCATTTTTTTCGAATTTTTCCTATTCTATCGAAATCTAAATTTAATGTTTGAAAATTTAAAAATAAATGAAAATAAAACAACGAAAGATCATCTGTTGGCCATCAGTTTTGTGCCAGTGATCTTAGATGAAAAGCGGCCCATTTAGCGATGTGGCCATGCAAAATTCCACATTTATGACGTCAAGTTATATTGTGAAAAAAATTAATTGCATTTTTAGATTTTTGATCAAGTAACAAACTTCAGGGTTTTTCCAATATTCGTTTGGAAATGGCCATGGAAGAAGTGCAACATTTGTCCAGTACTGCAACCCTTCAACAGCAAAGGTCGCGATAAATCTAGATTTTTCTTTCTTTTATTTTTTTAATTAATTTTTTAGCGGTTTCCGGGATTTAATAAGGGTTTTAGGGGCTGGCCAGAATTTTTGGGGGAGGAGTTTGCGGTAATGTGACAGCGGTACTAATTCCAATACAAAAACATGAGAAAAGTTACAATTGCCAAGGGCCAATCGTCAAATACTCTATAAGATGGCAGACAAAATGTTTTTTTTTAAAAGTCCAATTGTATAGGAAAGGGGAAAAGAGTGATCCGATTGGATTTTGATGTATGGAAAGGTTATGTAAAATCGTATTCTAAACACATTTCGTCTTTATAAATTTTTCAATACGACTCACCATTTTCGAGAAAATCGCAAAAAACAGTTTCGTTTTTATGGGGAAGGGAGGAAGGAATAGTCCAATTTTGGCCGTTCAAGAATTTAGCCTAGACATTTAAGAGAAACATAACTATACGAAATTTCAAGTCTTTAGCTCAACCCTTTCGAAAGTTAAGGTGTTCACGGACGGACAGATGGACGAACGGACAGACGGGCGGACGAACGGACAGACGGACGGACATGCGGAAATCAAAATATTTTGTCATCCCTAAAGGGGCCTCCACACGTTCCATGTTACTTGACAAGTATTATTGATGAAAATTTTCGTCAAGTAACATTGATGGAAATTGCCTCCAAATGTAACATTGAAGAGCATCCAAACGATCAATGTTACTTGAAATATGAGTCATTCAAGTAAAATTGTCAAGTAATATTGAACGTGTGGAGGCTCTTTAACACCCTGGTGTAATTCATTTTTGTGTCCGATGTTTGGTTCGATGCGTTGCAAATGGTATACTAAATCTAAAGCCGGCCATACATTATGAGACTTGTTCTAAAACTATGTTGTAGGTACAACTTGTTGGGGCGGAGGCAAAATCAACAGGGTTTTGATTTTTGTCGAACCTAAAATTTGGTACTACAACCGGCCCATACACGATCTAGCATTGCCTGCAACCGAACCAAGTTTTACAACAAGTCTCATAATGTATGGCCGGCTTAATATACTTCGATATATCATATAAAATATTAAAACGCAGAACAGTTTATCGAAGGGGATTTACCAGGGAAGGCACATGATTTTTGACAAACTTTTCCTATTCTTTAACATAGAAGACACAAGTTAAAATTTCAATTCAATCGGATGGATCGTTTTCGAGTTTTAAGCCCTATTCAACGAGATTAAAGCTTTCAACCAATGAGATCAAAGCTTCCAACCAATGAGCTCAAAGCTTTCAAACAATGAGATCAAAGCTTTCAACGATAGGAAAGTCGAGGAAGCTCAAGCGTAATCGCAATCGTTAGTCTGAACTGGGTTTTAACATTTTTAAATCCTGTTCTTTTGAATAATATTTTCCACCATTTTGTCGATTAAAACTCAAATTTATCTCCTTTCAATGAAAGTGTAAATCTTTGTGTGTAGCTAGATTCGAATTCTGATCATCTTATATTCGATGGTTTTTGTCTTAACTAGATTTTTTAAGGAACCGATTCCTTACCGAAGCAGCATTTATGTCAACCGCGACGTTACCGGTTGACATGCCGTCATAACTGTGCAGCTTGGATAATAAAATGCTACTTGGGTAATAACAGACGTTTCAACTGCCGACTTCTAATTTTTAAAATTTAAATTTACATTTTTATTGTTACTATTCTGTTTGAGTCTTAAAGCAGTGCTACGTTTTAATACCAATTATGGAAATTCTACTCAAGATCCATAATTGGAAAAATAAATGCAAGAACTGTGCGATTTTTAAATCTCTTTGTAATCCAATATTCCTGCAAAAAGAAACAGAACTGCTTTCTCCTAATACGGCGCTAACTGTTTAGGGAACAGAAATAAGCTTTTCACTTGGAAAATTCCATAACGCAGTTGAGGTGTTTTGTGCCGCCTTAAGTATAATAATTCAGTTCTTTGTTACGTTTGATGTCTTATCGATTTGAGATCTATGATGGAACAAACATTCAGCAGAGAATATAATTTTAGGCGCCTTTTAAACCTGACACTTTATTTCGTAGATTTTTCTGAATGATTGGCCGTTGAACGTTCGTACTCAAACCGCAAATAGTCCAGGTGTCAGTAATTTATGCGTTAAACCCGCTGTGAGAAGAAAAACCCTTTTTTTTACTCCATACCAAATGCAATTACCTTCAAAACCTCAACGTTTAAGCAATTTCACAGTCGGATACAATTGAGAATCTCAAGTAGGAAAAACAAATAGCGAAAATAGAGGAAACAATTTTCCACGTCCGACGTCTCAGAGTCGTGTCCTCCGATGTCTACTTGCGAAGAAGTGTGGGTGGCGGGCGACTTTAGCGGGGCGTAAAAAATTGTGGCCAAGTCGGCTAATTTTTATTTAATGTCACACGTTAAGTTTGCTGTGTATTAGGAGCACACGAGGCGCCATCAGGTATATGAATGTCTCCTCTATACGCCCGCCCAAACGTCCCTCTCCGTAAATTTAGATTTCGCCGAGTTACTGATTGTATAAGAAGCGCCGAATGTCGGAATGGACGCGGACAGAGACGATCATCCCGGACCTCGTCTCACCCAGGGTTAACTCTCGGTCTGCTGATGCTAATTTTTTTTTCATTTTCAAGACGATTTGCTTGAGACGTTTTGCATGGCGCACTGAGTGTTGGCCATCGATACACGGAAACCCGGTTCCTTGCCCGCACTCAGATTTGCAAATCTTTGGCAGAAAATTATCGACAGAGTGGTTCTCAAACTGTTCAAGTTGAGGTAGGGTCGCAGTAGAAAGTTTTATTTTTTGTTGTTTAAAATTCAGTTTGGACTTTTTTCAAGTGGTATTTTGGAAATCAAAAAAAAAAGCTTTGAGTGGTATTTTTCTGGTTCTCGTAAAAAGTAAAGTTTGGATTCGAAACAAAGAAAACGTAAGAGAAATTCCTGACTCTGCGTCCGAAAAAAAACAAAACAAAAGTTTCTATTTAGTGAAATGTATGAAAGTGACATTTAAAAAAAATATGTTTCTTAAAAGTTTCAACTTTTCTTATGTTCTGTGGTTTTATTTCACACTCATTTACGACTTTCAATGCAATGCAAATAAATAAGATTTAGGTTAAACCACAACCGACGGGATCACGAATTTTCAACGATTTTTCATTTCCCCCATCGAATTAAAGCCAAGAGATTATCATCCATTGTTATTATTTATTAACCTTCACATGATGCTAATGAATTGTCACCGAAACTTTTTCATCTATTTTTAACAATAAAGAATGCATGTTTATAATTAGACATAATTTGTAAAAGACGAATAAATTATGCAATGCAATTGTTTGCCAATAATCACTTCAGGTTATAAAAATATTTTTATCAGGAAAGCTTTCCCATGTTGAGAAGCGCTAAATGTTCAGAAACATTTCTTTAGCAATGAAATTGAAAGCTTCTTTTTGTGCAACATGTGTCTGAATTACATTTTATTACAAATTTTGTTAGTAAATAATTAAAAAACCAGTGATTTTATTGATTTTTGGTGAAAATTTCACGGATTTTCAGAGAAGTGAACGATAAACTAAGTTTTTATTTCGTGAAAGTGTGTGATATTTGAGTAAAAATGCTCACAAAACACTTGTTTGTATTCTCGGTCTAAATTAGAGTAAATAAAACTATTCTTGTGAAGTTATATTCCGTAAAAGTGATTAAGCCGAAATTTATTGATGGCAAGGTCTTTTCTGAAAGTTTTGTTTTATTATAAAAGTGGATTTCAAGTTCTAAATATGTGGACTCAAAGTTTTCTATATAGAAAAACTTCAAGCTTCTGAAATTGACAGTAGACGCCGAAAATTAGGCAAATCGCAAGACAAGACTCAAACCATTGTAGCTTTTTTTGTTTTGGGCACCTAAAATTATTCATAAGAATTCGTTTTGAATTCTGTTAGTGTTTCTCAAACAAAATTTGCTAATTTTTTTAAAAATAAGGAAAATTTGTTATGTTCGGGTTAAATACGATTTCGAAAATTCAACCCCGTTTGCGCATATTATTCTTAACAAATTCAGTTGTCCTTAGCCTACGTAAGGCCCGGTTGCGCGTAATAATTATAATGTAGATTTGTATAGATTTTTATATTTTTTATAGATAGATTTTTATATACGGTTTATAACGCATCGAACCAATCATCGGATACAAAAAGGAACTACCCTTGGGTGTTAGGGATGACAAAAGATTTTGATTTCCGCATGGCCGTCCGTCTGTCTGTCAAACCGTCTGTATATGTCTGTCCCTCCGTAAACACTATGAGTTTCGGAAGGATTGAGCTACTAAAGGCCGAAATACAATTGCCCCGACACAACATTTACGGCGACATTTCAGATTTGAAACTCATAGCACCCTATGCTTCTGTCCGACAATCAATCCGACCAACTTTGTCGACATAAAAAGCTAAATCGAATTTAACTTTTGTTGGTCAGCTTGCCGACAAAATTTCATGGTTGATTCAAAATGAAATCTTATGCGGACGTCATAAAATCTAAGTTTCGTCACTCAAGGGGAAATTAAAAAAAAGTATTAGGAAATATAGTTCCTTTGCTGTGTTGCTTGCAATCACATTCCTATTATGTATGATAATCAGTAACAAAAGAATGTTATATGTGGCTCACCGTCCCATTGTCAAAAATCAAATGAAAAGCAAATTACGTTTAGAACAACAAGGTGTGCGGAATTGGAATTGTACACCAAGAAAGTGTGCCACAACTTTGTGGTCGTAATCTGTCGCTGTAAACGTTGTGTCCGGCCAATGGTATTCCGGCCTTTAGTTTTAAGGGGTCCCCCCCCCCTCCCCCACGCCCCCCTCCCCACCACGAAATGACGGCGAACGTTTAAAATCCTTTTGTGCAAATCATTCTTGGCGAAATAGATTGACTGTTTTTGATCTTTTTTAGTACTGTGTTTGATACGTGTTTGCATTAAAACTCAATATTATCATGTTATCCGCATCAATTTCTTCTCGAAATTAATTTTATGGGAATCTGGAGTGGTATTCCGTAACTTGTTTCAAGCGTTTGTTTCGAGTTAGAAGAAAAAGTAATATTCGCTGTCTTTGTTCCGATCAAGATAAATCACAGGGCGAAACAGAGATCGCGAATACTACTTTTTCTTCTAACTCGAAACAAACGCTTGAAACAAGTTACGGAATACCACTCCTGTATCTATGACGTACATTTTTCATTGAAATTTGCCTTTGAACTTGTCCATAAAAGTCAAAAATTCGTTAACCTTGCCCCAATCCACTAAAAATTGCTAATTGAATCGTTCCACAATGTTTCTTGTGCTCCATTAATTACGAATAGTTGAATGAATTCGGAGAAATATTAAAAGTTTCTTTTTGCCGATATTATTAAGAGTTACGTCAAACGATTTTTTTTCATAATTGTTTTTTTTTTCTTTAAATTCGCCTCAATTATTTTCATTTTTGTGAAATGAATTTGTTTTTGTTTTAACAAAAAATATAATACTACACTCAAAGAAAATAGTTCGTCAACTGGAGGCGATTTTTGTGGTCAAGCGAACTTTTCCCGTACTCTTGCGATCAAAGTTCACCTCCATTCGGAGACCGGAATTAACAATGCTTTACAACGTTTTACAACTAGTCCAAGTAACAGTAGAGAAACATTTACACCGTGTTTACAGCAACGTGTTTACAGCAAAACGACGTTTTACTTGTCACAGATGTATTAACCCTACAATAGCTGTAAACTTTACTTTCCCCAGTTGAACAGACACCGTGTGCAGACTTGAACAAAAGGAAACCAATCGACTTTCAAAGGACAACAGTTCACCTGTGAAAGTCGTTTGTTTTTCTCAAAAAAATTGACATGAAAATGTTGAAACGCAGGGCACAGCGGTGTTCCACACGGCGGTGTTCCAAGCGAGTGATTCGATTGGTCCAATGGACCCGATCGGTGAATACGGAACTCAACGTGCGAATTATGAATGAAACGAAAAAAATTTCCTTCGTTCAAATTTTTCCTTTCATAAATCAAAAAATTAACTGTACATTTGCAGCAAGTATACAGCAAAAATATTACTCCGTATCTTTCCAGTTCACCTGATAATACCTTACATGTACTTGTGCTACAAGTGAACATAATTTTTAATTACTTGTGGGAGGTTGTTTTTTCGTCAAATTTTTTGGTTGACCTCTTAATTTTGCCTAAAAACATTTCCCGAGCATTCCTGAGTCAATTGGAGCATTATTACAAAAATGGCTTTCTGTCTGTCAGTCTGTCGGTTGGTTTGTCTGTCTGTCAGTCTGTCGGTTGGTTTGTCTGTCTGTCTTTCTGTCAGCCTGTCTTTATGTCATTTTTGTCAGTCTGTCAGTCTCTCAGTCTGTCTGTCAGTCTGTCAGTCTGTCAGTTTGTCAGTCTGTCAATCTGTCAGTCTGTCAATCTGTCAGTCTGTCAATCTGTCAGTCTGTCTAACAGCCTGTCTGTACACAAATTTTCTGAAAAACTAATACAGCTACAGCCATGAAACTTTATAGGCATGTATGGTTCTGAAATAAGACGATCCGACTTGTGGTGGAAATTATTTAACCGGAAGTGACCAAAATGGAGGCTTTTTAAAAATCACAATTTTGTTTTTCGCGAGTTACTCCGAAACTACCCGTTTTTCAATACTCTTATGTATAACAAAAATTGAAGACAATGAAATTTCCTACATTTTTGTCTTTTACTAGAACTGCATATTCAAAGCCGTTTTCGAGATATGCCATTTTTAAAAAAATATCAGTTTTTTGCCATTATCTCGAAAAATACCGGGTTTTTGGTGGTTCAATCTATAAGATGAATTGAAGAGAATAATGTTTGCCACAATTTTGCCTTTTACTGTTATCCGTTACCTTTTACCGTTATTGAGATATTTTGATTGAAATTTAAACCACAGATTTTTGCAAGTTGCTTGCAAACTAACGGTTTTAAAAAAAACGGTTAAAGGTAGAATTAAAGATATTGAAATTCTCTACATTTTCGCTTTTTACCGTCAATCGATATCTTTTACCGTTATCGAGATATTTTAGATTTTGTAAAAAAACGTAACTTTTTTATACAAACTTTAATGACCTGTAAGCCAAGAAATTTCAATACAAAACTAAAATTTTATTCCTCGGATTATAGTGTACTCGTAAATTGCGCCAGAACATAGGTTTTTTTTATAAGAAAGTCATGTGCTGTTCATATCAGATTAATTTTTTTAAAGGTTCGCATTTCGGACAATTCTGAGTAATCGGCGATTCATTTATGGTAGAAATCTCATAATAATGAAATTTTTTTCTGAAAAACCAACCAAAGATTGCACTTTCAAATAATTTTTGCGTTTTCCACATACGACTTCCTGCAGGCAATCCAAGCAAATGAGCATTATAAATAATTTACCATAAAAAAATATACTACGAAAATAAATGCAAACCATTGAAATCGACTCTATTTGCACGCGACATGTAAGGAATTTCGTTTTATAGCAGACATACATATTTTACCTAATGCCATAGAAACATAGAATTGCAGCACGACAATTTATAAAATTTATACGAAAATTGAAATTGAAATTTTGTTTACCTGCACAAAAGACAGGAACTGAAATGAACTCGAAAATTGCATCAGATGATGGGGTTTTGAATGGAGTTTCCAAGAGAAGTGGACACGGTCGGCGGGTTATTGAAACATTTATTCATGATGCACGTAAAAAACCATCCTAAAAGGTGAAAAACATGTTGACCAAAGATGGAGTTTGAGGGGGAGCACGGCAGGTGGATAGGCCAACCGAAGCCATAGTGAAATGTTTCACATAAAAACTACAAATAATGTGAAATATACGTACACGTGCTTCTTTCGTTTTACGGAAGTGAAAAGCCACGTTTACGTTTCCCGCTTTTCCTCCGTGAATTGATTTTGTTGATAGTGAGTGCCACAATAAAATCGACGGTGGTGCACTACGAGTTATACTTACTGCCAACATGAATTTATTCAGTCTATCATCTACCTGGAAAAAGAGGAAAAGTGGAAAAGTCACGATAAAACCACACGCGAAACCTCAGTTGACTTTTGCGGGCGGCATCGGTACTGGATAAACATAAACACTGAAATGGCAAACGACGTCCTCCCACTTAGTGCATCGCACGGGTTTGACCCGGAGAGCCCCTTATGTTTTCCATGAAATCTAAAATCAACAAACATGAAAAATTTCAATTGATGCAATTTTATTTTCACCATCTCCTCTCGCTTTCCTTTCACTGTTTTCGGATGGTCGTAACATAATTTTATAAAAACGTCCGAAAAAAAAACATCTCTTTGCCACATATTGCAATTCAGCTGCACTTTTTTTTTCAGGTCACACAATTTTCTTGAATTTGCCATGTAAAAACCAGGAAAATCAGTTGGGATTATGTCGTGTAAACTTTGTTGGAGTTGCGGTTTACAAGAAGTAATAATTTCTTCCTAGAAGTTTGTAAAATGACGCTGAAATCGCGTGTAGTTTCGAATTTTGCATTAACCCTTTCGGTACAGGCGACGATTAATTAGTTTCAAACGAGATTTCTATCACGGCCTCTGCTGTTGATGGATTGCAACGTAAGAACCTTACAAATGTTCCATGGTTCGCAATCCATGTAAAAACTGTAGGTGCGAAGCATTGTTATACCCGTATGGTGAAACCAAAGGGTATATTAGATTTGCCTTACCGTTTGTAACGCCCAGATCCCGTCATCACACACAAAAATGAATTACACCAGTGTGTTTAGAATGATAAAAAATATCGAATTTTGCATGTCCGTCCGTCCGTCTGTGGCGCGGATTGCGGGCGCAAGGATTGAGCTAAAGACTTGAAATTTTGTGCAGATCCGTTTTTCATAAAATGCGAGGCTAAGTTCGTTCATGAGCACAAATGGACCATTAGGGGGGTACCCCCCATACGAACGAAAAGGTTTTTTGCGAATATCTCAAAAACGGTGCATCTTATCAAAAAAGTCCGAGAACAAAAGTTATTTTGGATATGATTCTACATAAAACTCCCATACATCAAAATCCGATTGGAATAAATTTTAAAAAATCTTTTTGGAAAGTTTGACTTCAAAGGGGAGTTTTGGTACAACTGTTCGAATTTTGATACGAATATCACCATACGGGTTTTCAATAATTGCCAGATTGGCAATTATAGCTTTTGTTATGTTTATGAAACTTCAATTGGGGACACCCAGGCTCTTCGAGAGCTGTAGCGCTGAGAATGATGATGAAACAATTAGGAAGATGTCACATTCGTAATCAGCTGCTGCAGCTGACTGATCCCGACATCAGATCGGTCAGCTGCAGGAACTGATTGGATCAGTGGACGTGGCACACTGAACTGAAATCAGCTGACCTCAAACGTCAAAATGTCGGACTCGGAGGAAGAACTTCTCCTTATTTCTCAACTAGTAATTATTTTAAAGTCAACATTATATGAAGTAGAGAGCCTATAACCTAGAGAGTGGCCATGCTACCTTAATTGACCGGGGCTACTGATGACAATTATTACCGCCAGACCAAAAAAAATATTGTAAATTATCATTTTATTTTATTTAATCTAACAAAAATGACATTAGAAACTACCCGACATGTTCCTGATATCAGCTACAAGTAGGTCAGTTCAGAAAAGTCTGGGACACGCAGCTGCACATTTTTTGCAGTATACCATGCGCCATTGGATTACATGTGCAACTGATGTCGGAATCAGGAAGCTGCAGCAGCTGATCGCCAATGTGACATATCGCTTATAATGGGTTAAACTAATTTTCAACTTTTGTCCTAGTTGCCAGCTACTGTCAACTAGCATAGCCAAATGTCAATTGGGTATTAAAATTTTCTTGAAATCTTAAAACTAATTTATGTACAAATTAATATATTGAATCATTAAATTATCACAAAAAAATTATAGTTTTTTTTATCGCAGACTTTAAATGTTTTCGAATCGTTTTTTTGAAAATACACCTAAAATATTCCTTACAGTAGGATTTTTTTTTGCCATTTCAAGCAAAAATTATTCCGCTTTTTTTACAGATTTTTTTCTGACTTAATAAATTTTAGCCCCAGGATCTAAGAGTTTTAGCCCCAGGATCTAAGAGTTTGTATGAACTTTAACCTTGCTACGAGTATTTTTTCCCTTAAATAAATTCATAGATTTTTTACCATTTCGAAGACAAAGAAATATATTCTGTCGATATCAGAAAATCATGCTGTGTATAAAAATCTGTGACAAGAATGTCGAAAATTCTTATTTTTTCAGATTTTTTTTTTTTTTGGCTAAACATGAAATCCATCCACTCGTGGACAACTGTCACAATTTCTGTTAATTTCGATGTTGTCCAACTGAATATGAAGTGGAAATCATCAAAAGAATTCCTTCTGACTGACCAGTGTCCGAAAAATTTACAACTTTCCACTCGTCGGATTGTTTTTTTAAAATGATTTCCGTGCGTCAATCTGTCATTGGCCCTCTTGTCATCTGAGAAGTGTTTTCCTGTCTTCAAGGGCAAACTAGATCACTGCCATCCGGAGTTTTTCTTTCTTTTGATTCTTTGTCGATCTTCCCTGCTGTCTCCCATCACCAACCGACGATTGTCACATCACATAATTTTCCCGAAATTGATTTTTCTTCCCACGCAGTTTTCCTCAATCTCACCATCATTGATTGATGAATGGCGCAAGCCGCAATAAATTTAAATTTATAAACATCAGAAAAGCTACAATTGCCAGAGGCCAATCGTCAAATACTCTATATGATGACAGGCAAAATGTTTATTTTAAAAAATCCAACTGTGTAGGAGAGGGGGCAAAGGAGTGATTCGATTGATATTTGATGTATGGAAAGGTTATGTAAAATCATATTCTAAACAGATTTTACTTTAACACGTTGAGCACCACGTGCCCACCGGTGGTCATTCTTTGAATTACACAGTAGACCGTGTGCTTACGAGCGGGTATTCCTTGGGTGACATTCTGGGACCAACATTTTTTAAATTTATTTTTATTGATTTATTGCAAGTCCTACCAATTCCAAGTAAAATAGGTTTACATCCTGGGACCAAGAAAAATATTTTTCAAAGCTAAATATACATATGTAAAAGGTTCCCACTGGTGGCCACGATGTCTCGAAATGAAACACGCAGTGTGACCACGGGTGGTCACGTTGTCCTACCATCGACATCCAATAATGCCCACCGGTGGTCACTTGGTCCTCTGTTGGAAAATTAAAATGTTCACCAGTGGGCACGTGGCGCTCAACGTGTTAATAAATTGTTCAATACGACTCACCGTTTTCGAGAAAAAAGAAAAAAAAAGTATTCAATTTGTATGGGGGGGGGGGGGGGAACCAGTGGTACGATTGGATTTTGATGTTAAATCCTAATCTAAACACATTTTGCCTTTATAATTTTTTCAATTATGCCTCACCGTTTTCGAGAAAATTGCAAAAAACTGTTTTGTTTGTATGGGGGAAGAGGGAACCAATGGTCCAATTTTGCCCGTCCAAGAGCTTTGCCTAGCGATTTACGAGAAACGGAACTATACAAAATTTCAAGTCTCTAGCTCAATCCTTTCGGAAGTTATGGTGCTCACCGACAGATAGTCAGACAAACAGATGGACAGATAGACGAATGGACAGACAGACGGATGGACAGACAGACGGATGGACAGACAGATGGACGGACATGCGGAAATCAAAATCTGGCGTCATTTTAAACACCCTGGTGTAGTTCATTTTTGTGTCCGATGATTATACTAAATCTAATAAACTTCTATATGATGTATCATATAGAGTATAATCATCTTCTCTCGTCTAAAATTGACTTATTTTTAAGTTTTATCGCGAATCTAAATTTAATTTGTGGACGTGTTTTTAAATTCTTGTGTCATGTAGAAATTTTATTTGCGTGCTGGAAGCGTCAAGGCGCTTGAAAAAATGCATATAAAATGTCATCAAAATTCAGGGATTTTCCAGGGACACTGAGGGCCAAGGTGAGTGCGATTTTATGGAAGGTCATCAAAGGATTCGAAAGTGAATAGAAAAGAATTCCCTATGCATGTTCTCAAATGACTGACGAATTACAGAGAAGGTCAATTTCTGTCTGTTTGCATGCATGTGTCGCCATTCAAGGGAAATCCTTCACCATGAATGCCAGGAATTGAAGGTCCTTCTGCCACCAAATCGAGGATTTCAACAGGAACTCGACAATTCATTTAATTGTCATTTTCATTGGTCTGCGAATTACACCTCGTGGTTAAATTCTGAACGTGAAATTAGTGCAGAAATTATTTTTTATCACGCATAAAATGTGACGTGAAGGAAATTCTGTAATAATAGTTCGAAGAAAACCCACAATTGTAGAAAATCGATAGGAAAAACTTAACAATAATATAAAATATTTTCATTATGCCACGAGCGTTACTTGGAAATTCGTCAAGAATCCTCAAAATAGAATGACTATGAGAGGATTCTTTGTTTTTGTGCGAATTCCTTCATTTTTCTTAATATGGAGACTCAAAGAAAGCTTGTGAGAATATTTTTGGATTATCAAAATCATGTCTATCAACGGAAAACTGCCACGTGTGTTCATGGAACACCTTCCCATAACAAAACAAGGAAAAAAAGAAAAGAAATCAAAGGATTTCGCATATTAAAATCGCAGAAAAATGAAAAGATGATGCTTTGAATTCACAAAAGAACGGAATTACGTAAGCTTAGCAATTTATCATGTGTTGTTTTGACAATTTTCATGTTTCTATCATTTCTTTTTCGCCACGTGTGTGGAAACAAAAAAGAAATATTGGAAAAATAGACTAATGAAAACTTTTGAAACTAGTTTAGACTTTGCTTCGAAAACAAAGAAAATTTTTATTTGAAGCAGAAATTTAAACAACACTTGGATGGTGAAAAAAAATCGTATTTAGCCGATAGTTGTAATTTTCCAGTAGCGCGTTAGCTCTAATTAGGCTCTAGCCTATCGAAATCGAAATTTCGTAAGGGGTCTTTATTTGAAAAGTAAAAGCTCGGACCCCGCCCCAATCACCTTATCATTGTTTTTGCGAATATTTTTAGAATTTGATACAAGAAACTTACATAAAGTGAAGCGAAGAGGAAGGGAGGTCATCAAAAAAAACTGGCACAACGTATTTTCGGAAAAGAAGATACAACATTGATGACCGGACGCGCCCATCTGAGTAAAAATTAAATCAGCGTGGGAAAACTATGGTCCCAACCCCATAATCTGCGAGGCCTAAAAAAAACTGACTTTGTATTTAATTGGAAAAACCAAAATTATAGAATTCATTGGGTTTAACACCTTAAGCGTCACGTGCCCACCGGTGAGCATTTTAATTTTCCAACAGAGGACCAAGTGACCACCGGTGGACATTATTGGATGTCGATGGCGGGACAACGTGACTACGTGTTTCATTTCGAGACATCGTGACCACCAGTGGGAATCTTTTACATATACAGTAGAATCCCGATAATTCGTATATCCCGCTAATTCGTATGAATTTGCTGGTCCCTTGAAATACGAATTATCGGGATTCTACTGTATTTAGCTTTGAGAAATATTAAGTTTGGTCCCAGGATGTAAACCTATTTTACTTGGAATTGGTAGTACTTGCAATAAATCAATAAAAATAAATTTAAAAAATGTTGGTCCCAGAATGTCACCCAAGGAATACCCGCCCGTAAGTACGCGGTCTACTGTGTAATTCAAAGAATGACCACCGGTGGGCACGTGGCGGTCAACGTGTTAAGTAAAAAAAAATTCGTTTTCGCAAATTTAATTTCGCAATAAGCAAAGAAAAACCGGATATTGCAACTCATCTGAAATATGTGAAGGCCTCCAAGCTTCACGGTGCATCAAAGTCCTTGAATCTGAAGCAGAGCATAAAAGGACATTAATGTATCCATCACTAAAGTCGTATAAATAGATTTACGGATGTCTTCTCGGTAGAATTTTCTCTCTTTTAAATGATTTTTTTTTCTAATTTCTTCTTCCACCGAAAGACCACTTAAGAAATGAAACACCTGCAGTATTTCGCTAAAGTATCTTTTATAATAATTTCTAAAAATAGCATCAAACAACATCCATTACAGTTAAAGATGATTCATAAAACTGCGCACGATATCTGTCAACAGCAAACTAATTAGATGTCGTGTCACCTGCAGAAAGAAATCAAAAGACCGAGAACCTGAAATTCCCTAATATTCCTTGGAATGGGCCGAGTGGGTGGGTTTATTTCTCTGTTTTGTTATGTTTTGTCCTTCATTTAGAGTTGACTTTTAAAAATACGCAAAAATGATCTTGAGTTTAAATTTGAATTTTCGCCATGTGGTGTCTTATAATGATATGGACACCTTCGCCCCGCAATGAAATGACGTAAAATTCTTCGTATTCTTACAATGACGAGTCGGTGACTTCATCAAATTTAAATTATAAAAGAAAAATGTGCGTTTAACGATAGGGTGAATGTGACGTACATAAACGAACCTAATTTCCATTTCAAATTGCGTTTGATCGGAGGTGATGTCATTAAATAAAGAAGAGCAATTCCATGAACATAAAAACGTTCTAAAACGAAACTTTGGTGAATTCATCGGAAATCAAATCGTATGACTGAGAATTGGCAAAATTATAATATGATGCAATGCTCCACAACAGACGGTGAAAAATCACCTGAAAAAATGTCACGCGATGCATTCGTAAGTGAATTTTGTAAATCGCTCCGAAAGCAAGTTTTACTTTTTCCCTGGAGCCCGAGTTCTCACCCAAAGAAATATTTTGTTTATATGACAAATTTGGTACATTTGACAAATTGTCCATTTGACAAATTTTGTCCATATGACAAAGACATTTTGTAGAGCCGATTTTCAAAAAAAAATGATAAAATACTTCTACATTTTCAGCTTTAACAATTTTTTTTTGTATCTCTAACGGTTCTCAAGATATTTCAAAAAATTCGAATTATTTGAAATTTCTCGAAAACTATGCACTTTTATGAAAAAATGCATACAACAAAATTTATAGGAAATACATTTTTTTACTTTTTTTGCTTTAACAGTTTTTTCGTATATTTAACGGTTCTCGAGATATTTGAAAAAAACATTATCTTTCACATATTTTTTCCGAAACTAAATATTGCAGAGGAAAATTTTGTGTTGATCACAACTGATATTTTTTTCAAAAAGATATTTTTTTCGTGTGGAGTTGGGGAGGGGGGGGTGGGCGAAGGAGAGAGTGAAAGGGTCGCACATTTTGTAAATAATTTGGTGACCCACGGATTGGGAAACCGTAACCGGCCAAAACATTCAAGTAAAATATTTGAAAAAAGTGTGTAAATTAAAAAAGTAATACTTGAAAACCAATCTCCCCCTCCCCCTTCTTACGTTCCCGGCGCCGCTGCCCGGTGAGAAGGGATCAAATAGCAATATCTGCATTATCTACAACAAAACCTTACAAATGTAGAAATCCATCCATGGTTCGTAATTGATGTAAAACCGCAGGTGCGGCTGTAGAGAAAGAATGTTATGAACACTGAATTAAGGACTTTCGCCGATCTTCGATTTTTATTTTAAACAAATTTATCTCCTATCCGCCAGTTGAATACAGAGTAAAACCTTGATATGCCATGTAAGGCGTGAAACACAATTGACGCAGTGACGACGACGCATGCATCAAACGCGTGTATTCTGATCGCTGCAAACACAATTGATACTGCAGCAGCAACGTATGCGTCTGCATCGACGCAGCGTTTTGAAAAATTAAAGGTAGAACCTGAATCGTACGTCGATGCGTCCGTCATGAGTCCGTCCGGTTGACAGTTTTATGCGGTGACAGTTGGGTACGGCAACGAATCTGGAGTTAATTCATTGTTTTGCACTTCTTCTATTAGTTTATCGTCGAAACAATTACTTTCAATTTATTCCATACTTAAATTGCTTAAATCGTAAACAAACTTTTTTGCGAAATGACATTTCCGTGCGTTGCCGCATGTAAAAGTGGAAATTCGACCTACTCTATGCGGTTGCCGCATCGGAAAACGTATTATTAGGGGAGTACTCATAGCAGCCCGTTGATTCTACTCAAACTGTCAACGTGACAACCAGCGCTGCTACATGCATTCCATTGCGTGAACGCACAACGCTGCAGCACGCTGCGTCAATTGTGTTTCGCGCTTTAATCCTTGATCACCTTAAATTGCGGCCGCAGTCGATTCCATATTATGTCTTTTTTTTAACACTCTAACTGCCACGTCAGTCAAAAAGACTTGACACCTAACTGTACACAACGGCCACAATGAAAATTATTAAAGTGTTCGCTGCAACCGCAATGATCTTTTGTAGTTGCATACATTTTATGGTAATTAAATAACATTTAGGTATAATTTTGTTTCAACTTTTTTTTCTTCTTAGTGACTTTTTGACTGACAACTAAATATTCGAAAAAGGCTTAAAACTGTCGTGGCAGTTATAGTGTTAATTCCCGATAGAATCGAAATTTCATTCAAAGGAATTACTCAGAATTCTTAGAAGTTCCCCTGCGATACCTCCCCCAACCATAAAAAAATCGCTGCAACAATGGAAATAATTTCAATCGAGTGAAATTTCGATTCTAGGAAAAACATAATTTCTTGGAAGTTTCTAGCCATAAGTTCCGGAAGTAGGTCATACAGAGGTAAATTATACCCCTGTGAGCATATCTGCAATATACACATTTGCTCGCCTCATCATCGTTCCCTACCCTCCCTCCTCCGCTATACATAATTCAATTTTCTCATGTTCTCAGCTGGATTTGCATGTTTGCCGACCCAAGTTTGTTGACCTCATCATTCTCCAATTTCATATGAGAAAATCAACATTTTCTCCTTGGCATTTCATTTTCTTATTTGACACAAAACGGATTACCTCTGTTGACACTTTTTCAAATCCAAATTTTCATGTCATATCGTTTCCTGGCACGTGTAAAACGTAGAAAATTCCCCCAAAACATTATCCGTCCTCGAATGTTTTTGTTTTCTTTGGTGTTTTTAGGTGTAGTGAGTCTTCTTGATTGTATATTTTTTTTTTATTTGTTTTTTTGTTTATAGTGTTTCCAGCTTAGCACTCGCCCTATCTAGTTGTAGAAAAAGTGCCCAAGACAAACCCCCCGCTTGCCCCTCTAGTCCAGCACACGGCACGTACTCGGATAAGGGTTGCACCACTGAAATAGCAGACACGCTAGAATCCCGATATCCGCACTGCCACTACTCGCAGGATCTGGTGAACCCACTGAAACAGGAGATCAAGAGCATCGTGGGTCAAAGGTCCCAGCAGGGCGTTTTTACGAATTTGGCATTGGGCAACGTCATGTCATCACCACAGCAACAGCATCAGCATCCCTCCGGAAGTCCAAAATTCGAGGGCGAAGACCGTCGTCCGTCAATCATTGCGCAGGATTCACGGGGTATTCCGATTCCCAAGCCTCCAAGATCAATCTCTGTTTGCGGAAGTCCCACCGGATCAGAATATTCGGGATTGGTATGCGGTTCCCCCTCATCGCCTGTCCGGGGAGGGTTCTGTGGACCAAATTATGCAAATAGGGGTGCTCCGAACGCGGTCTACAGCAGTTCCGTTGGAAATTCTGGAAATTTACGATTCGGACCACAACTGCACAGACGTCGATCATCGGTTTGTGAAGTTCAGGATCGGATCAGTGGATCTACCTCCCCTCAACCCGGCGCAGGGGTTAATCGTGAAACCAGGTCAGCTGTGACTGTGAATAGATTTCGATGTGATTCCAGTGGTTTTTCTGGCCATAGTTTGCTGGTCACATTTTGACTAATTCAGACAAAAAAAAAATCCTACTAATTTTTGTCAGTTTTTATTTTTATGAAAAATTGATTTTTTCTCTTTTATTTCTTGCTGTTAACCAATTCTTAACTGAAGCATGAATCTCAAGTTTTACTTCATTTTTCAGATTGTCTTTGAAATTTTCTATGTTTGAATTTTCTGCGTGTTTTGGTTTGCTGTTATTTATGGAGATTTTGAAGGTTTCTGTTGAGATTTTCATTTTATTTGGTAAATAAATATTGGATTTGCCCAACGAAAATTTTCGTTTCTGAGCCTCCATTTACAAAAAAGTGGTCTTTGCTAGGACTTTGTGGCTCTGCATTCATAATACCTGCCTAAGTACGGTTCAGGTTACTAAAAACAGACAATGGGTTCTGAAAAAGGGGTTTCATACCCTCTGGTAAATTTTAAAAACTGTAAATAAAAAAGTCACGATTCTAGGGAGGGTAGTCCGTGGTCAGGTAAAAGCAAAATGGGGGTCGAAAACCAAATTTTGAACATTATTCTCTTCTCAATCAATCAATCACTAAAACCCCATTAATTTTCAAGAGAATTGCTAAAAAAAATTTTTTTTCAAATAACGGTATATCTCGATAACGGTTTCAGAATAGAGTTCTAATAAAGACAAAAATGCAGGAAATTTTATTGTCTCCAAGTTTTGTCGTACATAAGACTACCGAAAAACGCATAGTTTTGGACTAAATCGCGTAAAACGAAACTGCGATTTTTAAAAACGCGCCATTTTGGTTACTTCCGGTTAACGGATTTGCACCACAAGTTGATCGGATCGTCTTATTTCAGAACCAAAAACTCCTGTAAAATTTCATAGCAGTACCAATATTAGTCTTTCAGAAATTTTGTACACAGACTGACAGGCAGACAGACTGACAGACTGACAGACTGACAGACTGACAGACTGACAGACTGACAGACTGACAGACTGACAGACTGACAGACTGACAGACTGACAGACTGACAGACTGACAGACTGACAGACTGACAGACTGACAGACTGACAGACTGACAAACAGACTGACAAACAGACTGACAAACAGACTGACAAACAGACTGACAAACAGACTGACAAACAGACTGACAAACAGACTGACAAACAGACTGACAAACAGACTGACTGACTGACAGACTGACAGACTGACACACAGACTGACTGACAGACTGACAGACTGACAGACAGAACGACATTTTTTTAATATGACTCCAATCGACTCGAGAGTGCTCGGGAAATGTTTTTTAGGCAAAATTATCAGGTCGAGATTTTTCGTGAATACAATACTTTATTACTCTACGTATAAGAAAGTAGAAACGAATATTGACTTCATAAAAAAGTCTATGTTATAAATGAGGTGACTTTACGCCCTGGATTTAGGCATGTTGTCTTACCGTCCTGGAAACTAAACTTTCGTCCCGGATTTGTCAATTTAGAGTTCGAATTTTTTAAATGCTAAAAAAAACGATCACATACAGCCTTATTAATAAACGTTAGTTAATTTTTATCAATGGTTTACGCAGTGGATAACTCGAAATTCTTATTAATAAAAAATTTTAAGAGTTAACTGACGTTAGTTAACTTTGTGTTAGCTAACATACCGATTTCCTCGAGTTAAGGAGTTGATAACTCTTGACGGCGCATAACTCTTGCAAAAAAGACTGGAAGAAGCAATGATCCATTAAAAAATGCAATTTATGTTGTTTTATTATATTACCTTATCACTTGAACACCAATTTTCTGATCGCTTTCCTTCAATTTTTAAATTTTCCACTTTTAATTACTTTGCAGTGAATCACAATTAAAATAAAAACATTAATTTCACTCCTATTTTAATATTGTCTCCAAGGAAACGGATTTAAAAAACCAAAATTTGACTTAAATGTAAAAGATTTTCGTATTTTTTGGTACAATTCGGCACAAGGGTTGCCGTATTCCAGCTAAATTTTTAAATAAAATACGAGTTAGCTATTATATGGAGGAAATTTTTTTATTAATAAGAATAGTTATCTAATGGATAAGTTTGCTATCTCGGAGTTAGTTAGCACATGAGTTATCTCCGTGTTAGGGATTTTTTATTAATAAGGCTGTAAATGTGCAAAACATATTCTACTTCATTTGAGGATTTGCTGTAAATTATATTTTTTCGCCTGCGGCGCATATATACAACACCTTTATACCTATTTCAAAAGTTTTCATCTTTAACGCATTTCTTTTTTTAACATTTCTACAATTTCCGTTGCGATTATTTATGGAACATAAAGAGTGCGAAAAATTAATTTCTCTTGAGAATGTGTAACTTTCGATTTAAATCATTGCGCCGCATTATGTTTAAAAAAAATTTCACCGTCAATTATATCGTTGAAAGCAACGCTAAAAAATCACAACATAAAATTCTTACCCAATGTGTTTATGAAATTAAGCTCTCCAACGACGGAAGTGCGAGCCTAAAATGCATTATGAATTTTTGTTTGCAAACATTCACAACAAAAACAAAAGTTTGTTGAACTCAAACGCCATCGTAATATTTCTTAAGGCAAAATTTTCAACACCTCAAGAAAACGCCAGGTAAACGAAATAATTAGAATAAAAAAAAATCTGTCGGGTGAAATGTAGCTGTGAAGCATAAAATTAGTAAATGAATGAATTCTGCCCTCATATAAGTAGTTGTTGGATAAATTTAAATCATTGATTTGTCTTCAGTAAAAAATCAAGCTTAATATTTGTTTGTCAAAGACTTTTGATTCAAAATTGATTTATCATTTGAGAGGACAATTTAGATGGCAATATCATCTCCAAAAATAAAATCTGCCATAATTCTACGTCATCGTCAGCCCAAAATTTGCAGAAAAATTTGATTCTTTTTTCTTATGCTTTTGGAGTTGCTTTTGTTTGGGCAGTGATTCAGTCTAAGGCATCGAAAACGAATTCAATTCTTATCTAAAATGACGTATTTTTAAAAGCTTTTATTTAGCTCGCTATCTTGTTTGTCTGTTTGTCTGTTTGTCTGTTTGTCAGATCAAATCTTGCAACCCAATTTTGACCCACTTCCACTTGTCCGATTGACTTGAAATTTTGCACACTTATATAAGTCCGATGACAATACAATATTTTCACTACTTCGTCCTTATAAGGATAACGGAAGGTCCTGTAAGGATAACGTGATTATCCTTTTCTCCAAATTTTCCGGAAAAAAATCTATCCTGGGGGTTTTTGGCGTCGCTGAATCCGAATCTGTCATTAAAAAGTCAGTAAGGATAACGGAAGGTCCTGTAAGGATAACGTGATTATCCTTTTCTCCAAATTTTCCGGAAAAAAATCTATTCTGGGGTTTTTGGGGTCGCTGAATCCGAATCTGTCATCAAAAACTCTGTAAGGATAACGGAAGGTCCTGTAAGGATAACGTGATTATCCTTTTCTCCAAATTTTCCGGAAAAAAATCTATCCTGGGGGTTTTTGGGGTCGCTAAATCCGAATCTGTCATTAAAAAGTCTGTAAGGATAACGGAAGGTCCTGTAAGGATAACGTGATTATCCTTTTCTCCAAATTTTCCGGAAAAAAAATCTATTCTGGGGTTTTTGGGGTCGCTGAATCCGAATCTGTCATTAAAAAGTCTGTAAGGATAACGGAATGTCCTGTAAGGATAACGTGATTATCCTTTTTCTCAATTGTTCCGGGAAAAAATATATTCTGCGGGTTTTGGGGTTCGCTGAATACGATTCTCAAGTTAAAAAGCCTGTAAGGACATCTCAAATGTAAAGCTATATATTCGAAGACTAAAAAGAACAAAATAAAAAAAAATAAAAAAATTTTTTTAAAAAAAAGCTTTTATTAAAAAAAATGCACTAAAAAGAAAAAAATAATTTTCTGGACGCTGTGTATCACAAATATAAAAGCTTTTAAAAAGCGAGATAAAGCATAAAACAATAAAATAAACATTTATCTCGCTTTTTAAAAGCTTTTATATTTGTGATACACAGCGTCCAGAAAATTATTTTTTTCTTTTTAGTGCATTTTTTTTAATAAAAGCTTTTTTTTAAAAAAATTTTTTTATTTTTTTTCTTTGTGTATACCGCATATCGTCAATAGTACGTGCCACACACCAAGTTGAACTAATTTCGATAGAATCTTATGAAATATCTTATGACTAGTATGTGGACTTCTCATTGGCAGCTTAAAGAGTTTTGCATGCGTTTTAGATATACGGAAATAATTTTTCTAACAACTTTTAACACATTGCAAGCCAGGCTGATTTTTATCAAAGTGGAGCTTCAAAACTTTATTTTTATTCCTTTATATGTATGACATGTCACGAAATGTGTTAAGCGTTATCCTTACCGGATGTTCGTAAGAAAATTTCAAAATTTTGAATCAGATTTGTGGTTAACGATCTTCAAAACCACTCAATGATGGTTTTTCCGAGCAAAAATTGAAAAAATACAAGATCTTTACGAACTGTCCCGAAAATGGGACCTAGCGCTCATGAACACATTTTTGGTTCATGAACACATTTTGAAAATAGATTGGAATTAATTAAAGTTTTAACTTAGTGTTCTCCGTAAAACACGTCATGCGAACCCTCTTCATCACGCTTTTTCGCAATTTTTTGTATGAAGTTTAGTGGCGCAGACCCCCACTCTAGTTTTCGGCATTTGAACCCCTTTTTCGTCACGCTTTTTCGGGATTTTTTATATGAAGTTTAGTGGCGCAGACCTCTACTCTAGTTTTCGGCATTTGGAACCCCTCTTTCGTCATAGTTTTTCGGGATTTTTTGTATGAAGTTTAGTGGCGCAGACCCCCACCCTAGTTTTCGGAATTTTGAATCCCTCTTTCGTCACGCTTTTTGCCATTTTTTTGTATGAAGTTTAGTGGCGCAGACCCCCACTCTAGTTTTCGGCATTTTGAACCCCTTTTTCGTCACGCTTTTTCGAGATTTTTTATATGAAGTTTAGTGGCGCAGACCTCTACTCTAGTTTTCGGCATTTGGAACCCCGCTTTCGTCACGCTTTTTGGCGATTTTTTGTATAAAGTTTAGTGGCGCAGACCCCCACCATAATTTTCAACATTTTGAACCCCTCCTTCGTCACGCTTTTTCGCGATTTTTGTGTAGAGTTTAGTCCCTTTTGTATGAAGTTTAATCTGCCGGTCTGTAATTAACTGGAGAAAGCGTTGAGCTAGCGACTTGAAATTTTTTGTAAATAAGTTTTACAGAAATCATAGGTTTTTATCAACTTTTTGGAAAAGTCACGTTAACTAAAACGGGTACCCCTCATACTATTTTAAAAATACAGTTTTTTGAGAATTTCTCGGAAACCATGCGCTTTTGAGAAAAAATGCATATAACCAAATTGAAAGAAAATAAATTTTCCTACATTTTTTGCTGTAACGGTCTTTACGTATCTCTAACGGTTCTCAAAATATTTGAAAAAATTAAGTTTTTTGAGAATTTCTCGAAAACCATGCGATTTTGAGAAAAAATGCATATAACCAAATTCAAAGAAAATAAAATTTCCTGCATTTTTTGCTGTAACGGTTTTTCCATGTTTTCAACGGTTTTTTTCCGAAACTAAATATTGCAGAGGAATGTTTTGTGTTGATATTTCTCTAAGGATGTTAGTCGGAGAAATGTAGAAGTTTTCCCTATTAATTTGGTGATACGGTTTTGCTAGTAGCATTCACAAAAAATTAGCCTGATTGCTTGACCTACTTGAATTAACATTAGATACCAATAGTTGGCAGGTAACAATTCCCAACACTTGTAATTTGCATTTCCCAATTCTAACTCTGCAATGCGCACTGTAACTGAACAGAACAAATGAACATTTATGAAGCCTCCCTGGTGTGCGGTGGGAGGAGGAGGGTTTTGCATTTCCCAATGAAAATTTCTCCCATGTTCATGTAAAATATGAGTACTCCAGCAGTGGAGCAATGAAAATTTGGAAGTCAATGTCCATCATGATGAATATAAATGGTGCCCAACCCTTAATTTTAACACCTTACAAATTGGTCTCAATGGAAAATTGGTTTATGCTAGCTTCACTATAATGGATTTTCGTCCTGTCCATCAAATTTTCTCCCTCGAATCAATTCATCACTGCACGCGATCGTATTTTTCAGTAATTCAATATCTCTCCACTATTCGCTAAACGTAATTCAAATTTTATGAAAATCAAATTGTGGAAGCTTTTTCACCTCTTCAAATTTGAATATTTGCAAATTATTATCGAATGTGGGAGGCCATACTGCAAACATATTGGATTTATTTACAATTGTTTGATAATCGAAAATTTTACCAGTTGAATTATTTATTTTGTGATCCAATTTTAACAATAAAATTTGAAAAATATCGTAACCAATAACTTGAAATTTGGGCAAATTATTTGAATTAAATTTTGATGAAAATTGTCCTTAAATAAAGAGGTTAAAGTGACTTGCGAAATTCGTTATGTCGATAAAATACGTCACACTTTTTGAAGAGAGAAGAGAGGTTTTGAGGTCCTTTTCATCATATTTTACTGTTTTTAAGTTTTTAAAAGCATTCTCCTGACCACAAAAGGAAAATTTTAAAGCAAAAGTGATTATTTTCTGTCTTAAACATCAACAAGGAATGAAACTCAAGTGGTTTGAATCCAGATTCAAAAATCGTGTTGACCTGTGTAATCAACGGAGAAAATTTAAAACTGATATATGTCGGAAAATCCTATTTGTTGTAGAATTTGTCTAGCCAGGCTTTCCAGACCCACACTAGATTTAAATTTTCTCTAGTGATTATTTTATTTCACATTTTGTGAAGAAAAGGAGGGTTTTGAGATAGTGTGAAAGCGCTTTTGCATCCCGAGCAAAAAATCGTGGAAAAAAACCGATAGGGTGGTTAATCGATAGGGTGGTTAGTTCAAGCTACTGCTCCTAATTTCTACAAAGAAGTGAAGAGGACTTAAAATGTCACCGCATTACACGCCAAAATCGATCACTAGAGCTTTTTTTACAAGCTGAGGGCTTTATTTCCAAGCTATGTGCACTTTTGGACCATCATAGAGCCCCATTTCGACTAACGATTGCAATTGAGCTTCGTCGATTAATGAGATCAAAGCTTTCATTTTCCTATCGTTGAAATCTTTGATCTCATTGGTCGAGAAAATTCAATAGTAATCGCAATCGTTACTCTGAATTGGGCTTAACGCGGCTGGATCCCAATAGGTGGCTATGGATTTCTGCAAACGATTTATGACCTCCCCCTTCATTCCCTCGTTTTTTGTTACCCCGCGTCTGCTAACTTTTAGACCGTTCAATCGATCAGGATGCTGTTTTCATAGAAACTTCCGAGTAATTTTCCGATATCAAAGAACCTCCTTTTCCCCTATATAACCCTGAGAAGATGAATTTAACGACAAAATTCGTAGTTTCAGTGAATTTTTTTTTGCAAAATCCTATATTTTAAAAAAATAATCTCCCTTCCTCTTCCATATATGTAGCCCTATGAAGACAAATTTAAGGTTTCTTTGAGAAAAATGTAGCAAAATCCCATTATTTTCAATAAAAAAATACTTCATACCGACTTATCTTTCACTCAGAATTTAAGGACATTGAAAACATAGAAGATAACATTTCGCCACTTTTGCGAATCACGTTCGCAATTGCCTCTTTAGGATGCTGAGGAATGCATCCTCCCAGACAAGGCCATGTCTCTATTAGATCTCAATGATGTTTCTTCTTTCAATTTCTGACAACAGGCACTCCTGTGTCATCGTACTTCAATTTCAAAAGTCATGAAGTTCTTATAGTGACGCACTTGGAAGATTTTTCGAGTGCACGCAGCAGTCAACCAAAGAGTGTCGCAAGGAATGGGAATGCTGTGCAAGAATTTCCTATTTTCACCCTATCAAGAAATCTGTGGTACGTGAAGGGAATAATTTATAGTCTCCATGGAACCCCACGCCGAACAAAAATTGGAGAGTGTTCAACACTTAAAAACCGTAATGGCGGTTAGAAAAAAGAGGTTTAAAAAAAATGTAAGTCGAATGTAATTCGAGATTTGCGGTTGACTTATTACGATATTCTGTTAAACTTGTGAAGCCACCATCCCTAGTTATGTCCAATGGTTTCGTCCGAAATGGAAAAAAAAAACTTATACGAAATGCGGGAAAGTCACTGGCTCCATTATTTGTCTCCCCTTTGCTTATCGGTGTGCGTTTTTACCATCACGACACCAGCGAAACGGCGACAAGCAGTCTACCCAAAAAGAAACTACTTAAGAGGCCACATCACCAACAGCTGATTTTAGTTATTTCTTGGCTCTTATTTGCCTTCTAACGACCACGCCATTTGTCCTATGACGGGGCGAAATTGAAAACTGTCTCGCCTTGGGAAATGCGGGGATACATGACACTGGAATAAAGTGTTTTCTGTGAAATTGTATACCCTTTGCAAGTCCCATTAATCCTAGACATAAAATTCGGAAGAATTTTAAAACCGGAGGTGGTCGTAAGGAATGAATCGTTACTAGTAGCGTAATAGTGGAACTTTCCCCAAAACAACAAAGTGACGATGAGGTGATCAGTACTATCATCCAAAATAGAAACCTCAAAAATTGTTTATTTGGAAACCAGCCAAGAATTTCTTCGATCAGGCCAACCAAATTTTTCACACTAATATGGCGACAAAGTGTGGAAATTCTTGCATCGATCATCGAAACATATTGGCGATATTATTTGCTATCAGCCAGCAAAATGTCCAACGTGGGAGCGGTCAAGCTTTAAAAATCATTCAGGGATTAAAAACTTCAAAACTAATTCGGCGCGGTCCTATTTTGGTCCTAAATTTTTTACTCTCGATTCACAACACCAGATCAAATACTGTCTTTGGCATGAACTTGGCTAAAAGAGAACAATTTTCTTGGCTAACGACGGCGGATATTCGGATTTACAATGAAACGAAAATAGAAATTCCCGCTTGTAAATCATTGGGCGACATTATTCACGAAATAACACTCGTGTAAATAAATTTTTCTTATATTGCCAAAAAAAGAAACTCGAGAAAAAAATCACACACGCTTTGATTTGTAAACACTAACTAACCTAGAAAATTATTCATTGACAAGATTTTATGTGGACAAGTACAAAAACTCTTAATTTTTTTTCCATTCATTGAAAGTCTGTTGTGCAGTACAGGAGGTGGTCTCATTTTCCACCTGATGATGATATTTACAGTCTCTAAACGTGCCGCTCCACATGAGAGTAAATCCGCGAGTAACTCTCAATAACTCTCAAGAGTTACTCGCAGGAGGTTGTCCATCTGAGAGTTAAGTTCGGCGATTTTTCTCTTTTCAATACCAATATCTTGATTTTTTTGACATCTTGCTTTGGCGAGTTCTCGAAAGCCACTCGCAAAATTCAAACGCCGTTCGTATCTGGCGAGTTACTCTCCGAGAGTTGAGTGGAGGCGTGTCCACTAGAGAATAGAATCACTTTTGACAGCTCGCAGAAACTAGCTCGCGAGTTTCTGCGAGCGACTCTCAGAGACGTGTCCATTTGCGAGTAGCTGCTATCGAGAGGTTCTCGCCGGCATTTACTCTCATGTGGAGCGGCATCTTAAAGCCTAGACTAACGATTGCGATTACGATTGAAGTTTCTCGACCAATGAGATCAAAGCTTTCAACGATAGGGACATGATAGCTTTGATCTCATTGGTCGAGGAAGGTTAATCGTAATCTCAATCGTTAGTCTGATTTGGGCTTTAGTCAGAAACGATTATACCTATGCCAAGTTGACACTAGGATAATTGCTAGTCGACTGAAGCTGGAAACTAGGACACAACTAGTGTAATGTCAGGTGTTTTTTTTTACAAAAATCGTGGTTTTTCGAAATCCTTTCAGAAAATCAATTGCTTGAATATTGTTCCAATAATCGTCGCTAATTTTCCGCTTAGTTAAAAATATCTTTTCTTATGCGAAATTTTCTAAAAAAAAAATCGTTAAAGACAGCCGGATGAAATCTCATTAACACGCCGTTGCTTTCAATTTGCATCTCAAATGTCCTAATGAACGTCAATTCGATGCAATTTAATTTCAATCGCTTGACCATAAAATATCGGATGAATTTATATTTTTCCGTGTTTTGAGAAGAACTTTCACTTCTGGCTATCGTTGGATTCCTTGGTTTTTCAGGCAATTTTCACATTTTCAATACTAAATCGACTAAGAAAAATATCGAACTTTACGGAGTATTATTCGTCGTGGACCATAAATTTTGCTGTTTAGATTACATTGGAAATGCTTGAGAGTACGTGAACTTCATTACGGAACTTCTTTTCTTTTCCGATGGTGATATTGACTACTGAGTTTTCTTAATCGGTTTTGGGATCCGGTCGATGTCCGTCTATTTTCTTGAGTTGTTACCCCGATGTAATGTGAACTAATTAAGATTAAGATAAAGTGTGCGAGATCCGCTAGCCAAGTCAACCTTTGTAGAAAAAGCCATAAAGAATTGCAAATATCAAGCACGTATTGTAGACCAGCACTAATCAGAAGTGCAACCGAAGGTAGATAAAGTGAAGATGATTTCACCAGCAATTTATCAGTCCACTTCTGTATCTGAGCTCTTCCGACCTTCCGAATTTACGTCTCACGAAAATCCAGATTTTTACCTCAATTCCTTAGCAAATTTATTGGTTAATCAGTTCTGGTTACAAATTTCCTGTAGAGTATTTAAAGATTACAAATTTTATATCATTAGCCGAATGATTAAGGTGAGATTTTGGCTCAGTAGCTGTCCACGAGATACGTCACGCTAATTTCTCCTTTTTGGAAATCCCCCCCCCCCCCTCCCGCACCCGCACCCGTTTTTTCGATAAAATGAGTCGCCAATGTGGATTGACCCTAGAAATGACTCATATAATGTTACGTGTCCATTTATGCGCCTTTAGTTAAGACGCGCACTGACGGTTTTAGTTAAGACGCACACTGGAATGTTAAGCATTTTGAATAGTGCTAAAACATTAATTACAGTTTATTAAAACACTTAAGAAAAACGGCCCATTGGTAGCGAAAAAATGATGGAGTTAAGAGTCGGGTTGTCACAAATAAAAAGAAATTAGTTTAATAATTTTTTAAAGAAAAATAACGAACAGTTGCTATATTTTATTCTATTTTAACTTTAAAATAGGTATGACACAGCGGGGTGTCGCACTTCTTCAGATTCTGAACCTGGTTATTGAATTAAGGTAGGATAAAACGGGATGCCACACGCCCTTTTCTCTTTCTCACGCTCTCTCTCTCTCTCGCTCTCTCTATCTCTCTCTCTCTCTCTCTTGCTCTACTGCGTAAAATCTGTTTCGACTGCGTAAAATCTGTTTCGAGGGATCCAAATATACGATCGATGCATACTGAACTCAACTTGAACTTACCTCTTATACTCCGAGTTCACGGAACTATATCGGTGCGAATTATGAGTGAAAGAAAATTACTGTATGGAAACTTTTCCTTCGTCAAAATATTCTTTTTCTTGATTCAAAGACTTAAAATATCGGTATTTTTATTTTATTTCGTTGCAACATAAACAACACCCATCGGAGTAAATTCCAGTAAACGTAAATAGGCTTCAGAAAGACTCAAAAAAAAAATTTGGGGATTGTTATTATCTTTGATTTGTTTCATACATTGATTTGCCAAAAAAAAACCGTTAATTTTTTTTTTAAATAAAAAAAACAAAAAACTGTTTTTTTAAATAACGGTAAATCTCGATAACGGGTTGAGATACGACATTTTAATAAAAGACAAACATCTAGAAAATGTCATTGTCTCCAACTTTTGTCATACACAAGACTACTAAAAAACGCGTAGTTTCGGACTAAATACCAAAAAATCAAAACTGCGATTTTTTAAAAAGCCGCCATTTTGCTTCCGGTTAACGAAGTTCGGATCACCCGATTCCAGGACAAAGCATGCCTGTAAAATTTCTTGAATCTAGCTCTAGTGGTTTTTGAGAAATCTTCTACACAGACCGACATACAGACATTTTAATACTGTATATGATATATCTCATAAATAGAAGTATATTAGATTTAGTATACCGTTTGTAACGCATCGAACCAATCATCCGATACAAAAAGTTTTAGGGATGACAAAAGATTTTGATATCCGCATGTCCGTCGTTCGTCCGCACGTCTGTCCGTTCGTCCATCTATCCGTCCGTCTGTCCGTGAGCACCATAACTTTCGAAAGGATTGAGCTAGAGATTTGAAATTTCGTATAGTTACGTTTCTCGTAAATGGCTAGGCTAGGTTCTTGAACAGGCAAAATCGGATCATTCCTTCTCTCCGCCCCCATACGAACAAATCAGTTTTCTGCAATTTTCTCGAAAACGGTGATTCATATTGAAAAATTCATAAAGGTCAAATGTGTTTAGAATAGGATTTTACGTACTCGACCATGCATCAAAATCCCATCGGACCACTGGTTCCCTCCTCTCCCTTACAAATGGAACATTTTTTTCCTGTTTTCTGGAAAACTGTGAAAAATGTATAAAGACGAAATGTGTTTAAAATAAGATTTACAAATGGTGTTTTTTTTAAATAAACATTTTGTCTGTCATCATATAGAGTATTTGACGATTGGTCCCTATTGTAGCTTTTCTTTTATTTAAAAGGCGTTTTTGTAGTGTGGTTCCAATCAATTCGGGCAAAATTAAGAGGTTCGAAATTTTTTATGAATACAACACTTTATAATACTTCGTATAAGCAAGTAAGAATGTTGGAAAAGGAAGGTCACAGTCACAGGTTTCTGGAAATAACACATTTTGATACAAGACTCCCAGACAAGTTGTAATTTTTCCCTTATTTATTTTCAAAGCATCTAAATCAAGTATTATCCAAAAGTCATACAGAAGATTAATGGAAATTTGCCACTTTTAAACTCTGTGGAGTTTTTAGTTGCAAATCCAGATCACAACTTGTCGCATGAGTCCCCGTTTCTTAAGTGTGTCATGTGTGAAAACACTTCTTTTTTTGTTTTATTAATTTTGTTGCAATTTTTAGAATATTTTTTTTTTGCATGTGCACAACATGTTCAGTTATTAATTCTGCACACTTCACATGCGGAGTGGGCGTTCAACAACAGCAAAACTTTACAGTCGCCGTATCGTCTGATTTGGGTCAAATGCAAGTAATAATAATAACGCTGTCTTTCCATACCCCTTCTTGCTCTGTGAAAACTCTATCGGTTCATGGCTTCCCAAGTGCTACCACCGCCAGCTACCACCGCCAAGTGCATATTTTGCAGTTTTCTTAGTAATTTTGTAAATGGCAAGGAAAATTACAACTTCACGACTGTAATTTAATTCAAATCGCAGTCAGTGTTGAAAAAGTGAACGGCTCAATTGATATTCTGTAATCTTACATATTGTCGGAATTTTGGCAGAATCAAAGCGTTCGCGTTCCATTTCCCCACCGGTAAGTCGTGAAGTTTTCATTTCAGTTGTAATTTTGTGATTTGTGGAAAAATAAATTTTCCTTGCGGTTTCATTGAATTCTTCTGATTCAGTCTTGGTGGGATTTGGCTTCTAGCATCTTTATTTATGCTCTCGTACTTATTATACTGAATTTATTATTTTTCCATTACTCGGTGATCTTTAGGTGAGTGTTTCCCAATAGAAAAACGATTCGACCTCGTTTCGCGCACATAAATGGCGATTATTAACTGAAAATCGGAGGGAAACATGTCAGATATACGACGTGTACCTGCCGATATCGAAGAGTAAATTCAATTCATTGGCGCTCTTTACGTTACAGCTGACTAAATACGAAATCATTAGTTATCCAGTATTAGATATTCATTTATCTATTGTATTTATCGTTAAATAAAATTATATTTCTTATATGCTTGCTTGTGGCAATAATAAACAACATTAGCGCAAGAATTGTTCGTAATGTTTACGATCGAATTGTGTCCAATAAAACTAAAATTTTGTTGCACCGTTAAAAGGCTACTGAAAATGTCAATGCATTCTGAATACTATAATATATCGTATAATTTGCATTTTTTTTTAACTAAACGTGAAAAAAATTAAGGAATTTGAAAAACTTTTATATGTCTTGCAACACATCTCAAGTAATTGAAATTTTCAACAAGTTTTTTTTAGAATGCAGATGTATCCCAAAAAAACTTGTTAAAAAGTCCAATCGCGAAATGAGTAGTGTGGTTTACTGCTTGGTGCTAACAATACCATCGGCATTGGTCTACGCTCTAGGCCACGGCATCTCGAGCCTCTCACCCACCGGTTGGTGCTCGCAATGTACGTCACAATGAAAATTTTCACCTGCGGCCCATTCTCCTCGAAGAATATTACTTTTTTTTTCACCTGCGACGCATGTTTTTTTTAAAGTCTTCGTTTAAGAAAGTTTAAGAAAATCAATTAAAATCTATAAGCCTTAAGTGCGGTTTAGACGAAGCAAGTAGCTCGCGGCAAGTAGACGTAAATACACGCGATTTGATCTAGTGTGCGATGCTCGCATATGTGTGAGAATACTTGCCGCTCTCTCGAAAATAATAGAAAGCCATTCTATTTTTGCGGCAAGTAAAAACCAATACAAGAACATGGAACGGTGTAGACAAGAGGTGGTTTTATGTGTGTGTGTTTCGGTTCATTTTATATTTGCTGCTTTGCGTAACATTTTAAGGAAAAAACGACACGGGTATAAAAAACTCGTTGGAAACAAACAGTTTTAGGTCGAAATTCGCAAATTTTTCTACAAAAAAGAGTCGAAATTTTTATTCTCAGAAAATTTTAGGTTGTGTTTTCCTGTGGCTGTCATTCTACTTAAAATGATTTACTTGAAACGTGTAAACTAAGCAAACTACTTGTCTCTCTTTACTTGCCGCAAGTTACTTGAAGTGTATAAAGCGCACTTTACGACTAAAGCTGGAGAAGGGAGTCTCCAATCCTTTTATAACACGAAATTTAGAAAAAGCAGTTCACCAGGGCGAAAAGGTTAAAAATTCCTGCTCTAGACTTTTATCACTACTACTGCAGAGTATGGGCAGCGAAACCTTACAAATGTTGCTATCATATCTAAAGTTGGCACTCCATAAATCCATATAAAAAAGTCGACCCTTCGATTTGAGAGTGATCCCAAATCATGGCCGAATTATACAAGGTCTGCTGGTTATTTTTCGACAGCCACCATTTTGCTACGTCATCGGCAAGAAATTCTTTGTAATGTTGATTGTGCGTACGGAGTTATTTAGCTAGATGTTAGCTAGATTTGAGAATTAGGGAAAATTCCCATTGAGTCTTATAAGAATTTCTTGCCGATGACGTCAGAGCCAAGAGAGACTGAGCTGTCAAGCAGACCTTGTATAATTCGGCCATGATCCCAAATGATCGATCATTTAAAACAAGTTCGTTAAATGCTCTCTTTCTCTCTCGCTCTCTTTCTCTCTCTCTCTCTCTCTCTCTCTCTCTCTCTCTCTCTCTCTCTCTCTCTCTTTCTCTCTCGACACAACCACCGGTTTCCGGTCTTGGCCTGCCGCAATATCTCTCGGCAGAGGTCCCGGTCACGTGCCGATGTCCTTCAGTTTTGCATTCCAATTCTCTTCGCGTCCGGATCAACACCGTCTAATGTTTCGTCATCGATAAAAGATGCAACCACGTTGAATCCTAACATATTTAAAGATGTTTATTTATTTTTTTTTTTTAATTTCTATACGCTTTTGGGAAATAAAGGATATAACAGAATTCAAAGGAAATCAAAATTTCCTGCATTTTTTCCTTTAAAGGTTTTTACGTATCTTTACGGTTCTCGGGATATTTGATAAAAATATAATTTTTTACATATTTTTTTCCGAGACTAAATATTGTAGAGGAAAGTTTTCTGTTGATCACGCGTGATATTTTAATTTAGTGCCACTCTTGTCGAAAAATATTTCCGGTATAACTTTTCGATTCAATAGTATAAGCAAAGAAAATACAATGCATTTTTGTGTCCGACTTTTCGCGTAGTTTTTTTTTTGTCAATAGTCCTATCTCTTTTTCACTGATGAGTCTTTTAAGGCCAAATCATGTTAGATGTGATAGGGCTTTTACTTTTCAGGAAAAATGATCCCGATTCTGATAGATGTGTCACTTGGAACTATCGCAGTGCTTTCTTCTTCGAATTGCAACTTGCGCCTCGCACGTGTTCTGCTTTTACTTAGAGATGCAGATTGGTTTTTTAAACAGGAACAAAAACCACGTAACCAAATTTTGATCCAGAACCAAAATTCCAAGATCAGAAATCTGATTCACCCTGGAATCACACCCTCAGAAAACTTTTGATTTTCATTTCTGTTTTAATGCGAATTTTATTCAAAACAAAGTTGTGTAATTATAATATTATTGTCCAAATATCTACAAAAACAAAAAAAAAGGGAAAAAGCAAACATTTCTCGTATCCCAAATCTATCAGAATCAGGGCCAGAATTAAATTATCCTAAGCGGGAAACTTTTATGTTTATTACAATATTATTATTTACCATTTCACTGTAAAATTCTTTACGAAAAATCCATTTTAATTAAATCAAAAGACAAAAACAGACGAAAAAGTAAAATTATAGCTAGATTTTCTCATCCACAATTCCAACTTTGTAAGTTTTCCAACGAAACAAAAATTCCAATTTACTCTGGATAGCTCTGATAAATAAAAGTTTTAGTAATTTCGAAAACAATACACGAAAACAGACCTTAGCCAACAAACTTCATGTTGACTAAATTCGTTACGCTTTACTTGTGATGAATTCAAATTCGTTGTGGTCATTTCAATTTTTAAACAATCCAATTTTGTTATTTTTGTAAATTTTGTGTGCGTAAAAAAAGCTTCTAATTTGTTTTTTTTATTTATTTGTACAGCTTTTATCATTATATCCATTCTCTACCCCACAAAAATTCGGACATTTATCGATTTGTTTGTCTAAGATGAATCTATGATGTTTCGAAAATAAATCCAATCTATTTTTATACTCTATATGATATATCATATAGAAGTATATTAGATTTAGTATACCGTATGTAAAGCATTGGACACAAAAATAAACTACACTAGGGTTTAGGGATCACAAAAGATTTCGATTTCCGCGTGTCCGTTCGTCTGTCCTTTCGTCCATCTGTCCCTCCGTTCCTAGAACAACATAACTATCGAAAGGATTGAGCTAGAGACTTGAAATTTTGTATAGTTTCTAAGTTCTTGAACGGGAAAAATCGGACAATTCCTTCCTCTCTCTCCCATACAAACAAAACAGTTTTTTGCAATTTTCTCTAAAACGATGAATCATATTGAAAAATTTATGAAAGTAAAATGTGTTTAGAATAGAATTTTAAATAACTCATCCATACATCAAAATCTAATCGGACCACTGCCTCCCGCCTCTCCCATAGAAATGGAATACTTTTTTCCTTTTTTCTCAAAAACTGTGCATCGTATCGAAAAACTTATTCCGAAGAAATTTGTTTAGAATATGGTTTCACATAACCGTTCCATACATCAAAATTCAATCGGACTACTCCTTTCCCCCTCTCCTATACAAGTGGATTTTTTTAACACGTGCCCCCCGGTGGTCATTCTTTGAATTACACAGTAGACCGCGTGCTTACGAGCGGTTATTTCTAATTCTGGGACCAACATTTTTTTATTTATTTTTATTGATTTATTGCAAGTACTACCAATTCCAAGTAAAATAGATTTACATCCTGGGATCAAACTTAATATTTCTCAAAGCTAAATATATGTAAAAGGTTCCCACTGGTGGTAACGATGTCTCGAAATGAAACACGCAGTGTGACTACGGGTGGTCACGTTGTCCCACCATCGACATCCAACAATGTCCAACGGTGGTCACTTGGTCCTCTGTTGGAAAATTAAAATGCTCACCGGTGGGCACGTGGCGGTCAACGTGTTAAATAAACATTTTGTTTGTCATAATATAGAGTATTTGACGATTGGCCCCTGACTATTGAAGCTTTTCTTATGTTTAAAAACGCATAGCTCTCTTGAGAGCTATTATGAATAGCTCTCTTGATTAGGATTTCTTTGATTAGAAACGCATCGAAGAAATTTTCCATTCAGCAATTTATTCTCTGAATGTCACATTGCGGAAGGTGTTTGCAGGTGAATTCGAAAAAAATCAGCAACGGGGAACGTGTTTACATTGGAATTCCGAAATATATTTCGCAAAATTTTCGGAAACAGTTGATATTACGGAAATTTCGCCTTGTTGAAAATAAACACAGACTGTCTAAATTTACTTAAGAGACATTCTTTTTGTTACTAAATGTAAGCACAATTGATATACGATGGATTTATTCTGAGAAGTTTTTATTTCTTGAATAATTTATGTTCGCCCATATTTATTTTTTCAAGTTTATTTTCAACATATCTCAGTAATTCTTTTTACATATTTACCGGATAATCCCATGAATGGTCAACTGTAAAAAAAATATTTATCTTTTCACCCTCAGAAAATATGTTTTTCATCTTATGAATGAGCAAAGTTTACTGAACCCGAGGTAAATTTCATAGACCGAAAACTTTTTTTTATCGTAGCCGCGTTTTATCATCAAAATTCAAGGCTAACTACACGATTTGGCGTTTATTTCAGTATCAATTTAAACAGAAATAAAGCTTATTTATGCTTTTGTTTATAATTTCGAAAAATTCACACGTCTATATAGTTTTTTTAAACGTGCTTTTAGCATAAAATGAATAATACTGTTAAACTTTAATGAAATTTAAAGCAGGTTTTTCTTATGTGTGAATAAATATGTCCGTCAATCTTGAAATTCTTCACGATTAGTTTGATCAATTTTCTCTGGGTTTGTACATCGCAATAGTCCTGTTAAAAAAATAATACATAATACTCAAAAGCAACTTATATTTTCGCGAAAAATTTCGTTAATTTGGTCGACTCCAAATTGGAAAATGAGACAGGAAAAATCTATAAAATATACCAAATTTCAGTTGATTTTTTGTGTGATCTAATCTAGACTTTATATATATTCTAATGTCCTGTTGACATTAGGTCAATTACTGGCTGACAGTGGCTGGCAGCTGGAACTAAAGGTGCCGCTTCACATGAGACTAAATACGCGAGTAACTTTGAAAAACTCTCGAGAGTTACTCGCTGGAGGTTGTCCATTTGAGAGTTAATTTCGGCGATTTTTCTCTTTTCAAGACCAATATTTTGATTTTTTTTTGACATCTTGCTTTGGCGAGTTCTCGAGAGCTGCTAACGAAATTCAAACGCCGTTCGTATCTGGCGAGCAACTCCCCGAGAGTTCAGTGGCTAGAGACTAGAGAGTCTCTAGTGTCGACTAGAGAGTAGAATCACTTTTGACAGCTCGCAGAAACTAGCTCGCGAGTTTTTGCAAGTTTCTGCGAGCGACTCTCAGAGACGTGTCCATTTGCGAGTAGCTGCTATCGACTCTCATGTGAAGCGACACCTTAAAGGTGAAGTTTCCAACTAGTTTCATGCTAGTGAAAAAGCATCTTACATTATAGTTTTTTGCAAACTGCTCTCAACTAGCAACCAAGTTTTGTAAATAGTTTTATCAAAAGTGTTTGTCCCAAAAGACAAAAAGTGTTTAGGACAAACCTCGAATTTTTCAATCTGAACAAAAATTGTTTTTTGAAGTATTAAATGTTTGAAATAAACATTACTAAACAATAATTGTTGTCAACGAATATGTCCTGTCTGCTATAAAAAAATATTTCTTCTACAAAAACATATAATTATTACTGAAAACACTTGAAAGATGTTCGCAAACACTTTCCAAACATTCCTTTTCTTCAGTGTGTCCATAACCTTAAATAGCTTTACCAAACGTAAAACTTCTTTAACTTCAATTCACTAAATTAAGGAAGTAAAAAGTCACTGCAAGCATTTAAAATTCAGATTCCCATTTAATATATTTCAAACTTACATCGATCGGGCTTCTAAGGATTCTTCAAACCTAATTTCTCTTCTTTTGACTGAACGTTTTAACTATAATTGACGACAGACAAGCCTTATTTTGATTGATGGTCGTGTAATTCAAATCGTCATTAATTTCCATTTATTCCAGACGTTCTCTCTGTTCGTTGTTGTTCGATGAGATTCTTTGAATTCAAATTCATTTTTACGCTTTTATGGGAAATTCACAATTTCTTGTCATGTCATGATTAAAATTTGATTGAACTCTTTGGCAACGACAAAGAAAAACTTTTAGAACATCAATAAGACCCCATAACAAAATACGATTTGAAAAATTCAAAAATTGTTTGTTGGGAAATCAGTGAGGATGAAAAAATGAAAAAAGGAAAATTAATTTTCGATCAAATTATTTAGCAAAACCTCCAAAGAGTTTAGGAGGTATCCATAAAATACGGAGCAGTCCATAAAATATTGCCACTTTTTAACCAAATTTTTTTTAGAATCTCTCGAGGCTCTACTGTCTTTGTCTCGCTTTTTCGAGACTTTTCGCGTGAGGTTTCGTACAGTCGCCGTTACACTCCCATAACCCCCCGCCTCCTCTTACCTCTAAAAGTATGTTGAATTGAAAGGACAGTCCCTTACAAACCATGAAACAGACTACGACATTTGTAGGGTTTTGCCACCCATTAACAGCAGAGAAGGTGTTAGTAGTCAAAAGCGATGGTGTCGTTAGCATCAAGTAGTAGCTATCATTACTTATTTCAGTAAACCAGGTATTTTGACCGTACCATAAGCTAGAACCCTCTGCTAAATGCTTTACCACAAGACGACTCGGAGCTGAAAGTTTCACAAACTCAAGTCGATCGAATAGCGTCGATGCCCAGAATTTTTTCTATTTTTTTATTCAGACAAAATCGGATATTCTTCACATTACAATATTTTCTAATCTCTAAATCGGTAATCTCACAATGTTGCAATTTTTGTATTTCCTATTCTTTATCAAGGTGAATGAATCTGTGCATAATATCTCCCGCAGACGAGTAAACATTTGCACTGATAAGACACCAATATGCATCATTAAACAATGAAAATCCCATCTAAATCCCTCACGTTCAGTAAACCTTTTATTTATCTTGTATTTAATCCAATTAAATTACTGCAATAATGACAGAATTAAGTAGTGATATACAAGAATTTCCGCAACAATGTTGCAATCGTCTTGTTGACATCACGTTTTGTTGACTGAACAACTGCACTTTATACCACAGAAAGTAGAAAATGGAAGGTAAATCGTTTGTTATCAAAGGAAAACATTCACGATGCATGAGTTTTCTAGTATAGAAAGTGAAAAGAAGAAATTGTTGTACAGATTTCGCCCCGGGGGCCGCTTTGCCTTGACACGGCCCTGTTACCACCTCTTCATAGATTTACAATATGGCCACATAACAGACAACAAAGTACCATCATGTTGTGTTGTTTACAACAACTATAAAATCGGGCACCAACTTTTATCAAATGTTTGTTTTCTGTAAGAAAAAATGTAGTTCAACTTTTTTTACTGAATATGTCACGAAAATTAAAAAAAAACATAAGAAAAGCTTCAATTGTCAGGGGCCAATGGTCAAATACTCGATATGATGACAGACAAAATGTTTATTGAAAAAACCCCATTTTTATAGGAGAGGGGGGAAAAGAGTGGTCCGATTGCATTTTGATATATAGAACGGTTATGTAAAATCTTATTCTAAACAAATTTGGCCTTAATAAATTTTTCAATACGGCTCACCGTTTTCGAGAAAATAGAAAAAAAGTATTCCATTTGTATGGGAGAGGAGGGAAGCAGTGGTCCGATTGGATTTTGAGGTGTGGATGAGGTATGCAAAATCCTATTCTAAACACATTTTACCGTTATACATTTTTCAATATGAATCACCGTCTTCGAGAAAATTGCAAAAAACTGATTTGTTCGTATGGGGGCGGAGGAAAGGAATGATCCGATTTTGCCTGTTCCAGAACCTAGCTTAGCCCTTTACGAGAAACGTAACTATACAAAATTTCAAGTCTCTAGCTCAATCTTTTCTATGGTGTTCACGGACGGATGGGCGGACAGACGAACGGACATGCGGAAATCAAAATCTTTTGTCATTCCTAACACCCTGGTTTAGTTCATTTTTCATTTTTATATCGGATGATTGGTTCTAGGCGTTACAAATGTTGTACTAAATCTAATATACTTTTATATGATATATCATATAGAGTATAAAATCGCCATACGAGTATAAACACTTGAGCTTATTATATTATCTAATCAAAAACAGGAACACAATATCAAAATCTTATCATCAAACTGTTCAAAAATCTAATTTTCTGATTAATATACAAAATAAAGTAATAACAAGCTCTAGGCCATTAACTTTGACAATTTTTAGCTTTTTCTATAAACGAATTGAAGTTGTTTTCAGAACGGGTGAATCTACGAAAATAATAATCACTCTTCAATGACCCTGAACTCTGTTTACTTTGGACTTGGACTTTGGCAAGAAAAAAAATCAATTTTTAAACATCTTAAAATTTTGTCTGCCAATTTTAGCATCCGTTTACCGGGAGAAATCACCGGCAGTCAGGTTAATTTAAATTTTGAAGGTATTGGTTTGCATCGAGTGTATATGATTAGCCGCATCCACAATGATGTCCATAAATTTTCGTAAAATATTCAAAATTGAGTGGTTAAATTTATTTACACTTCTTATTTTCTGAATTTATTTATCAGGCGGAGTGAATCATTTTAGAATTTTTTAAAAAAATCGGTCGAACATCAACATATTTTATGACATTTTCCCGTACGTAAATTATTTCCCGCAACATTGATGCGCATCTCAATCGTGTTGATAACTTAACGACTTTCAAATTTTTATATGTCCACCCCGATGTGATCTTGTCTTGATCATCTTTCCACGTCTTAGCGAATTGGATTGTTTTTTTTTTTGGCAAGGAACACTTCTTTTTCTTAGAAAAAAATATTGTATTTAAAGAAAAAATCGCATTGCGTTGTGAATTGCCCCCAGCTGAGAGAGCTTTCCGCCGCACGACCAAAAACCATGTTCAGCGTGTGAATTTTCCGAGAAATGATTTTTCTTTATTTATGATCTACTAAAATACTTTGTTTCGAAGATTTATCATTTCGAATAGCCGACGACCTGTTTCACGACGCTAGTGTTTTCCACTATAGAACCACATTTCTGTTGATCGAATTACTTCTAAAATTTGAGATTTTTTTAGGCGATCGTAGCCCAATTTTCAAACAAAAACAACATTTTTCTTCGTCAAAAATATTTTTGAGGAATTTTTTTCTGCGTTTCTGCAACGCAATATGATGTCCTATTTTTTCTATTAGAAAAAAACTAGTCATACTTTTCGCAAAGAGATTCTTTAATTTAGTCGACACCAAATTTGGAAATGTGGCAGGAAAACGTCGAAAATGTACGAAATTTCAGTTGGTTTTTTATGGAATCCAGTCTAGACCATACACACTCTGACCTTGACTTTGTACTGGCGCCAAAATTAAACTCCAAAAAACATGTTTTCAGTGGGGAAAAAAAATCTGCAAATCTCGAAGAATTTGTTTGAAAGACGTTTTAATTATAGGTATATAGATTTGGTTTATTTTACTGAATTTCACGCCTCATGATTATAAACGTTTGATTAACATGTGTTTTTTATTTATTTTGCAAAAAACCAAACTATTCGAAATTCGCATTTTTTGCAAAAAAAAATTGTTTTGTAATCAAATCGTAAAAAAGTAACGTTTAATTAATGCGATGTTTTTTTTTTTGTATTTCAGGTTAGTACTATTCTTGTGCAAAATTTTCGGGAAATTTTTGAAATTGCCAAACACTCAACTAAAAGGTAAGTACTTTTAAATAAGAGAATGTCTATAAAATACCTTAAGAATTTCAAAAGGGGGAGGGTGGGGTTGTCGTGAGTTTGACAGCGGTTTCACACATAAAAATCATTAAACAGGGGTCCGAAAAGGCAAAAATTAATGTGAAGTATTGGGAGTATGCATTGAAAATGAGCGTTTTGTATTGTAACTCAGAATTCGGCAGGTATATATCCGATCGGGCTGAAATAAATTTTACCTGAAAGCTAAAACCCTAGGCTGCAAACATCAGTCCAATTTCAACTGCCGGAGTGTAAAGACGTTTTTATCCGAAATTTTAAACATGGCTGAGTTCGTGCCTACAAAACCGTTTTTGCGGGGAATTCTTTTACATTACTTCCACCGAAAGACAACAACAGCTGAGGGGCATAGAATATTAGTGGAAACATAAGGCGACAATGCTCTTTCAGAACAAACATGCAGAAGATGGTTTCAACAATTCAAGGGTGGTGATTTTGACCTCGAAGATGAAGAACATCCTGGTGCTGAGAAAAAGTTTGAAGATACCGATTTGGAGGCATTACTTGATGAAGATCCATGCCAGACACAGGAAGAGCTTGCGGAAACATTGGGAGTCGATCAATTAACAGAAAAACGGCCGCAATTCACCGACAGACACGACAAAGTTAGTTTGCAACATGACAACGCACGACCCCATGTTGCAAATGTTGTAAAAAACTACCTGGAGAACCTCAAATGGGAAGTCCCACCCCACCCGCCGTATTCACCAGATATTGCCCCCTCCGATTACCATTTGTTCCGGTCGATGACACATGGCCTGGCTGAGCAGCGATTTTCTTCTTATGACGATACCAAAAAATAGGTCGATGACTGGATTGCCTCAAAAGACCAAGACTTTTTCCAGCGTGGAATCCGCATGCTACCTGAAAGATGGGAGAAGGTCGTAGCTGCCGATGGACAGTATTTTCAATGATCTGAGTCTGATAGTTTTCTCAAAATAAACTGTTGATTTTTATAAAAAAAAAACGCTCATTTTCAATGCATACTCCCAATATTTTGTAGACAATTCCTAAATAACGATTGTAAAGAAAAATGTTGAAATAGAAGACTAACTTCGATATGTCTGTTTGTTGAACAACAGCTATTTCAGATTTATTTGACAAAAAGTACTCCGAGACCACCGGAACAAAAAATATCCGAATATTTTGTTTGTTTGTCCCCGCAAAATTAAAAAAAAAACTTAGAACCCCAGTGATGGTGTAGGGGAATAAAACATAGGGTATAAGTAGGTTATTCAATTTCAGAACTGATTATTGGTGAAGGGGCGAAATGTTCAATGCCTCGTAATTAATCGAAAAGTATGAAACAAGAAATCGGCGCGCGAAGGAAAATTATCTTACGTCCCAACTCTTTTCCAAAAGAAGTGAATTTTTCTGTACTTTAGAATGCAGCAAAAGTTGCGCAACATGCAACATTTTTAGGGAAAAATATACGTTACTGGCTTGCATGCCCATCGTTGCCGCGGTAAAGTTTTTTGTATAAGTTTTAGAATACCAAAAAAACCTGCAAAGACCATAAAAACTTTTGAGAAAAATCTTATCCTTGCAGGACTTTCCGTTTCGAATTAGTCTACCACCAGATTCGTGATCAGCGATCTCGAAAAATCCACAAATATTGTTTTTTCCGAGATGGGAAAAATTATATTTGGTTATCCTTGCAGATAATTTGGTTCCGAATTTTGAAATTTTAACACCAGATTCTTGATCAGCGACCCCAAAAACCCCCTAGTGCAATTTTTCGCCGGGGAAAACGGAAAAGGATTATCCTTGCAGGATATTCTACTTCATATTTTGAATTTCTGACACCCGATTCGTGATCAGCGACTCCGAAAACCCCCGAGTGACACTTTTCAGCCTCCTTTTGTGCAGGATTCATGGAAGAAATCAAGATTTTAAAACACCCAAATCCTCTTTACCCCCCGTTTTCCCTCCTAGCGGTAAAATTTCGAAAAACCCCGCCTTAGTAAGCGCCTAAGTGACGGATGGGGCATACTGTGAAAGATTCAAGTTTCTAGCTTCAAAAGCTGGGTCTTGGCATTGATGAGTCAGTCAAATAGTCAGTCAGGTTAAGCGGTTTTAGATATAATAGTCTAAAAACTTGCTATAAAATGAGCCGCAGGCGAGTTTTTTTAAATACCGAGGCGAAAATTTCCGCTTTTAGGACTAAATTGAATAATATTGTCCCGACGATTTCGGGACGTATGGTTACCCTAGCTATAAATCATAGTAAAAAAGTATCCTATCTTTTATTCTGCAATTTTGTCGAAACCGATTGGGCCATTTTTGCGTGCTGCCGGAACAAACAATCAAACAGACGGGCCTCACAATCTTAAATATGTATACCCAAGCATCATTTATATTAACCGTGACGTTAGCGGTTGTCATATGTCGAAACATCATTGTCGACATAAATGCTATTTGAGTAGATTTCGATTTTTTTTACTTGATTTTTTAATTAAAAATCAATACATTTAATAATATAGTGCAGCCATGGTTTATGAATTATTCTAAGTTTACCGATGGCTGGTTCATAAACCAAATCTTTCAAAAACCATGATCTTGATAGACCGAAATTCGTTACTCCGTGCAATTGTTGGTAAATTTATCGGAGTCCAAAAGTAAGCATCAGCTTATTAAGGTGAAAATTTCAAAAAAATAAATTTTTTTTCTTTACCTTTGACTATGAGTTTTTGTAAATATTTACTTGCAGAAGTTTTAAATTAAAATTTTTTTTATCTGAATAACTGATTTTAAAATATTTATTATCACATCCTGGCAAACAATTCTTCAGATATAAAAAGTTTTCAAATTTTCAGGCGAAAAGTAATGCGCAAAATCTTATCAGAATGTCAAAAAATCGCTTTTTCTTTGCTTAAAAAAATCTAATTTGCTAGAATGATTCACAAGCTGTACAAACGTGATAAAAAAAACCTTCTCTCGTGCCCAGAAAACTAGAAAAATTTAAGTGTAAAAATGCTGTAACTTTCTTGAGGTGACACAAGCAATAAATTTGTCTTATTTTATTTTTCTGAGTGTTTCAGGCAACCTTACTTGCCACTGATTGCGTTATCTAATCGTTCGTTTGACACAAATAAAACAACAAAATGCCAGCCTAAAGAAAATTAGAAAAAAAAACTCACCCGACAGGTTCACATCAGTGCAATGAAATATACATCGCAATGTATGTATCAACAATTAAAACCCATACAGACCTATCTGCTTGGCTTGGCAAACATTAATCTGACATTTCAACAGCAACAAAACGACCATAATGAAAAAAAAAAAATTGTAAACAACAAATCATAGATTCAATGCGTAATAATCACCACCGCCAACGAAACTTGTTTCATCACTCATTTGTAAGTTCGGAAATCTAAACAGTTCAAATGTTAATAGGGTTTGACTTTATTTTACTTTGTTATAACTAGGGTGACAAAGTATTGCTTTCATAAAATGCCTGAATTGTGAGATTTTGTCCAGGAACCACGTTTTGAGGGCTATTTGATATTCTCAGCCGTTTTTGAGATTTTTCGCAACATAAGAAAATCATCAGTTTCCGGGAGTTTTTCCCTCTTCTCCCCGCACAATGCTTTTCCCGAATTCTTTATTTATATGATTTTGCACGGTTTTACCCCCAAAATATCGCCGAACTTTTAAATTTTCCCTTTTCACGAGGTTACCTGGATTTCTTCTTACGGATACTACAGCCCAATTCTGCTCTTAATCTTTTGAAATCTAAAGTTTCATAGTAATTTTCTTCTCCACTGTGGCACCTAGAATTTAACATTGGTTGAGTGCAATGTATGTCCTGAACTGTGCTACGGCATTAAATGATCTTCCCCTAAGCTCTGGCTGGAACTATAAAAAAAATGTCAAAATGCTGCATTGTTTACATTCTTTACATTGTTTACTGTGATTTTGGTGCCCGTAAACAATTAGTTTTTTACAGGTAAACTATTACGTAAAATACGTTTTGTAAACAATGTGCACTGCACTGGTTCTCAATTTAAGGAGGCTTATGTCCAGTTGACAGTAGGCTAGTGACTCGTTCCTGAGATGACAGTATCTTGCAACTAGCTTCCAACTAGTTTACTCATAGTTCAAAAAGCAGTATCTATTGCTACTCATTTCGGTATTTTACATTTTGATAAAATCTTATTAGATGTGACATTATTATTTTTTTTATAAAATTAAGCCCACGATATTTCATATGAATATTTTGACAGCATCTACCATAATTGAGCCATGCCCATTGGGCATATAGATCAGTTGTCAAAAAAAAAACACAATGCCGGGTGACGAGTTCAGGGATTTTTGGGCAAACCACTAAAGGCCCCGCGATAAACAGAGGTCCCCACCCTTGTCGACTGTTCGTCTCTCGATCAGCATTCTACTTGTTATAAAGTTTGACGCGTGAATCGTAACGCACACCGACTCATCGTCTTACCTCATTTCCCACACCTTTCACACGGTCATTTGTAGGTCTTATGACGATCTACACTTGTTCGATTTGCCGCATCGAGATCGAGTCAAGCAACACACCGGCGCGCTACAAATCGCCATCACAGTTTAGTAACACGCTAAGCGGCGCGCGCATGTTTTTTTTTATAAACAAAATATATTCGGCAATTTTTGCTGTCCCGTGCTTAAAAAAGTTTTGCCGCATATCAAACGATATCGTTTAGTTGATGACAATTGATTGCCACGAAGGTGTCATGAAAATCGCTTTTCCGTGAGTTTCCGTGATATTAACCTAAAACAATAAAAAAACACTTGTTTTTCTTTTTTTTTTAAAAAAAGTGCACAAAACTATTGCGATTCAGAGAAAAACAGTCAGTGCTTGCCAACAGGTGTGTAAAATCGACATATATATAGAAAAAACTTTGTCTGCGAGTGTATTTGATCTGCTGTCAGCGTTTTTTTTAAAGCCGGTTTTGCTGTTTTTCAACTTTCAATTTTGAATTTTTGGAGGCTTTCGATTTTTACGATTTTCAAGCTGAAGTGAAAATGACGGAAGTCGCCTGCGTTTTGATCATTTGCCCATGGCTAATGTTCATTTTTGTCGTACTCTTCGCTATGATGGTGCTTTGATCAACATAAAACGTCAAAATGACAATCGATGGGAATTTGATACGCTTCCAAAATGTGATAAAACTCATTCTATTTTATTGTACAGACTTGTTTTTCTTTTAAAAATTAAGACTGCTTAGGTTTAAAGGCTGACCGAATTATGTGCATTTTAGTTTTAAGTCGAATTTAATTATGGTACTGTACATATATACAATATTACAAAATGAATTTAAATAAAATGTATTTTTAAATGTTATGAGTATTTTTTTTTATTTTTATTTAATGTCAGAGAAAGAAAAACTTTTCACAATTGAATTGCTTTTTTAGTCCCGGCCCCTGTCACAGTCAGTGGTCACTCTATAAATAAATTCTGGTGTAATCGAAGAGTTTTTAAATATAGAAATGTCGTCGATCTGCTCACAAATAAATATTTGAGGCAATTGTTCACAACTAAATATTTGAGGCAATTGTTAAAAAGATCTATACGAAAAACTGGGTTTAAATTGATAAAAATTATTAATTTTAGCAGAAACTGATATTTCTGGTAGAATTTTCTTTTTCACGCGGCCTCACCAATTGAAGTTTCGTACGCACCTACAGTTTTACATGAGTTTCAAATCATTGAAGAATTACAACATTTATAGGGTTTTTCGTTAAAAACCATCAACAACAGAGACCGTGAAACCAGTCTAGACCGTTGATGATTTTTTTTTACTGGTTTTGATTCCCATTTTGGCAATAATTTGCCTTTCAGGTACCCGATTTTCGTCTCCAGTTTATTTTTTAGCAGAAAGGTTGCAACATTTGTAGGGTTTTGTCGTTCAGTAACAGCAAAGGTCTGAATAACAGTCTGAACCAGAGCCACTCAGGCGGCAGTCAATTTGAAATTTTTCGGATCGATTCTGACTAAAGGTCGTTGATAAATCGATTAAGATTTTAGGCTATGGGTCAAGCTATACTTAACCTTTAATTTGTTAGACTTATCGCCTACAACGTTTTCGACTCAAAAAATAACGTTTCTGGCATATTTCTTTTTGTTATTATTTTCTTGTACAGTAATTCCCACTTAGCTGCACAACCAATTTGCCAAGAAAAACGTTGCAAAAAAGCGGGTATTGCAATAAAGCGGGAAATTTTAAACTTTTGCATACACCCTTTAGGGTTTTTTTAAAATTTTACTCTTTTGCGTTTTCTTTTTGTTCGATTTTGACTTTGAATCGAATAGAAAATTTTGACAATTTATTTCTAACAAAATTGTATTGAATAAAGTATTCACTCTTCGACCACAGAGTAGAACATGCTCGAAATCTGTAATTCCAATTGAAATAAATGTTCCGCAGGTGATTGATCAAAGAGTGTACTTTACGTTATGCGTAATATAACTTTATTAGCGTCCTCCTGCCCCTACCACCCAAAAATCTTTTTTAAAAATGCAAAAATGAGTAAATTTTTAAACCGGAAATTTTAGTGACGTATTCTATGGATTCAATTTCCCGAAAAATGGTATTTCGCATATAAATTTGGGACAGCCCACAAAATGCGACACGCTAATTTACCCCCACCTCCCCTACGCCGAGTTTTTTCGCTATTTTTGTATGGCGAGTTACTATTGCCATCCACTACCATAGAGACCCCCCCCCCCCCCCTCCCCCTCCCTACTAAATATGTGATGTAACTATTTTATGGACGGGTTTCTCAGGGCAGTTTTTCACCTGCGGCGCATTTCTTTGAAACACAGTTAGATTCGTAGGGTCTTCTACTTCTACGATGCCTCTGCAACCCAAATCGACCTTTCGCGTCTTGAATTCGTAGGGTCCTACTGTTCTCGTTTTTCAACTTTTTTCAACAAAAACCTAAAATATTTCATCTAAAACTTCTTTCAAAAAAATAAATAAATCGATAGTTTTTTTTCCGGTTTAAATAGCTTGTAAAACAATTGGCATGAACCCAAATTTTATAAAAAAAAAATAATGCTAGTATGTACGTACATACAAAAAAGCAACCGCAAAAATGTCAAATGTTTTCATTTTGTTGCAAAAAAAACACGACTTTTTGATAAATTAATTGGGATGGAAGTTGTTATCTGTCAAGAAAGTGAAGTAAGACGTCAGCTGAATAGGTTTTATTTTCACTAAGTTTGTTAGCCAATTAATAACATCAGCAAATTGGGATTAAATTTTATTAAGAAAAAAAAATGACAGTATGATTCGGTTTTGTTGTTATTTTCTTGAGATGACGTCAATTATTATTTGAAATATATTGCAAAAATTACTAATAATAAATAAATGTATTTTTTTATAGAAATCTCGAAATTAAAATAACAATTTTATCCGTGAAATAAATCCTCTGAGACATTTCCATTAAAATTCGAATTTTTGTCATTCCCACTAAATCATCGAAATGTTTGGGGGCGAGCCGCAAACTTAACCTTGAACCCTAAACGTCACTTAACCAGAAGTGTAAATCTAATTTACAAAAGTCAATTTTTTGGGGCTCGTTACTATTTTGATATGATGGGTGCTGAGCCCAAAGCAAAATCCATGTAGTTTCCACTTCGCACCGGCACACCTTGACAAACATTTTCCTCGTGGAAATGAGAAAAATCCGAAAAAAAATTAAAGTCAACAACAGCCTCGCTTCACGCAATTTTTTATGTCCTGTTCGTTATAAGGTGAAAAGACAGTTTTTGGTGAACAAAAAAAAATCTTTTGTCAAATCACATCAAATCCGCATAGTGAAAGGAGTCGTTAGGGCTGTTGGAATCATGGAAGACAAGATATTTTCACGTCCATTAGGAGACACGCGTGTGTACAAGAAGTCAAGTGGATCAGAGACAATGATTTATGATTTGTTTTGGTCGCCTCGCCTCGCCTCTTAGAAAACGTCATTTGATTGGGACAACTTCAAGTGTGGGCTAGAAATAGGAAAATAGGGTTCGCCGTGCTAAACGATTGCGTGACCTGGACCCATAGTACACGAACGAGTCCCAACTCCTATTTCCAAAGATTACCTGCAATTTGTACGACGCAAATGCTTACGATTAGATTTTACCCTATTTTGGATGTGGGGTTTAAATTGTTTCCAAAAATCACCACCACCCGATGACATCTTATTCTGTGTTATGTACTCGTACTTGAACGTCGGAAATTACCTTAATGTAACAAAACAAGTAATAAAATTACCTGCTCCTGCCCCCACCACCCAAAAAACTTTCTTAAAAATGCAAAAAACTACAAAAATATTGTACAAAAAGACTTTTTGGGGGTTGAAAATAAAATTGTGGTGGTTGGATATAATAGAGACATGATATAATTTCAGGGTCATAAAATGGAACAACGTCGCAGCCAAACAGTGTGAGGGGTGGTCGTTAGTAGCACTTGGGGTGTGCTGTTAATTGGCTTAGTTGAAGTCATTTGTACGGTTCAAGCATATGTACGATATGTGGATTATTTAATGTAGGCCTCGTTAGTAAACAAGAATTAAATTTGACATTGTTTTACACAGAATTTAATGAAAACATAAGACTTTAAGACGAATTTTCCGATGTACAAAGTTTATTTAAGAGTTTTCACATTATGATTTCTGAAAACATGTTCAGAATTTCGTAATTATACGAGTGTGTGGTGGAAAGTTTTATGGTCAGCCAAAACATGGTTTGTGTCAAGTTTTTCCTCTTCCTATAGAGTCAATTCCCATAGAAGACATGGAGAAAAATTTAAGCTTAATCGGTCAAGTGATTTCTAAGTTAAAGCTTGTACAGAAAGAATCCCTCTCCCCTTACCATTGGCGCAACTATCTGTAGAGGTGAGGGAGAGAAACCCCACTACTTATTTTATTAAAGCCAGTTTACCCGACCTAAAATTACATTCTTTGGGACGTTGAAAAACGTCACTCAATTTTTTACTCATTTTGAACCTTCCGCTCTACTTGTTTTGCGTTTTTCTTGTGTGGAAATTAATACCGCTATCACACTACCGCATTATCCCCTCCCCGCTCAATGAGTGACGTCACAGCTCAGCCATACTTTCCGTTTGGAGCATAGCACGTATTTGCCACTAGAATTTTATCTATTACTAGGGGCTGCGCCCAGAACCGTTTGAAATAATAGGTTATTGCCCATTACCGGCTTCGTCCGGCTAAAACCGTGAATGGAATAGGTTTATGTTGGGACTGGACCTCCGACGAACATGTATGCCAAATTTCAGGCCAATCGGTTCAGTAGTTTCCCCGCCAAAGAGTAACATACCGCAAAAACTAAGTTTCGAAATCACTTTACCCCCTCCCCTTACTCCGCCCACCCCTCGCGCTACTTTTCCGTATGCCTATGTTGGAACCAGAACTACCACAGACACTCATGCCAAATTTCAAGTCAATCGGTTCAGCCGTTTTTGCGTGAAAGAGGAACAGACAGACACCAACTCATTTTTACATATTAGTATGATGATAGCGGTAGCTACGTGCCATTACTTCAGGCACGGATCCAAACTTTCAATCAGAGGAAGGGGGTTACGGCTACGGAAACATAAAACAGTATAACAGAGACGGTTCTATACTTTCATTTAGAGAGGCGGAGGTCACATAAAGAATACATTCAGAAGGCAAATTTAAGCCGTCTTTTTTTTTGGTTGAAGAAGGGGGGGGAGGGGGGGGGGGTTATCCAAGTGCGGAGTCATAACGTTTGTGGGTACCTTGGATTCCGCGCTTGGATCCGTGTCTGCATTACTTAAAAAATGTTCGTACGGAGTTTTTTTTTACCACGAAGTCAATCTGCCAAAATTTACTTCGGTCGCTAAATTGGATTTTTTTGTAAAACAGTCTTTTTGTATAGACTTATGTCACACTTTAAGAGAGAAGGGGGGTGTAAATGGAAGTGAAACTGCGAAAAAGTTTGACGAAGGCGCGAGGGTTGTAAAGAACCTCAATTAGCACATTTTTTGGACATAAAATTCAGCAATCATAAATAATTTTATTGGACAAAAATCGTGTTAACAATTTGACATAATTTTCTTCAACTTACCAAAAATTTTAAATTTTCAAAATTTACCTTTCAAAAAATCCTGAAACTCATCAAAAAATCATAATTCTTATTCGCACATCTACCCCTCAAAGAATTCTCACAAAAATATTTAAATTATTTGAAAAATTATTGCGCTATTATGAATCCAAATGACATTTCTTTAAAATTTTCGAATATATAAATTTTCAATTTGCCTTTATGTGTACTTTGCAAATAATATTTCTTTACCGAAATGATTTATATTTCGTTGTTTCTGCCAACGGAAAATTAAAAAAGAAATAATATTAAATAAATTATCAAAAATATTAGTGGGAGTTGAGTATAGTAAAGACATGTGCAATAGTCATGTTTATATGACGTCAAATTTGTTTAAAAAAAATACACGAAAAAAAAACATTTAGTCGAGCAAGAAAAGCCATAACTTTTTCTCAAAGTCGTGTTTCCAATAATGTTTTCCTTAAATTTTTATGTAATTCTTTCCTGTCACCAATAAATTATTTCAAAGTGATATGAAAAGCTTAATATCGCCGCTTATTTTCATCTTGAATTTCTGGTTTTGCGCACTTGTTCAGATTTTCCGTCGTTATTTTCGTTATGATGACTGATTTATACATAAAATATTTCTAAAATAACTTTTCAGTTTCTTTAAAATATTTATTTCAATCAAATATTTTCCTTTTGATTTTCTTTGGTCTTTTTTCCGATCGAAAAATAATCACGAATTGGAAAATGTGTCTCCACAAATTTAAATAAAAACATTTTGAAAGTTACGAAAGCAAATTTTTTTTTTTTTGAGGTGGAAATCATAATTTTTTTTTAATTGAGAATTAATTTCTAATTCGTATTTCTAGAAAAATCCATAAAAAGTTTTCTTTAGGAAAAATCTTTTTTTATTTATAATTTATTCGCCAAATAAAATTTTGTGTTACAAAAAAGAGATATTTTTAGAAATGAATAGCCCAATTTATTGATAAAATTTCCTATGACCTCTAATAAGTTTTTATCGCTATATTTTAGCAAAGTTATGGAATTGTGTTTTTTTTTTATGCTGCTGATAATAATAAATGATTATAAATGAACAACGCAATTTCTAACCAACTTCAAATTGACAAAAAAAAACATCAAATTTTTTTTGAGAAATTTTCTGTTGAATCCAAATCGCTAGAAAAAAAAAGTATAAGGAAGGAATAAAGTACTTTAACCCCCGACTTGCGCATTACTTTCACCCTCTGTGAAAAGAGTAAGTAAAACATAGTAATATTCGAAACGCAGGGTGGAGAGAGAGAGGTGTGGACTTTATTTTATTGCTTTATGGGCACCAGGACAATATTGCAGCACACCAAAATGGCACAAAGTAAAGTTTTATAAATTCCTTTTATACTTCTGACACGAATAACTTGATGGAAAATATCGCCGTAATAAAAAAGTTGAGATTTTACAATGAAACTTATAAAGTTTAGTAATAAATGGGAAAAAACGCGTAAATTACTTGAAGGGAAAATGTTCAACGTTTTTGATGTCATTACCTTTTATTGTTTTACACAAAACTTTTACGAAAATTTTATCAGAAGCAAATGTCCTACAATCTAAAATCGATTTAATTTCCTTTTTTGCATAGGATATATTATACAAACCTTTGAATTGGCCTCTCTAAATTTCAACGCTTAGATTTCAGAAGAAAAATGTTGAACAAAAAAAAACCTTACAAATGTTTTGAAAGGCACAAATCTCGGGTCGGTCTTTTAAAAATTTAGGGGTGACAACAGCTACCTTTGGGTATCTCTAAAAAAACACCCTTGGGTCTCTTTAAAAAAATGCATCGTTCTTTTGTGAAAAGGATGAGGACGGAGGCTAGAGTCTGCAAAGAAAAACTTTGCAAAAAAAAAATTGGACGAGGAGGAAATTTTTCTGAATGGTGCGAGCCATTACATTAAAAATGCTTGTACGAAGTGTTTTACCATCAAGCCAATCTGCCATAATTGATTTCGGGCGCTAAATTTAAAGAGGGAGGGGGGAGGAAGTGGTGGGGAGAGGAAGGGGGGGGGGGAGGCGCAACAAAAATATTGCTAATAGTTGGTCAAGATGGATTTAGAAATTAGAAAGTTAATTCTTATATTTATTTAAAGAATTTCTTAACTAAAATTGTTAAAAAAAATGAAAAAAACGGCTACGCAACTTATGTCCATAGCTCTTTTGTCCAGAAAAAATGAACTTTTAAATGAACTTCATCCGGAAAAAAGTGGACTTGTGTCCGAAAAGTGGAGAACTGATTTTTTTTTTACATAATTCGATGCGGATAGAAATTTTTTGAATACAGTTTTGGTACTCTAGCCTTCATTTATAATATATTAATAAATAAAAATATAGCCAATTTGATTATTTAGTAGCGAAAATCGAGAATAAAATTAAAATAATTAATTTTAATCAGTCGATTTTACAAAAAAACGTTAAAATCAACTATTTTTATAGTCATTAGTCGTGAAATTGACTAATATTTTTACTATCTTACTATTGAAATTAATAATTTCAATTCTATTCCCGATATCGGCTACTGAATAATCAAATTGACTATTATTGTTTCTGTAAGTGTGGGTTTTAAAATAAAAATTTAGCATTTCAACAGTTTTTGTCTCATGGTTTTCTCGGCTATCGCGCGCACTGCGAAGGCACGCGTGTGTCATTGTGCTAAAGTGGCAATTGAAGTGTTTTCAACACATGAAGACCACTATGGGATCATATTTCAAAAATGTGATTAGCATCACAGTGCGCGCCTGGCCTAATAGGATCAGACATGTCCGTTTGGAAAAATCAGATAAGAAAGTCATATAGCTTCCTTATCTGACCGAAAAAATCAGAAAACCAGAGAGGGATAAATTATTGTAATTTTCTGTAAGAATGACCGAATAAAAGCAGCAACATTTTTGGAAGTTATGGACGATCCCCTTTCGACTGAAGTCGATTGCATGCTAATTTCAGCGTTAACCCAATGGCAAACAAATTAATCTCCAGTCTCATCTTGCCATAAGGAATTTGCTCATGTCTGACAGTCTCGTGTGCGGTTATTGTCACAGTAAGGGTATTCACAGTCCTCTTTTAATTTTGGGTATTCGGTGTTTTCGGTAATATTAAAAGGCTGAAAATATTCTGCTGTGAACATCCCACAGCACAGATTTGAGAACAGCGCTTTTATTTGATACGTGACCAAATCATGAACTGCGAATTTGATTGTAAAATATGTCACATACCTTTAAATCCATGTTTGATGTATTCTTTTGAATTTCTATTGTGGCAACGGCTATCAAAATTGAATAAATTTTCAGTCCGATGAGATAACCAGCGAGAAAATTTGACAACTAAAAACATTACTAGCGCCACTCGCGGTTGATTCTTGATACCGAATAACCGAGCCGGAAAACACGACTCAAGGCATGTCTACAATTACCGAATCCGGTAATTCATTTTTACATGAACCAAATTACCGTCTCGGTAAAAATCTGTTAAATTTGACTGAATTACCGAGCGGTAAAATTACTCGCAATTTAAAAGAGGACTGTGAATACCCTTAGTATGCAACTGCAGATTAAAATACCAGAAATTATCCGAACAAGTTCATCTATTGTTCAGGGAAATTAGAACTTTTTAGAACTGCAGAAGACGGCAAAATTTGTAGGATGATTGTTTTCTCCCTTTCTGTCCAAACTGTATTTGCATAAATGCATCCCATTCTTTTAACTGATGAAAAAATCGGCTGTATGAAGATCGCGCTTTAGGAATCTGTATTCAGCCCGTTCGAAAGCTAATTGACTTTCGTGGGAGGCAGCTTTACTTGCTTCTCCACTGGCTAAAAGGAGTTTTGTGCAGGCGAGCTTAGAACTCGACTGGAACCGTCGTTTTGATGTTTAATCCAGACTAGAAGAATTAATTTTTTCAATTATTCTTACGGAATATTTTTATTATAATTTCTTTTGAATTTTTTTAAATTTTTTTTTATTTTTATTTTTTTATTTTTGTTTTTTTATTTATTTTTTTGAGTTAGAATTAAGACACAAGTTGCAATTTTAAACTTCATAGAATTTTTATCATTGCAGATATAAAAAAAATGATGCATTTCTTTAACGTTCGCTATTAAAATTTAAAAAAAAAATCATTCGAAATCTGCCTGGAATATGAAATTTAATTCTGTAAACAATTTCAATTAGCTGCGAGCATTTCAAGGCACTTTCACTTCCTGCAATGTGGACCAGGCGGCCGTAAATATTTTTGTTCTTTAATTTAAAACCCATTCCTCATTGCCTTACCATAATAGTCCTTTTTACCGCCCGCCATTCGTCTTTCGTCCAACTTTTATCTACACTCAAATCAACCATTTTCATCTTCGTCGAGTTATACGGGAACATTTTTCCCAGTAGAAGGCATTCTGTGCGCACGTCAATGTTTAAATTTTTATTTCTACGTCAAAAATCGATTTTCCGTCAAGTTGGGCTCTCAACGTTATTTCCGTAGCATTTCTTGCTCAATTCAACAGTGTTGAAGGAATGAACCGAAACCCATACAGCTCTATATAGACTGGGAAAAACAATAAATTTTCTGTTTTATCACATGCTCTCATCACAAATACGCGAATAGTAAGGAATCTCCCCCACATCAACAACGTGCAGAATACACTGTGCTGTATGTCAGGCATTTGAATGATAAGAAAAACACCTCAGAGTGTGTATCCATCAAATGTGCTCAACCTCCCCCTGTCGCCCGCCATCGTAGTAGTAGTATTTTGTTTGGGCACGCAGAAATCCAGTCTTTTTTTCACATAGAGTTTTCCGTCGATAACACTTACAATAATGTCGGTCGGTAAAAAACAACAATGGAGAATGGAAAATTCTGAGAAAAGCATTCCATCACATAGGAATTTTCGTTAGGACGAGACCGGCGCACTGCTATTTGCCATGCAGTGCGCATACTCATCGATCCATCGACGTTTTCGTGAAAAGCGAAACGTTCTCTTAGTCTCAATGAAAATGCCTAGGTGATTTTTCCCAACGATCGTTGGAGATATGAACTCTTTCTATGTTTATGGGAACAATTCTAGCCACATTTCCACCACCCCGGCGAGGTGGGCCCATCGAAACGATAGACAGAATTCTCTCTCGCTGCTGCTCTCTCGGGGAAAATTTTAAATACAGTTTTCCTAACGAAAATCGACTTTTCACTTTCACTGTGTATTGTTTGTATTCAAACCAGCCACCAATACATCGCCATTCTCAGTATCGCACATATATAGATTTTCCTTATTGTTGGGAGAGTGAAAAGTTTTCGAATTTTCCCAGCACGATATGTTGGTTGGTTTTCCTCTCGCTCGCGATATGTTGCCTTTTTCCCATATAGTATATTGTGTCTCGCGATAAACACGAAATTTTGCTGAAAAGAAAATCCAGAAAAATTCGCGCCCAATTAAACAGTTTATTACCAAAATAGGAAACAGAATTTACTCATTTTCATCAACTGTACTAAATAGGAAAATAGAAAAATTCATCCTGTGGTGTTAAAATAGAATATTTAAAACGAAAGAAAAAAAAATTAGTTTTCTATATACGCCTCTAAAGGGAAATTGGTTTCGACATCAGAACATTCACTTATAGTTGAAGTTCCATCAATTTTTTAAAGAATCATTGATAAAATTTTCACAAAAATTGCAACATTTTCCATTTTTCTGTTGTGTGCCATTGTCGAAATTTTAATGTCTATCGTTGTCGAAAAAAAGTGCGTCGAATTCGCTGTTTTGTATTAACAATTTTTGTGTAAATTTAAAACTTTTCTACTACAGTTTGTGATTACTAGTGCAAAATTAATCTTTAGTGAACAAAAGTCTGTAAAATAACAAAACAAAAAAAGTTTTTTATAACACGAAAAAAAATTAAAGTGAAAATTCAAAAAAAAAGTAAAATTTAATATTGTGATATTCATTCCAAACGAAAAAAAAAGTTTCCACCAGAGACGTTTTTAAACATTTATAAATCATCATAAAACACTCGATTTTTTAAGGTAAAAATGTGGAAAATCGAAATTTTCCTCCAAAAATTTAGCTGCTGGTGGCTCATTGGGAAACTCTTCGCCTTGCTGCCACTGGCTGTAAAATGGCCGCCATAACTTCGCGTATATAAATTTTTTTTTGCCCTACATATAGCGTGTTAAGGGCCAAAGTTCGCTTAAATAAAGTTTGACAGAAATCTGCAGAAAACGCCTAAACGCAGCCTAGCTGCCCACCCATATAAAATTTTATCCGAGCGAAGGATTTCCCAATGAACTACATTTTCCTGATGTCCCTTCGAATGCTGCGGCATCGACGAACCCCAGACCTCATTCCAACATACTATACTCTCATTCACTCCTAGTCGATTTGCTGATTGTGTTGTGTGAATACGAAATATCCTGGACGGACGAGGGTTGCTATTTGGGCTGGGGTTGGTGAGCAGGACACCTAGATCTGATAGCAGTGGTATCTTGACACTACCACCTTCTACCGCCCATCGTTCTGCATTTTTATGCAGATATCGTCAATCGTCTCGAGAATTTTTATTCCGAAATTTCCATTTATCCTTGAGGTTTACACACTGATTTCCCCACAAATCCGAATGTTTTTATTATTATACGGGAATAATGAAAATTTCTTGTTTGTTTGCGGGGGAAAAAATCCACTCATAATTAGGGTTAGTGCATATTATAAACCCAATGCGCAATTTGACGAAATTTATCGAATTTTCCTCCATTTTTTTTTCGTTGATTTTTTTTTGGGAAAAATGGGATTCAATAGTACAAATAATGAAAGAAATCCTCATGGCCGGGCTTTGTTGTCCGTCTATTCCCTAAATAAGATACTCAGATTCTTTTGTTATTTTCAAACGTATTTCTTATTGTAATTTGATTTTGATGTATGGAGAAGCTGCGTGAAATCATATTTCAAACACTTCTAGTCTTTAAAACTTTGCCGGAAAAACTCACCACTTGCGGCAAAGTCCCGAATAATCGATTTTTTGTCATGAAGAACGAATGAAAATTCTTATTTCTTATTGCAATTTGATTTTGATGTATGGAGAAGTTGCGTGAAATTATATTCCAAACACTTCTAGTCTTTAAAACTTTGCCGGAAAAACTCACCACTTTCGACAAAGTCCCGAATAATCGATTTTTTGGCATGAAGAACGAATGAAAGAACGTTTCAGTCGAATTTCGATGTATGGAGAAAAATTGTTATAATGCAAATTGTACGGAATTTCATTCAAATTTGTATGAATTTGGCAATAAAACCCTATTGGCAGAAAACCACAAAAAACTTTTCCGTTTGTAAAGTGGCGCAATTAAAAAATCTCCTCCCTCCCCTCAGAGAAAATCTCATTGAAACCGCGTCTGTTTGGGAAAACTTCTTTACTTCTTTTCGCACAATGGCGATAGAGGGCATAGATAATGCTAAAATTTTGCGATTCCACTTCTTGTCTCTAAATAAATGTACACCAGAACACCCTAGATAAAAATGCGCCGCAGGTGGAGTTTTTTCTTTATTTGAAAAACACGCCCTGAATTTAATCAACACGCACTGACAAAATTTGTCATTTACGACAAGGGAACAGGGCTATCGCAAGGTACAACCGCACCTGGGGCAAAACTTATATCTTGCCTCTCGCTTTCTCTTTCCAAAAAAGTGGTGCAAAAATGAATGTTTGTTTAACTGGACGTTTTGTCTCAGTTTTTGGGTGCAATTATCTAAACAAAAAATATAGGTATAACGGAACCTAATTTCTTCAAAATTCAATCAAAATTTAGCCATAGATCCCATAATCAAAATTTTCAAAAAGAAATGCACCGCAGGGAAATTTTTTCAAGGGGTTCGCATCACGCGGAAGTTAGTGGTTTTAGTGAGCGAAAATGTTCCCTGGTGAACAGCTTGCCCAATATTGAAAATCTCAAAATCCCTTGGGCGATTCAGAAGATAACAGGTGAGGGGTCAGAAAGCATTACCGTGTAAATTTTCAGCCATTATGGGGCCATCCGTTTAGCTCTGATGTCGAAAGATGTACCAAAATTAGGAAATGCTGGTATAGAAAGGCACGGTGATAAAAACAACAGCGGTGAAAAAAAAATAACAACTATCCGACTGGTCACAAAGTAACCGATTTGCGACTGCTTTTTTTGCGATTCATAAAGAGGCAATTGCAACGGATTTGCCACCGTCACTTTGGGTAACCTGAGATGCAAGTGGTTGATTGGGCTGCGAAGAATGATGGCTGTTTGCTGTTACCCTCCTCTAACCCCCCTATTACTTCCGTGCCCTTCAAACATTTGCCCTTTCTGGAACATTTATTTGCATAGTAACATAAAAATTAAATTAACAAAATTCACTCACTCCGACTTCAAAAAAAAAGCAAGTGAAAAATCAAATCATAATTCGTATAGTTGAAATTCCTAAATTACATTTCACTTCCATAAATCCGAATTACTTTTGAAGTCTGATTAATTTTCCAATTTAACTTTACTTCAACAAAATAGATTCCCATACAGATAAATATAAATATCTTCGTTCATATTTCTGTTCAGAAACGATGCCTAAAGGTTTGTAAACGAATTGAAAATCTCTCATGATTGAATGATCAACAAATGTTGAAATATAGAGTATATAAGCATCCAACTTTCGTAAAGATGAGCGAAAAGTTGAAATCTTGTCAGATTCTTATTTAAAAAACTGCTCTTTACCTTCAATTTACGTTGAGTCTCTGTCTGTAGCAGCAGATTTAAACAGATTTTTTTTCATTGCAGACATTTGAGATTTTTAAAAAATAGTTATTGTTTGTTCTCTTTCTCAATTTTGTTCATTTTTTTTTTAAAACCCTGCCTCTCATCTTCGTCAATCTTTTCCTCGATTTTTTGTATGAAGTGTCACATTCTAGCAGACCCTTCACTCTTCCCTCTAAATGTGTGATACATTTTTTATGGACAATCCCCCCTCCCTCTAATTAGCATTTTGTATTTTTAGAATTGTCATTTCACTACTTTATTTCTAAACTCGTTTAGGTTAGGTTAGGTTGAGAAGACCGCGCGCGCCCAGGCGTGAGCACAGGGCTACACTCGGAGGCCTACAGGCCCATTCCGTTTACTTTGAAACAGTTGCGGCAACTATCTAAATTGATTCCAGTACTTGAAAGACAGTTGGTTACACGAAATAATTTTCTATATTTGCTGCCAGTAACTGAGCTGAGCACCTAGAACGACTTTCATTCCATTGAATGCACACAAAACCAGAAATCTGTATGCCGATGCCGCGATTTTTTTATCCTCACCCCAAAGCAGAACTACCCTAAGTCCAAATCTGTGAAAATTCTTTTTATTTATTGACCCTAATTCTGTCGACAAAATTTTCATGTTCATTTTGCTTGAAACCGAGTTTTTGAATACCTATTAAATCAAATGTCCTGGAAAAATAATGATAAAATCGTAGTTCGAACTTTGGAAAAACAAAATGGCGGACGCAAATTTGTCCAAACTGCATGAACGAAGCATCAACCGTGCAAAATTTCATGGCTCTAGCTCCGATATTTTTTAAGAAATCGTGTACATAGACTGACACACGGAAAGACATTTTTGTAATAATGCTCCAATCGACTCAGGAGTGTTCGGGAAATGCTTTTAGGAAAAATTAGGAGGTCGAAATTTTTCATGAATATAATATTTCATTATGCTTTGTATAAGTTAGGTTAGGTTGGAAGGCACACTTAGGCCAGAAATGACCCATTGTGATACCACGCGAATCTTGACGATCCATTTCCCTATACCTCGAACAATTTGAAGCTTCTGATTAAGCGGAGTAGATCTGCGACGCTTGTGGCGCTTAGGTCTTCCAGATCGTTTAGGAAAAAACTGCCCAAATGAGTTCTTCTGCGTTGAGCTAGTGCTGGGCAATGACAGAGAAGATGAGTTGTCGACTCCTCTTCATCCACATCACCACAGCTTCTACAAAAGTCGTTTGAGGGAGCTCCGAGCCTATCGGCATGTCTACCTATTAGGCAATGCTTTGTATAAGAAAGTAATAAACTTCTTATAAGTAAAAGTGAATTTTTGGGCAATGTGTGTCAGAAAAAAAGGCTAGCTAAAAGCATAAATTTTTTTTAAATATTTATCTCGCTACACAACACCCAAAAATTGGTCAATGAAAGTTTTTTTCAAAAAAAAAAATTGTCTTTCAAATCGCTTACTTCTTAATCTGCGCTACAATCCTAGGGTGATCTTAACGTCTTCCTCCATTATTTACAATTTTGAGCGTGTATTCTCCAATTCCGGAATTTGAGCTTGGCTTCATCGCTTAATTAATTCTTCAAAAAAGAGACAATTATCAAACGATTTTTTTTCCAAAGAATTGTGTCAAGAATTTCTATAAAAATGGTCATGGAAAATGTGCAAAATTCCATCGATTTGCGAGAGGTGCGAAGTTAATTCAACATAATTTTCCACTTTGCTTCGATAAACTTGCAAAATGAATCACCGGTGAACATAAATAGATGGACATAGAGATGTTAAAATGAAGGATCACCCAATTGTAACCTAACAAATTTTAATCTTGTCGGGAAAATTATTTCAGTGGCTGTTTTCCATGTGTTTTTGCCTCCCCGAAACCACTTCCTCGTTATGAAAACATGATGAGAAGGCGGAAAACCGACTGCGTTTTTTGTGTGCCATTGGTCAAGTAATTTGTCAAAATCTGAAAACAGATGTGGTCCACTTAATATCAATAGTTTTGGGGAAAATTCTCATGTATTGAAGAAGAAAATCGACCCATCTAACCGAAACACATTTTTTTTTATTTGGTCCTTTTGGTGACAAATTGCAGCTCCGAGCAATAGCATCTTTTGTGCCTCTTGCAGATTTCAATAGTCTGAGATTTGGATGCCGATAGTCTAAAAATATGCTCTAGAATTGAAATCATTCTCATGCCCTCGAGATTGTAATGGCAATTGATTTGCGTGCATAATTGAAACTTATATTAGTACGACCGAGAAAGATCTGCTTTGACTTCGATGTGATGTTGAAAAAACCCGAAAATAGAATACCGATTCGAGAAAAAAAAATTATACAGCAACGAGTGAGTAATGATTCTCTTGTTTACGGATATAAATTCGACTTACAATGTTGCTCCAGAACATCTTAAATCTTGTTGCAAAATAATTTCTGATTAATTAATTGAGCACATTCTTGTGCGGCTTCATTTACGCACACTTTTTTTCCCTCTCGTCGTACTTGTATTTAGACAAAATAATTAAACTGATGGAAGTGACCTACATTTTTTTTTTATTCCTTGAAAATTCCTTTAAAATTGTTCTTGACTTGTAAACTCCATGAATTTTTCACAGAAATATTTTGAAATCTACGAAAATGTTTTAGCGTATAATTTAAAATTAACTTATGGGGTCAGGACAGAACCTAGTCATTACTTATTTGGCATTTCCATTTGGAAAAAGATGAACTTTCTGAAACGGTTTTGCCTAAATACGAATCTATCTAATACTACAATAATAGGTTCAATTTTCAACGTCAGAATTTTGAAAAAACGACAAAAAGTTGTTTTTTTTTCTGAATTTTTTTTCCGAGATTTTTAGCCGTTTCCTAAAAATTAGCGAAACAGTCTGTTATGCCATGTTTCACGAAACCTATGCAACCCCTAAATCGATTTAGTGGTAGTGTAACTCAAGTATTAAAGCGAACTTAGCCTGTAAGCTGGAATTTATGGCTGGGTTCAAACCCTCCGGTGGCACGCTGTCATTTCAAGACCATTCAACTTGCTTTATGGAAATGAGTAGTGATAATTACTGCTTGGTGCTAACAACACCATAAGTCTAGACTACACTCACGACCTATATTCGGATTAATAGATATCTAGAGAAAACTCAATAAAACTCGTTATTAGCAAAATTACACACTTTTTAAAGCTCTAAGACGCTAGCCATAAAATACGTCACGCTAACTTTCGGCCTGTCGATCCCCTCCCCCCCACTCCTTCCTCTAAAAGTGTGACGTTTTTTATGTAGAGCTTCTAACTCGAAAACCACTGGACCGATTTTCTAACTCGAAAACCACTGGACCGACTTTCTAACTCGAAAACCACTGGACCGATTTTCTAACTCGAAAACCACTGGACCGACTTTCTAACTCGAAAACCACTGGACCGATTTTCTAACTCGAAAACCACTGGACCGATTCAGCTAAAATTTTGGCTCATGCACGCGGTGAAAAAAAAGTAAATTTAAAAATTTTGTAATGGGTAAATGGGACAATTATTAAAATAGTCAATTACAAAATAGTTAATTTCATTTACAAAAATAGTCAATTTAACCACAAAATACGAAATTTTACGACTAAGTAGTTAAATTTATTATAAAAATATCTAATTTTGATAATTTTTGTAATTGAAATCAATTATTTTAGTAACAATCATGATTCCCCGTTATAAAATAGTTAGATTTACTATTTTTCTCCATATATGGCTTCTGAGAGAATTAATTTCAGAGAGCAGAGAAAGAATGTGCATACCAAATATGTATTTTCTTTTGCCAAACCCAAATCTTTCCACCTTACCCTCTTAGGGGACATACATAAAAATTTTATGTATCAGGTTTAATACCGCTGTTATACTACTGCAGAACCCCCCTCCCCTTCTCTCTACGACCTACGACATATCTTATGGAAAGTTCGATCTCGTAAACCACCCGATCGATTGATTTAAAATTTTTGTTCATATCTGTTGAGATATAAAGGCACAGAGACTGCAGAACGCCCCCCCCCCCCCCCCCCCTTTCTCTCGCACCTACGACATATCTTATGGACAGTTCTAACTCGAAAACCACCCGACCGATTGAGTTGAAATTTTAGGTCATATCTGTTGAGAAATAGCGGCACAGAGAGAAGAGAAAATTTTTTCACAAATATTGCGTTTTTTTTGGAAATGTCAAATTCGGTGAAATATCAAATTTTGGTCAAATTCTTTAATGAAAAAATCCGTTTAAAAATAATTTTCATCAAATGTGTTTTTTATTGCCCCAAACCCAATGCTCTACTCTGTAGGAGGACGAAAGGATATACAAATTGAAAATGTCCATAAATGTAAGAAGTTTTACCAACCAATTTGTCGTACACAAACTTCTCTTATCTGCTTGGAAAATTAATTAGTATTCTCTGATTACCATCTAAGCGTTCGTCTCTATAATAATTTTCCTAAGTTAATTGCATTTTAGTCCTGCAAAATGCTGCAACTCTGACGCCAAACTGGGTCATTTGCCTTCAGTCGTTCCGTACAGGATTAGGCGGGTAGGAAGGCGGAGCGATGTTTGTGGGATCCATGCATCACTTTGACGAATGGATTCCAATTTTCAATTAGCTTTAGGTTATCCCGCATGAGACTTTATATAAAACAGGACCTCGGGGGGTGCTACTCGTGAAATACGTGTAAAAGTTCTTAATGGACAAAAAAAAACTCCCATTGAATGCGTTAGTATTGAAATGAGTAAACTATAACCGGTATTTTGCTCTACATTCAACCCGAAATGGTGCCATAATTTTCAAATATCCTTCCAGATGATAAACAGTAGGATACATGCAACCCCTTTATGACCATAGGCGAAATATAGAAGCCATTCAACTGGCCGCCACTACCGAGAAAATAAATAGCTTATCGAGGCAAAATGGATGAGAAAAATTGAAATCCTTTATGGACACTCTCTTCCTCATCACAGCAGCATTTTTTAGATGATGATTTTTCCATTTTCCCAAAACAAACTTCACTCACCATCATGTCATAAATAAACTGTATTTGAAATGAAAGCCCATCAAAGACGGCAATACATTAAATGGTCGTCTATTTCTCACCCCTTACGTCCCATGACACCACCATATCCCGTATTTCCATCTTAAATACAAAAAAAAACTGAAATGAGATGCGAAACCTTAAGGGAGAAGAAAAACACATCGAAAGGAAAAAATCAACATTTCTTAATGCAAAAATTAATGGAAGGGAAATACGATCCGCATTCAGCTGTTGTAAATAAGGGTGGCCGGGCGAGCGGACGATGCGATGCATAAAAGAAAGCTTAACTCCATGAAATGTCTTTTTAATATCGCCCTTCACCGCATTCAAAGCGGCTCCATCTCACCAATCTCTCCCGTTCTATTAAAAGGGATCATCATAGTCTCCTTCCGCCTTCTCCGTTAACGTGTCCGTGTCACGCATTGTCGTTTGCCATCTTCCAGTCAAAGCAAAACAAACCTAAACATGAGCTTTCAACCTTGACCCGGTAAAGTGAAGTTTGGGTTCGTCCTCTCAATAAACACCCGCTGGCCTCCCCTTTGCCTATCGACATGTGACGACGTCGAAACAACATAATCTCACGTCTCGAAAAATTCATCATGAGAGCACCACGAAGGATGAAAAGGACTCGGCGCTAAAGAGGCGGCAGAATTCTATGCTTTCATCATCAGACAGATTTTTCTCTCAATTTTTGATGCATTCTCCCTTTTCTATCCTTCAGCAAAGATCCGTTTCACCTACTCACTTCCTCGCATAGCTTCAGCTTCTCTTGAAATTAAGATGAGTAAAACCTGGAGAGACATTCTTGCGTGAAAGCTTAGCATCATGAGCTTTAATCCGGTAAAAAAAGGATAACAAAAATTTTCAAGGTTCCAATAGAATAATCTCATCGCTTTTTATAGTTAGGCATCAATTTTATTTGTTTATGACGATGTCCTGTCAAGTTTTTTGTTTGTTTTAATTCGTCGGTTTTTATTAAGTCAATCTGTAGATACTCAAAAGTTCCCAAACTCGGGATGATTTATGAACTCGGCGCTTTTATGACGTTGACATAATTGACTATCAGATTTTTTGTTTTTGCATGGTATTTAGTCTGACAGTGATGGGTGATTTTTGGGAGTTTTTCTTTTCAAAATTAATTTCTGGAAATTCTTTGGAATTGGTTTTTGCATAAAGTTCTAAGTTCTTCTAGTAAATTTCTGGTAAAAACTCAAGTTTTGACGAAATTGAAAAATAAACCCTTTGGGGCTATCCGTAAAATACATCACATTTCTTGGCAGCGCCGTGCCAAGGCAAAGCGGCGCCCGGAACAAAACCTGTATTTGGCGCTCCTCCCTAAAAAACATAAGAAAAGCTACAATTGCCAGGGGCCAGTCGTCAAATACTCGATATGATGACAGACAAAATGTTTTTTTAAATCATTTGTATAGGAGAGGGGGGAAAGGACTGGTCTGATTGAATTTTGATGTATGAATAAGTTAAGTAAAATCCTATTCTAAACACATTTTACCTTCATATTTTTTTCAATATGACTCACCGTTTTCGAGAAAATTGCAACTGTTTCGTTTGTATGGGGGGAGGGGGGAAGGAATGGTCCAATTTTGGTCGTTCAGGAACTTAGCCTAGCCATTTACGAGAAACGTAAATATACGAAATTTCAAGTCTCTAGTTCAATCCCTTCGGAAGTTATGATGCTCACGAACGGACAGATGGACGAACGGGCAGACGAACAACACACATGCGAATATCAAAATCTTTTGTCATCCGTAACTTTCCAGGGGTGGCTTCATGTAACTTATTTTCGATCGACTAATTGGTCGAAGGAAATCTTTCGTCGACCAAAACTGATTAAACAGGAGGACACTCACTCTGGTGCACACGATATAAGAGTCTTTTCTGGGTAATTTGGGGTCGCTGAATCCGAATCTGGCAGTGGTTTGGCTGTACCAGCTCTACTTTTTCCGATATGGTGAGTAACTCATAAATGTTTATAATCTGGAAATCAACACTTATTTTTTCCTTCATATCTGAAAAAGTAAAGCTGGTACAGCCAAACCACTGCCAGATTCGGATTCAGCGACCCCAAATTACCCAGAAAAGACTCTTATATCGTGTGCACCAGAGTGAGTGTCCTCCTGTTTAATCAGTTTTGGTCGAAGAAAGATTTCCTTCGACCAATTAGTCGATCGAAAATAAGTTACATGAAGCCACCCCAGGTGTAGTTCATTTTTGTGTCCGATGATTGGGTCGATTCGTTACAAACGTGGGGGGGGTGTTTTTGTTATTTTTTAATTGCGCCTATGGCCGGCAAATGTAACCCTAAGAAAAACAGTCTCCGGACGCCTTAAATAGGGCACAATATCTGAAGAAAAGAGGACGGAAAGGCAAACCTGTCTTGAATTGACCTAACAGTAGCTAGAAAAGCGCATCTCCAGGATTTCTCCTTCGCAAGGTCTAAATTAGACACAGCCAACTTCCAAAAGTCTCAAAATGTCGCCTAAAGCGCTGTGCCGCTCTAAAAAATTACGCCCTTTGAGGGTAGCTTTGTGTTAGAACCAAGCCTCCATATCTGGTCAATTAGCCTGCTAAAGTAAATTACAACTTCAAGGAAGAAAATCCGTGATTTGGTATGAATTTGTTGTACTCTTCTGAAATTTATATTCAGCAAATTTCCATCAGTAACTAATTTGATTTTCAGTAAAATTTACAATTTTTTCGGTCAATTTTACTGTGGCTTAGGAAATTTGACTGGGATAGCAGGGAAAAAAAATTTGGTACTTTTCCCAATAAAATCCTAGTAAATTTTTACCGGGTAATTTGCGGTGAAAAGGGGATTCCACACAACGCAATCAGCAAATGAATATCTAATTTTGTGTGCATTTCCAGGTAAAAAAGAACGTTAAAAGAACATTTAAAACAAACAACTTATTAAACCAATTTACAATTTTATAAACTTGAGTGAAAGTGATTTAAAAAAAAAAGTCAAACTAGAAAAAAAAATTTCAAAAAAAAACCATCAAATCAACAGCTGCTAACAACTTTATTATAAAAAAAAAAGTTTTACCGTTATATTGATTATCAAACATAATTGGAATGATTTACCATCCAACATTACATCCAACCAGTTTCGATGACGTTTTCATGGTAAAACATGAGCACCACTGCTGCAGCAAGTGGATCTAAGACACTCCTAGTACAGTACAATTCGAATGGTACTCAAACCTCAGCATCAACGAATGCATCTGGTGGAACTGGTGCTGAGGGAGGAGGTTACCGAATTGGCGAAGTTGGTCGAATTGGAACTGGATCCGTTTCAACGCTCTCATCCGTATCATCTTCATCCTCAACGACATCGACAACAGACAGTATCCGAGGTGTCGGAGTTGGAGTCGAAGTTGGAAGTGTCAGTGGCAGTATTGTCCTTGTTAGCACCAGCACTACTCACAATCCTGTCCGTGCCAATCAACACCACCATCATCATCAAATGAATCAAAATTTGCCCATCCTAAAGCCGGATCTTCTATTGAATGATACTGGCCTATTCACCGTTTATTGCTTCATCAAAAATTTCATAGGGTAAGTATTTGCATGTTCTTATTCAATCCTCAGCTATGCGCATCATTTAACCCGTTTTTTGCCAATGGTGTCTTTTTGCACTAGAGTGATTCCATATCAAATCGCACAGCGGATTTCGCCAGCCCCTCCGATTTTGATGATACTTGGCGAAGAATCTGCCAAATTTCATTAAAATCGTAGAGCGCCACTTAAATTTTTGTCATTTTTTGTGCAATTTCTTATCGAATGAACCACAAGCAAAAAACAAGAACATTCGATTTTTGCCATAAATCGGGTGACAAAAAATTATGTCGATTTCGGCCAACAAAAAATTATTTTCCTAACAATTTTTTCATATTAATATTTTATTCAAACTTTCTAATGTCCTGTCTTTCTAAGGCGCCGCTCCACATGAGAGTAAATACGCATGAGAGTAAATACGCGTGTAACTCTCGAGAGTTACTCGCAGGAGGTTGTCCATTTGCGAGTCAATTTCGGCGATTTTTCTATCGCTACTAGCGAAATCGAGCTTCTAGCGCTCTCGAGAGCTATTAGCGAAATTCAAACGCTGTTCGTATCTGGCGAGCTACTCTCCGAGAGTTCAGTGGAGGCCTGTCGACTAGAGAGTAGAATCACTTTTGACAGCTCGCAGAAACTAGCTCGCGAGTTTCTGAGAGCGACTCTCAGAGACGTGTCCATTTGCGAGTAGCTGCTATCGAGAGATTCTCGCCGGCATTTACTCTCATGTGGAGCGGCACCTTTAGACGTCTTTTCGTCTAAAAAAAATTGGAAAAAAAAACTTGGCAACAATCTTTGAAAAAAAAAATATTTTTTAGTAAAAAATGCATTTATTTTTTAAAAATAAATTGCTATATTAATACTTGACAGCAAATAACAACACAACAGTCTATAGAAATATCTCGAATAAAAATTTATTCAACCCAAATTATTCATTTTTCTTTCAATGATATTTTATTGCATTTTAAATTTACATTTTGTAATGTTTAATGTGAGTTTTGTTGGAGAAAATGGCAAATTAAAAAAATATTGCAGTGGTTCTTGGCACTGTCGCGTCGTCGTGCTAAATAAACATAATTTTGGTTGTTTTTGAATTTCAACCGATCTTAAGAGATATTTTCTTTTGCCTCGATGTCTTCCCCATAAAGTTTTTGTTATATTCACATACAGATTGGCCAAAGTTTTGTCATCATTCGTAAATTATAAAATGTAATTAATATTGTCGGCATGAGGAAAAATTATTTTTATTGCCTTGCTTCAAATTCGTTCATAAATTAACGGTAATGTGCAATTAATGGCAAAATAATTAAATTTAGTTCGGAGGATTTTGCTGACATTGATCGAATTGGTATGCGAACCAGTACAAGGTTCCTAATTTTAGCCAAACCAATTTTCAGAATCTAAAGTTTTTGTAATTTTGAATTGTATTTATTATATGAGAATGAAGAAAAGTTCAATTTTGATCGAAATGTTTTTGGATCTTGATGCGATTTCTCAAAAGAGAAGAGCATATGCGTTCTATTGTAGCGAACAAAGAAGGATTTTCTTCTGTAACTTCTGAAGCTTTCAACGAAGAAAATTGAACCTTTCGTTACATTGCTTGTGATGGCGTGGATTTTTTAGCTATGTTTTCAGAAGCTGTTCGCCTCCCATTTGACCTCCCCTCACCTGGTATCTCGTAAACCAGTCAACTGATTTTCGTGGGGTTCTGTCCATTGGACAAAAGATTCTTTAGAGAGCATAAAGCCCAAAAAAATTCACCGTTTATGTAAAATCATATTCTAAACAGATTTTCCCTTTATAAATTTTTCCATACGACTCACCGTTTTCGAGAAAATAGAAACAAAAGTGGTTAGATTGGATTTTCATGTATGGATGAGTTATGAAAAATCCTATTCTAAACACATTTTGGCCCAATTTTGCCTGTCCAAGATTTTAACCTTGAAGGAATGACCCAATTTTGCCCGTCCAAGAACTTAGCCTAGACATTTACGAGAAACGTAACTATACAGAATTTCAAGTCTCCAGCTCGATTCTTTCGAAAGTTATGGTGTCCACGGACAGGCAGGCAGACGGACGGACATGGGGAAATCAAAATCTTTTAAACAAGTGATAGTGGTTGTCACCCCTCAATTTTTTGCGACTCTGGAGTGCGAAAGTTTTACAAATTTTTAAATTGTGTATTTGTGGCTATTTATTAGAAAATTTTACCTAAAATATTGATAGTTGCAATCTTATTGAAGTCCGAAAAATTGCCGGGTGACAGTCACCATCAACTATCAGCTTACGCGATTCCGCCCCTGGTGTAATTCATTTTTCGAAAGACCTAAAATTGGCGGTTCGTATTTTATGGATAGCCCCTAAGTTGGTGTGCCCGAATCTGTAGGAGTGGTTTGGCTAGGTAAGCTGTATAAGAAGGGTTATCTATAAATACTCATGAATGTATGAACCAAATTTTAAACCCACACCCAGAGAAAAATCTCATTCAATCTGACGAAAATGCTACGTATAATTAACAAATATAGCGTCAATATACGTCCAACACAACTTTGTGTTATCCTAACAAAATTGAGTTTGTTAATTTTACGTTGTCACGTTTTTCAGACGGTTACTGAAAAATCTATGTTATTCTAACAAAAACAATACGTAAACTCAACACAACTTCTGTTGCTCTTAACAAAATTTTGTGTTGTCTTAACAAAAATTGTTACGTTAATTTTACCTTGCTACTTTTCTGTAATGTTTGTTGTTTCACCACTTATCTTTCTTTCAAGCAGCTTTTTTAGTGTGTGTTGAGGGAATATTTTCACACGAACATTTTATTAGTTTTGAAGGGCGATATCTTTATATGTGATTTCATTGCATATTTACTTCAAGATGGAAATATTTTTTTAAGAATGATATTCGCGTAACATAAAATTACTGAAATTTGATGATTTTTGGACCAAAAACTTTAAACGAATAAATATTCTCGGTGCATATGATAGTAATACCTCGAAAAAATACATTCCGCCTGAAGTAGTTTGCAAAAATGAGTATATTTTCAAAAAAATCTGGAAATGTGGGTTTACAAAATTTAACTTAAAATTACTCAAAATTCTTCTTAGAGAAAGATATGACCCCTAAAAATAGTTTTTCTTTATCTAGGTCGATAAAAAATAAAGGTAATGTAATTTTATTGCTTTTTCAAAACTCGAATAATTATATTGGCAAGCAAACAGCCATCTTGAAAAGTTTTCCTACAACAAATTGACGAAATGTTTGAAATGTGTGAGTGTGGCGGGCGACGACGAAAATAATTTTTCAGTTTTTTAGCCGCCATTGAATAAGACAAAAAAGTTGTACCCCGAACAAACAAATTTGTTGGCTTAACAAGTTGATTATGTTGGCTTAACAAGTTGACTATGTTGGCTTAACAAGTTGACTATGTTGGCTAAACAAGTTGACAATGTTGCCAAAATATTTTTGTGTTAAAGTTCAACACAAAGTCTTTTGTTGATTTTACTAAGATTTTTCTCTGGGTGTAGGTATCAACAACAAACGATATTTGTAATTTTCACAACCTTTTGCGTTGTTACTACACAACTTATTTTCGATATACGATTTCTTTGGGTAAAAATTTAACACAAGCACTTTTGTTGGCTGCACATGGATGTACGTAAATCCTACATATTCTATGTTATTAGAATAACACAATTTTTCGTTCGGAGAACAGAACTTCTGTTATCTATACGCTTTTTTTGTGTTAAAGTTCAACACAAAGTCTTTTGTTAATTTTACTAAGATTTTACTAAGATTTTTCTCTGGGTGCACACTGCATAGTTCTAAACCTAGAGCTGACCCAGCTAAACTACTACGGATTTGGAATCAGCGACACTAAATTACATTACCCAAAAAAATCTAACATCGAATGCGTCAAAAAAAATATATAGATACATAAATAAAGAAATTTTTGGCTGTACTAACAAAAATACTAGAAAATGTCAACTTATCGCGAACTGTTCATTTTCTTAGGAAAAAAAATCTGCAAAAGAATCGTTATGTGATGTAAAGAAGTTAAAACTTGATTTTTGCACACTTTGTATCAAACATATTAGCAATTTCCCATAATCCGTTTACCGCAGCAAATGACTTGACTTAACCGCAAAGTTCAAAGTCCTGGTTTTGAATGGAATCATATCCAATATTTTACTCGTAGAACAGTAGCTGGGAGGCCAATAAACCCATCCACAAATGAGTTTTCCAACTTAGTAACTCGACATACCCTCATGATTGTTTGAAAAAAAAAATTTTAAATACAATAAAAAAAAACCCAGTATTTGAAAACCACAAATGAGAAAATTATCGATTTTCACGTGCATGCTTGCCGTAGATAGAAGATAGAACTTTTTTGCTATTCCGGAAGCAAAGTTTATCCTTTCCATAGCACGGTATTGTTTGCAAAGTAAAAGAAATAAAGTGAAAACGGATTAGATTCCAGGGGGCGAATCGCGTAAAGTGACATATGATAGAGTGATAATTTAATGTGGCCATTTTTATACCCGTATGATGAAACCAAAGGGTATATTAAATTTGCCTCCGTCTGTCCGTCCATCTGTGGCACGGATGGAGCTGGAGACTTGAAATTTTATGCAGATTCGTTTTTCGTAAAATGCAAGGCTAAGTTCGTTAATGGGCAAAAATGGACCATTAGGGGGGTACCCCCCCATACGAACGAAAACGTTTTTTGCAAATATCTCGAAAACGATGCATCTTATAAAAAAAGAGCAAGAACAAAAGTTATTTAGGATATGATTCTACATAAAACTCCCATACATCAAAATCCGATTGGAATAAATTTTAAAAAATCTTATTGGAAAGTTTGACTTCAAAGTGGAATTTTGATACAAACCGTTCGCCGTTCACTTAAACTTCGAACAATGCCATATCACCATACGGGTTTTCAATAATTGCCAGATTGGCAAATAAAGCTTTTATTATGTTTTTTTTTTGATTCGGTTTCTTTGAAAACCCCGAAATTAAAATAATTCTTTTAAAAAGGATAAAACAATATAATCTTTTGGAGTAAATTTAAAATTGGTGTGAGTCGGAAAAGCCTATTTGTCATTGGATTTGTGTAAAAAGGCTTTTCCAATGCACTTCAGTGTTAAATGTATTCCAATAATTATACTATTTTATCCTTTTTATAGAAATTATTTTTGTTTTGGTATTTTTCAGTTTTTATAAGGATTTTTTTATTTGGAGATTTTTCAAAATTCTTACTTTTGTTTTTTAATGTGAATTTTTTTAGCTTGTACTGAAAATGTTTCTCAAAATAGGTCACTTTCTGATGGAAATTTAGGTGATTGTCACTTTACGCGATTCCGACACCGGTGAAAGTTGATAGTCACCATCACCTGTCACCTTACGCGATTCCAGCCCAAGTGCAAATATCTGTAAGAAAATTGCTTAATCCGTTGTGAAAAGGTTTTACACCTCGAAGACTTGGCCAACAAAAATAAAACCCACAGACCACCTCCCGTATGAAGTCATTGAACGCAATTACACCTCTGTGTCATCATCACATGTCCTCTGAAAGTGTATCTAAAAATATCCAATTCAAAGATGTACCTTTTCTTCCTTATCTTATATCTGATACATTAGCAGATTGTTTTCAAATGTTGCCATTGAACTCTTTATCAATTAGGTGTCTTCTTTTGATGATGACAACTTCAGCGATTTTCTCAAATTGTTTTTAATTGAATAATCCATTTACCAACTTAATTGCTTCCACACGAGTTTTATTATTTACATCAACCTATTTTGAAAAACGTGCGACACCCACACTTGATACGGAATTGCTGATTTGTAAAATAATTTCAAGTTTCTTCACCTCGTTTTCTTCGCAGCATTGAATTCGAAAAAAAATAAAGAAATATGAGATATGTTTTACCGACAAACATCAACTGAAAATCTCACCAGAGGAGACCAAATTTAGTGAATAATTATAAAGAAATTTCCCAACATAAAATCATAATTTTCCAAGAAAATTTTTTATCCATGAAATATTCAAAGTTTTTTCTTGTTCGGAAAAGTTATATTTGAAATGGTTGTTTATCAATTTTTCAAGTAATTTCGCACAGATCGTTGATATGGATGTGAAAAACATAAAAAAAACGTTACCAAAATACATTTGTTAACGTCATAAAATAACAATTACTCAAACCATCAGATAGCACCTCCTCCTTAGGTCCGTTTAATAATAATCGCTTTTCCGTTTCCATGTTCTTACAATATTATTACTTCACAAAAACATGTCATATTCACTAATAGTTTAACTAGTGACAAAGTGATGTTTCACAATTGACCAAGCATTTATGATATTCCTAGAACTGAACTCAATTATCCTTCAGAAAGGGTCAATGCCGCAAGGTTTTAGTTAGAAACTGATGGACTAGACGGACTTTGCATCTGAATTTTCGTTGACAATTTAATTAAGTGCCATAGTATGTATATTTGAAAAGGTTTCCCAACAATTTGGGCGAAACGGAAAATGGGAAATTGTTGTGACGTGTATTTCGATTCTATTTTTGAAGATTAGTTGCAAACAGTAGTTCTCAAGTTTGTTTGGTGACAACAACAATAAAAAAAAAGAACTCCTCGGATGAGTTGACAAGAAAATATTTCCAAGAAATGAGAGAATAACGAATTGTATTTCTTTGATCAAAAATGGCAACATAGTTGTAAGTAAAATGCTTTTATTTGCCGGTTGCTTTGAAGATGAACCAATGTTTTACGACATTCTGCAGAATAATGGTGTATTTTTTTATCATTGTCATAAAATTCATCTTAGATTGACGTAAGATAAACACAAAAATGATCTATATATAATAATAAAATTGTCCAATATTGTTACTTGCTGTTATCACAAACAAGATTATCTATGTCGCATCTTTTTTATGCTTATAATAATAAAATTGTCCAATATTGTTACTTGCTGTTATCACAAACAAGATTATCTATGTCGCATTTTTTTTATGCTTAATGGTTCCCAAAGTTTTCAGTGGCCTGCACCCCTTGGAATCTCAAAGCACGTTTCCGCACCCGCTAAAAAAAATCGGGAAATCATAATGTAAATATATTTGTTTACATATTATTATTTAAAATATATGTTCTAGTACTAGTGGTTCGTTTTTTTAATAGCTTATAAGCAGGGCCGTCGCAAGCCCAAACCATCAATTTGGGACCCTCCCCCCCTCTACATAATTTTTTTAAGAAATTATAAGTAATGCGTTTTGACGCTTCCGTGCAAGGCATTTGTCTCTCTCTGAATGTCTAAAACTTCTGACATTTCTGTAAGTCCAATACAAGTTTGTTACGGGAAGACTTTTAATTTTTTTGCGAATTTTGGAAGAAAATCGTCCATTTTGTAATTGTAAACTCTAAACATCTTAAAACAGTTAACAGGTTTTATGTTTTGGTAATCTAAAATTTCAACCGTCTTAAGCCCAATTCAGACTAACGATGGCGATTACGATTGCGGATACGATTGAAGCTTCTCGACCAATGAGATCAAAGCTTTCAACGATAGGAACATGAAAGCTCTGATCTCATTGATCGAGGAAGCTCAATCTTAACCGTTATCGCAATCGTTAGTCTAAATTGGGCTTTAAACGGAGAAGTCAATATAACAAACTTTTATCTAAATACAAGTTGACCGAAAGAAAAAATTAAAAAGAAATGCTGAGAAATTTTTTTTTATTCTGATTTTTTGAAGGTAAAACCGCTTCTATGGACAAAAATATGGAAAACGTGTCGCAGGCGAAAAAAATTTCAGTAATAGCCCCCATAGGTAGAAAATTTGTAGAAAAATACGCCGTGGGCGAAAATTTCTACGTGTCCAGGTCTACTAAATCCTAAAATTGAAAACTAAATCACTTTATTACAGTGAACTCAATTTAAGAATTGAGTAAGGAAATCAAATGCAAGTATAGCATAGACTAGGCTATAGCTTTATTTCACAAGTCAAAAAAATACTTCTCGCATATCTTTGAGAACCTCCGCTTAAGACTATCGTTTGGGAACCTCCGCTTAAGACTATCGTTTGGGAACCTCCGGCTAAGACTATAGTTTGGGGACCTCCGCTTAATGCTACATTTACACGAATGACAAATTTGTCATTTTTTTCTTGTCATTATGTTAATTCCCGTGTAAATGGCATAATTTTTGTAATTTTTTCTGTCAGAAAATGTCAATCTTTATATATAAAAATGAATCGTGGTCCGTTTGACTATCCATAACTCGGCTGAATATAATCCGATTTGCATGGGGTTTTTTTTGTTGGATTCGTATTGCAACATATAAAAACACAACGGAGCCGAAAATTGGAAATTTCTACCGGAAAAGTTGGAAAATCTTGGAAAACCGAAATTGCATACTTTCAGGGGAGCGGTTTTCTGGTTTGCACTTTCAGTAATTCCAAATCAAAAATCTCGAATGTTTTTTCGTTTTGTTGGAAAAGTCGAGAAAAATTTTGGGGAAAAACGGGAATATCGGAAAAATTGAAATTTGCATTTTGTATCGGATTTTGGTATGGAAAGAGAAAATATTGTATTTGGAATTGAAAAACGGAAAATTTTGTACCTCACAATAATTTTATCGCCAACAGATCCCGTTACGCTCTCAGACTCGCGTTTGACAACTGAGAAATATATTTGTTCTTTCCTCATTGATGATCGATGCGAAGCGGTTGTTTATCGATATAGTGCGCAAATTATTGCTGTTTTTCCCACTTTTAAATCGTCGAAAGTATTTTATTTTGTGTACAACGAAGTGAATCAAGGAATTTACTCAGTGACCACGTGAACGTAAATGGGTTGAATTTTGTGATTTTTTCCAGAACATAGTGATTTCCAAAAGTGAGGTTAGCGGCACATCGAATCTGGACTTGCATCAACACAAATTTCCTTTATTCATCCACTGCTTTTGTGCAATTTGATAATTTAAATTATTCATTTTATAGAGAACGAATTTAAATAATGTATTTTGTCACCGACCAATTCGTTTATTTAAAAAAATCTATTTGTATGGGAGAGGGAGGTAGGAGTGGTCCAACTGGATAGATAAATTGTATAAAATCATATTCTAAACACGTTTCGTCGTTATAAACTTTTCGATACGATGCACCGTTTTCGAGAAAATAAGGAAAAAGTATACAATGGGTATCGGGGAGGGGAAAGAGGTGGTCTAACTGAATTTTGATGTATAGATAAGTTATGTAAAATCATATTCAAAACATAACAAAAGCTATAATTGCCAATCTGGCAATCATTGGAGACCCGTATGGTGATATTCGTATCAAAATTCGAACAATTGTATGAAAATTCCTCTTTGAAGTAAAACTTTTCAATAAGATTTTTTAAAATTTATTCCAATCGGATTTTGATGTATGGGAGTTTTATGTAGAATCATATTCTAAAAACCTTTTGTTCTTGGACTTTTTTGATAAGATGCACCGTTTTTGAGATATTATAAAATCTTTTGTCATTCCAAACACCCTGGTGTAGTTCATTTTTGTGTCCAGCGATTGGTTTGGTTTGATACACATATAGTGTGGAGGTCCCCAATCTGGAATGCAGCAACAAACTTATTGGGGTGCGGAAACGTTTTTTTTTTATTTGTGAGATAGAGTTATAAATTTTTTTGATTTGTGAGATGGAGTAACGTATAAACTCAAGAACTACTGCACCAACATAGACTATGTATCATGACCACGATTTATAGTTAGGTGTGGTCGCGGTATCGGCTCCCCTTTCACCCCCTCGCCTGTTATCTTCTGAACCACTGAAGGGATTTGAATACGGTTTTCAGTGTTGGGCAGGTCAATCATAAAAGAAATTTTCATCCACTCAAACTACTCCGCTCTACATGGTGCGAGCCCTCTCTCCTGCTATCTACTAAACTACAGAACGGATTTTTATACAATTTTTAGTGTTGGATAGGTTATCTGTCAGGGTAAATTTTCGACCAATCCCCTCCTCAGCTATCTCTGAAACTATTTTATGGTTGTTCAACATATGTTACAACATAAATGCAAAAATCTTAAGTGTCTGGCAATAAGGGAATTCGCTCTATTCCCTTTCTCCCAAGCAGATGGAAAAAATATTTGCAATTTTCTTGAAAACAGTGCGTCAAACCAAAAAAAATATGAACAGAAAATTGTTTGAAATATAATTACTGCATAATTTTTCTATACATCAAAATACTTTTGAAAAAAAAGGATTTTTTCATATTCAAAAATTTATTACTACCCGGGCAACGCCGGGTTCTTTCAAGCTAGTCTCTCATAAAAGAATGAACTTGTCCATTCTTTTATGCCAGATTGTCATTCGTGCAAACGCAATATTAGTTATGACAACTTTAGTATTCAACTTTTGTCATAACTAATATTGCGTTTGCACGAATGACAATCTGGCATAAAAGAATGGACAAGTTCATTCTTTTATGAGAGATTGACATTTTCTGACAGAAAAAATTACAAAAATTATGCCATTACACGGGAATTAACATAATGACAAGAAAAAAATGACAAATTTGTCATTCGTGTAAATGTAGCATAAGACTATCGTTTGAGAACCTCCGCTTAAGACTATCGTTTGGAAACCTCCACTTAAGTCTATCGTTTGGGAACCTCCGCTTAAGACTATCGTTTGGGAACCTCGGCTTAAGACTATCGTTTGGGAACCTCCTGTAAGACTATCGGTGACTCCACGCAAAATGTATATTCCAAATATATACCAGTATCAGTGGCGGCTTTATAGGGGAGGCAACGAAGGCATTGCCTCCTCATAACATTTCATAAAAATGTTTTTCTAACGTATGCCTTTAATTTTTTATACCATAATGGACTGAATAAAAATCCGTATGTTCAGAAAATAATAATTTAAAAGAAAATCCTATTCTCTAATGTCGAATTCTCTAAAACATAAACTACAAATTCTCTTCATAGAGGCTAGCCTCCGATTCGTACAAATACTTTCATACAGCTTTTGCTAAGCACAAGCATCGGAGTCTAGCCTCTATGAAGAGATTCTTTTACGGAGATTGGTGTTCGTATTCTATATGCGGTTATGCTTCTGCTTAGCAAAAGCTGTATGAAAGTATTTGTACGAATCGGAGGCTAGCCTCTATGAAGAGATTTTTTTACGGCGCCTAAAGTTAGTTAAAACTAAAATTAGTTTTTGACGCCTAAAGTTAGTCTCAAACTTGTGAAATTTGAATTTCGCGGCAAACGAAATTTGAATTTCGCGACCTTATACAGTTCAGTGAATGCGTTCAAGTACGATAAAGAGGGAAATATTTTTGGGACCATTTTTCAGCAGAGCTTTGTATGGTGACAGTTGTTCTATGTTATATAGTTCTATGGTCGTATCATAAAAAAATTTATAAAACTAAAAAAAACTTTGCCTCCTCATTTCAAGTATACACGAGCCGCCACTGACCAGAATACAAAACAGTAATCTATGATTTTAATGAAAAAAACCGGTAATCTAAAGATTTATTATTTTATAAAAATTAATGGAGATGAAATTAATTTAGGTGATCCAAAAAACGTCAGTATTGCAGAAAAATCGGGCACCAAAAATAACAAGCGAATATGCTCGAAGTAACAATTTCAGACATTGGAAAGATATTTGCTTGCTTAGGTGTCGTTGCCTGCATACGCCTGTGAAATTGTAGTTTTTAACACTTTTTCTTCCCCGCTGCCAGCATCTATGGCTTCACCTAGATTGCGAACCATGGAAAAATCGCATCACCGGCACAAGAAAAAAAAACGTGCTAGCACCCTGAATGCTAATTAGTTGTAACCTTACAAATGTCGCATTCCTTGTGACTAAATGAGTACGAATACTCGAATTTAGAAGACGACAACCGGAATTTCGCAAAAAAAGATTATTTTTGTATAAATAAGAAAAGGTTATCTTTTCTTTTAAAGAAATAATTTTTGTAATATGCTCAATCGTTTTTCATACTCCTACTAAAATTGTATTCAATTTTAACTTTTCCGCTACATTTTCATTTATGAAATTCTCGGTATTCTAAACTTTCGACATGTACAAATAAATATTCAGTACAAAATAATTCTAATTACGATTTCCCATATTTTGTTTGGAACAAACAATCCTAAAACAGCCCGCTTTTAATCCAGTTTATTCAGAAGCTTTCCAAACGAATCCAATTAAAACACGGATTTTGAGGTTTTAAGTATGTTTTATAGTTTTAGTAAACATTTTGATTCCAAATTTAAACATAAAATAAATAAATATAAGTTTTTTTGCGAAAACACAATCTAAAAGATGCTCTACATGCTAATTGTGACATGATTAACACTTACTTTGTCGTGTTAACGGCGAAAATTAGCGGACGTGGACGTCTTAACCAAATACCATCCATGTCCCTCTTTTCGCACATCTGAGAAAACAACATTTGGTGAAAAAAAAGTAGTCACGATTTTGATTTTGTCTATTTATTTAACATTTTAATATTTATGCAATCATCTTTCAAAGTCAATTGAATATCAGAGAGGTTTTTTTTTGCTGCTCGTTGTATGCCAATTATATGTCAAAAATTTTTATGTTTTTAAATGTCATTCCAAGATTTATGCATAAAAAAAATCTCGCATTTCTCAAACATTCAAAGATATATGAAACGCAAAAATATCTCTACAACTAAGAACATTTTAAGATATTCCCTGGACTCTTATGGTGGCCAGATTCTCGTAACAAAATAAACATGGCATAAAAAATCCAGAACTGGTCCAAGTCCAAAGTTGAATCTCGCTAACTACGCATCTAAGAAGCGATCTAAAAGACCTTTTCACATCTAAGAAAAAGAAATCGATGACACTTGAGGAATACTCAGATTCAGGCCCCCACTACCATTATTCAAACTAAACCCAATTTAGAATATGGCGAAATTTATTTATTTTTATTATAGATTAGAATCGAATCGGGGGCTTATTGAAATGCTGACATTGAAAGGACACTGAAAGTGGATTGATTCAGTTGAATTGAATGAGGCAAAAATCCAAATAAAATATACATAAAAATTTGCCGGTCTTTTGTTACGTTAACAATGGATAAAATGTATCTTAAAGATATATTTTTTATTTGATACCATATTGGATAAAAGTGGATTATTATTGGATCGGAAAATGGAACAGATTTCCTTTTCTTATCAAGTATTATAATAAAAGGTGGACAAGCATTTTACGCATTGAAGGAATTAACAACAAATAAATAACACTGCTTTTCCTGCTCGATTGAATTTCCCAAGAAATTATAGATAACTTTCTTTCCCCCAGGATCGAACCAACCATCACTAATTCTATTTGTTTATTTATTTTTCATCGATTTAGTTAGATCTAATTAGAAGCCACAAATTTTCGTTAATTGCCTATAATCAAGTTAATGGGTTTCTTGAATTATAGTAAATTCGTCTTAACGTACAGTTCGCCATACTATAAGAAAGTGTGGCACGACCCGCTCTGTCTGATGGCTGTCGTACGATGGCCATAATTCGAATGTCTACAATGACAATTTTTCTGGGAATTTTCCCCCCTTTTAAGTGTTTTCCAATTTGAATTTATGTAAGTTAATAAGACTGTATAATTGGAGTGTTTGGCAATATTAAATTTGAAAAGATTTCTCCCGGTAGTTTAATTGCCATCTTAATTGAAAAATTTTCATTTTATTTTTTTCTCTTTTTACAGGTAAGTCGACAATGTTCATGTCGTGATGCATTTTAAGAATTTCGTAAGTACTAATTTTCACTGTAAATAACGAAATTATTCTAAGATTACTGCTTCAGTGAACGTGATGTTTTCCACAGAATTTTTAATAACTAAAGACGTAGAATTGAAAGCGTAAATTAAACAAATTGCGAGATGCAAAAATATTTTAATAACTATTTTTAAAATACATGCTCGCATGGAAATATAAAATACTCGATCATAATAAAAATCGGGTACGCGTCAGTTTAACGTTCAACAATTACGTCAATAGCTCTTATCATCACAAAAAAAAAACTCTTTAAAACTGTCAGAAAACATCAACTAAAAATATCATTTTTGAAGTTCAAAAAAATTTATAGTATAGTAAATTTTTCCTGTCAATCAATTTATTGATTGCGTGTCGTCGAAAAAAACTTTGTCAACGTAAAAATTTTCCGAAATTTAGTATGGAGAGGGGGTAAAATGAATCTGAAGCTTGACTTTTCCTCTATATTACTCTTTTGCGGGAAAACCACGGAGCCGATTGGCCTAAAATTCCCGCTGGGGGTCTATAGATTCATTGAAAAATAGCCTGCGAAGTAGGGGGAGTCTATCAAAATCTACGTTTCTGCACAATTTACACCGAGGAACAAAATTTTAGTTAACACGTTGAGCGCCACGTGCCCGCTGGAGAACTTTTTAATTTTCCAACAGAGGACCAAGTGACCATGGTGGGACAACGTGGCCACCCGTGCACAGCAAAAAATCCTGGAGTATTTTTCAATCCAAAAATTATATTGACGAAATCTTAATAAAATTTTGGATTGGAATTTAATACATGCGAATTTTTGAAAATTTTTTAGCCCTTTTTGCCTTTATATTTTAACAATTTTCTATTGTGTATTGAACCTAAATACTTTTTATACCCGTATGGTGAAACCAAAGGGTATATTAGATTTGCCTTACCGTTTGTAACGCCAAGATCCCGTCATCACACACAAAACTGAATTACACCAGTGTGTTTAGAATGATAAAAAAAGTTGAATTTGGCATGTCCGTCCGTCCGTCTGTCCGTCCGTCTGTGGCGCGGATTGCGGGCGCACGGATTGAGCTAGAGACTTGAAATTTCGAACAGATCCGTTTTTCGTAAAATGCGAGGCCAAGTTCGTTCATGAGCAAAAATGGACCATTAAGGGGGGGTACCCCCCATACGAACGAAAACGTTTTTTGTAAATATCTCAAAAACGGTGCATCTTATCAAAAAAGTCCAAGAACAAAAGTTATTTAGGATATGATTCTACATAAAACTCCCATACATCAAAATCCGATTGGAATAAATTTTAAAAAATCTTTTTGGAAAGTTTGACTTCAAAGTGGAATTTTGGTATAACTGTTCGAATTTTGATACGAATACCACCATACGGGTTTTCAATAATTGCCAGATTGGCAATTATAGCTTTTGTTATGTTAATATTAGTGTCTACAATTTAATCAAAATTTTAGACTTTAATACTAAATTAAACTGTCTAATCCGTTATAAAAATGTCTAAATCATACTGCTGGATTAGAATTTTGCATTGGATTACATATAGGTCCAGCTTAATCCAGTTTTGATTGGAATTTACTCCAAGATTTTTTACCGTGTGGGCACACTAAATCTTCATTTCGAGACATCGTGACCACCAGTGGGAACCTGTTACATATATTTAGCTTTGAGAATTATTAAGTTTGGTCCCAGGATGTAAATCTTTTTTACTTGGAATTAGTAGCACTTGCAATAAATCAATAAAAATAAAAAATGTTGGTCCCAGAATGGTACCCAAGGAATACCCGCTCGTAAGAACGCGGTCTACTGTGTAATTCAAAGAATTACCACCGGTGGGCACGTGGTGCTCAACGTGTTAGTATAAAAATATGAATTTTTGTTTTACAAAATCTAAAATATCTCAATAACGGTAAAAAATATCCTATAAAAGGCAAAAATGTGGAAAATTTTAATATCTTAAATGGCATTTCTTGAAAAGATGCGCCGCGGGTGAAAATTTTCAAATAGAAAAGGGGCTCTTTTCCATATTAAATCTACATTCGCATTTGTACGGAAAACTTTCACAAAAAAAGTGGAAATTTCCTTTTTCCCTTTTAGATTAGAAAGAGAAAAATTGAACTATCTAGCGTAACTCTCTAGCAGGTCAAGCGACGATATAATGCTGATTAAAAAGAGCCGATCACGGTCAAAGTCAAGTAGTTTATAGTATTTGTTTTTGAAATTAATTTTAGTTAAGAAAAAGTACGTATTATTCACTTTCCCAAGTGTTTATAAAATTAATTGAAGTACTTGTTGAATTCAAAATAAATTCCTGTGTGACTTTGGACAATTCCATGATAAGAATCATCACTTCAGACAAAAGGAATTTCCATTGTACGTCATAAATGTTAGTTTTATTAGACATTCTATTGCCTAACCCTGATTGTTAGCCAATCAAGAGCCATTTGAATTGTATCAGCGATCCATAAGTGATTCTATTTATAGCATTTTAATGGCTTTTTCCACAACAAACAAATGAGACAAAATTTTCCTCTCACTAGAGGAGTTAAGAAACTAACATTTTCTAAGAAGAGATCATAAAAATAAAGACAACCAAAGCAATATCAATTATTCCATATAATATTCAGATTGGATAAAATGCATCAATTGTAACCGATACAGAGTGAAATTGTTCCAAATTGAAACAATTCAATTGACGGTCAAAGCTTGACAATCGAAAGATTGAAACCTAAATTGATATGAAAGAAATTTTCCATTCCTATTGGCAATGAAATTTGTCGCAATGGGGACATAAGATGTCGAGGCTATAAAAAAGTGGGTAATTTTATAAACAAAAATCAGGTGAAAATTCATCACCCTCATATGTATAATTGTGCCAAATGGCATTTGATAATATTTTCCTATACAAATTACACAAATTTTAGAATTTTCCATACGGGAAAACCATGAAAAACGCTTTTTAAAACATTTGTAAAATGTTCTATCGGTACAAACCAAAAAAACCGCTCGTTGGAACATTTGTAAGGTGCTGCATTTGAAACCATTTAGCTAAACTTTGTTTTATGAATATGTTTTAATGAAAAATTGAAAATGATTATTAATTATGATGGACATTGTCATAATAGTAATTGTCGACAGTATCAAATAATATACGTCAAAGTTTCAATTGGAACCAAACAAGCTTTAAGCTTTTCAACTGTTTCAATGTTAATTTGAAAAACATTGTAGAAACATTTACCGTGGACATGAAAATCCCCGAAAACAAAAATAGGTTTGCTCATTGAGATTATTTCAAACTTAAATTTAACAGTAGACCGAAAAATCAATTAATACGATGTACGATTTATTACGCTTGTCATCAAATTATCCCTTCCGGATTTAAAAACGACATACACTGACCAAGTGTACCAACTTTTTAACACTAGAAATTTCAATCTATGAAATAAATGAATTTTGGTCTTCTTCAAGGTTCTTAAAACTTGTATTACTCATTTCTTTGTCGATAATTTAACATCAAGAGCCAAAATTCGTTCAGCTTCTTAAAATTACATTACATGGAACGGTATGAATGAAGTCAATCTTTAGATATAACTTTTTGATGTTTGCCAAAAAAAAACAATTTTTCGTTAATTTGGGAAGATGCTCAACTGTTCTTATATTTTGCATTGCAAATGAATGATAGATGATGCTAAGTGGACATTTTAATCAGATATTGTCGTGCAATTCAAATAAATCAACCAAAAAGATTTCAAGACTCTTCAATTTATTTTCATCATACTTATTGCTCAAATGAGTCACGTTCATTTCCGCGGAGGAAGCAGACTTTTTGGTTCTTTCTGTTGAACACTAAAAAAACTAATTTGATTTTAAGAAAAATTTGTAAGTTAAATTAGTGCAGACGAGCACTGCGAAGGCAAACTAATCTCGTAACATACACAATTTTTTATTACATTGGAAAAAGGATCAGTTCTCGTCTAGAGGAGGAGCCAAACTTTCCCTCGCCAAACCCAAGTTTATCACTGCAAACCATACAAAATTCTCGTAAGAATAAACTAAAAAATCTTTTGTAAACAGCCAAAATCTACGTCGCTGCGCAATTTACGCTATAACCTGACGAATTTATCGTCGCCTGTCCACTCTTAAAAATATAAAAACCTTACAAATGTCGCAATTTTCTTTATAATTTTATATATAAAAAGTTAAGCTGTAGGACCCAAACTATGAGTTTTGTCATGGTGAATAAACAGTTTACTTGGCAAAAAATCGCATTCTCTCAAGTAAATTCTAATTTTCCTCTGAGCAGCTAAGAAGATAAGTATTGGTTTCATGATGGCGACCGACCCGAGAATGGAGGCGGATACAAACCGGAAATGTAAACCAAAACTATTCTGAGTGTGGTTCGGTTTCGGTTCCAGGGTGAATCGAATTTTTGGTTTTTGGTTTTAATTCCTGAAATTTGAAAATTTAGTTCTGGTTTTGGGATCTAAAATTACACAACATTTGATTCCGACCTTGGTTTGAGTTCCAAAAATTTGATTCTAGTTTTAGTTTCAGTTCCCCAAAATTTAAATGGTTCAGTTTTTTGGTTCCTGTTAGTGGTTTTTGCATTTCCTCATAGTATTAGTTATATTTCTTAAGATACAGTACACAGAGACAGTTTTTTGAGTACTAAATTAACGTAAAAAAGTCCTATGCTGTAAATCTGATCGATAATAGAAAATAGCAAGAATTTTTCAATCCCAAGAATTCAAATGTTAACCGAACTGGACCACTAAAAAAAATTCTGGTTTTTGGTTTGGTCACCGAATTTGTTTAAAAAACTGGTTCGGTTCGGCAAAGTTTTTTTAAAAAATGTTTTAATTTTGATTCGATTCGACCAAGTTTTTTTAAAAATTGTTTGGTTTTGATTCGATTCGACCAAGTTTTTTTAAAAATTGTTTGGTTTTGGTTCGGGTCAGTCATATTTTTTCAAAATGGCTCGATTTTGGTTTGGTACGGTCAGCTTTTTTTTAGAGTAGTTCGGTTTAGAGTTTGGTTTTGGTTTACTGAAATATCAAGGGTTCAGGATTCGGTTCAAAAATCCCGTTTGCATATCTAATCAATATGAATCTCATTTCAGAAACTTTCCAATCAGTACGCAATCCGTTTCAGAAAAAAACAAAATCTATATATCCGTGCATCTTTTTGTCGGTTTGTCCGATATACGTTTCTTAAATAACCCGAGAACGCGTCGAGCTAGCGACTTGAATCTTTCTGTGGATAAGTTTTATACAAATCGTAGTTTGCGATTATCTTTTGACAAAGTAACATTTACTATAAGGGGTACCATGAAAGAAAATTATAAGGGGTACCTCTATGAGGGGTACCATGAAAGAAAATTATAAGGGGTACCTCTAATCTTTGTTTTTTTTTTTTAATTACACTTTTGAAAATATCATATTGGAGATAAATGGGTATAACCAAATTTAAAGGAAATGAAATTTCCTACATTTTTTGCTGTAACGATTTTTTAACTCTAACGGTTCTTTAGTAATTTCGAAATTATTTTTTTTACATATTTTCTTCGAACCTTTAAATATTGCAAAGGAAAGTTTTGTGTTGAAATGATATATGGTTTTCTCGGTACGGTCCCGTTGCAGACGTTTTAAGCAATTTCAACTGTAATCACATTTCCTGACATCACTTCCTGATTTATGAAAACAAAAAGTTGGCTTTTCGTGTATTCAAAATTTATTTTCCACCAGGACTGAATGAAACTTTAGTTCCGATACTGTAATTAACTTCACTTTAAATAATTACAAGTAATTATCAAGTAAATGCCGTTTAAAATTAAAAAAAAGCAATAAAACTTATTCTGGTCGTAGAAAACATACGAGATATTAACTAACCTCAATCAACCTTGAATAATATCGCCTCAGAATGACCCATTAACCCCTAATTTATTCACTAGGAGTTAAGCCGAGTTAGTGAGTTAAGGGAGTTAGCTAACGTTATTTTCCATGTTAAAGGTGAGTTAAGGGAGTTAAGGCGATTTAACTCCTAGTGAATAAATTGGCCGTAAGGCGATAAGGTAATCCCATTTTATTGATTTCAGTAATTTCTGATACAACATTAACCGGTTAATCCAGAAACAAACAGGTAATAAATTTCGATTGCGATTACGGCAAGGTAATCGTCTGCCGCGGGTCAAAAATATGCGCTAAAAATTCCACAATTAGCAAAGATAGAGGCTTTAATACGAAAAAAAAGTGCTACTGATAATTAATCAGGCCTATTATAAAGCCTTCATTTAACAAAAAAAAAAGTGAAAAATAAAAATACATTTCGTAAGGTTGAGATGCTATCGGTCTTAGACGGTAGATGGCAGAGTTGAAGGATTAGGGTAAAGTCGGGTGATATGGCACCCTTTTTTTTAAATCGGCATAACCCAAAAAGTAAAAGAGATTTTTGATTCAAACAAAAACGTTTTTATTCTTAAAATCAACTAGTAAAACAAAAATAAAAAATAAATAGGATTTCACTCCTAAAAAAGTAAAAATTTTAACAAAATATAAATTCATTGAAAAAACCATATCCCCCAAAAGTGTAGGGGATACGGCACCCTACCTTAGGTGATATGGCACCCTACTTGTTTTTTAAGTCCTTTTTGCCACACGAGTTGCAAGTGTTGACAAATGATGTGCATGAGTCATGGGACCACAAATCGCAAACAATGCATTTAACCCACTCGTCGGGTTTAGTGGTCTTAGCATAGTCTTCACCACATCCAGTGCAAATGTTTTCCTCAAAATCTTCAAACCTATCGGAGTCGTCTTGTAATGCAATATTTTCTTCTTCAGATGTGGTTTCATCTTCCATCGCTCGTTCTTTCGTAATTGATTTTTTTTTGATTAGTTACGTTTTCTGAGGAAGTAAGGATTGGAGCCTTTTGTTTTCTCGGGTTGGGCACCCGTTCCATATCACCTCAGAAAAAAGGTGCCATTTCTCCTTTCACACATCGCCAATGATTTTCATATTTTACTGAAAACTCGCGCTCAATCAAGTCTGTTTCATACACACAAACGAAAACACATCAGATTCTGCTTGTTTTGGTTTGTGAACGGTAAACTTGCTCCAACTGTACTTACCAAAATTCAGCCACTCAAAAAACAACAAAAAGTAGTTCGTCTAAAATTTCAACTTTTTTTTCCTGTTCTGTCACACAAAAACAAAATGAAAAGAGCTTTTGTTTCGCGGTCTTCACACTTCGGCCTTATTGGAGAAACTGAACTAAGTTCTTGGAGAATGATTTTGATTCTAGTGTTGCCAATGGGAGAATTTGAAAGGGTGCCATATCACCTAAAGTGCCATATCACCCGACTTTACCCTATCAAAACAAAAAAAAATATCAACCTTTTTTTTTTGCTAATCGAATTTTCTTTCATTCCTTCAACTTTTAGCTGATGATAACCAAAAATGTATTTCACTACCCAAAAACCAAAACAATGTCATAAAAATTGCAATATTTTTTTTTGAACATGGAGAGAACATAAACAAATTGAGAAAGAGTTTGTTTATTTTTTCCTTTCTATTTTTTGCTATTGTAATTGAATTTTGTGTACTCTACTGGTGGGCCACATCCATTAAAAAAGAAAACTATTTCTTCATTAAATGAAAGAAAAAAAAATCTGGTTTTCCTAAAAACATGCCAATCAATCAAAAATAGCCAAATGCGTGGATGAAACCGCATTAACCAAGCGAAAATGGTAAACGTACGTGCAGGTACCACGTGTTGTCGGTGACTTTTGAATTCCTACAGCGTAAATTGTTTTAATAACATTTCTGTGTAGTTCAAAACACAAATTTTAAAGAAATTGTGTTAAAAAAAACCCCCAAATTAAACTTACAGGTGATCATTGCACGGTTGGTCGGGCGGGTAATCACGCTCCAAACTAAAACCAATCAATCAGTCCGTCAATCAATCAATCAACCAATTGTCTCGGGGTACGTGTATTTTACCGCTTCTTGGCTACCATTGCCTACTGGATGGCAAAGTTTTCGATTTCAATTCAAAAACATAGAAAATATGTGGCCAAAAATCACTTTCTCCTGTCGGTGATTATTGTATTTTGTTACAACAAATCGCTCTACGCATTCTATTGGCATTCAATCGCAACATTTATTTTCGTAGCAGCGAAGAAGGAAACATTTCGATGCGGAAAAAACGCACAATTCAACCCAGAAAACGTATAGGGGAAAAAACATCAGTTTTGTTGGATTCTGGCTTTACTGGCTGGCTGATGGGAAAAATGGCAAATCATCCTTTACGCAATATACTCGCATACTCCATGATTACAATCGCATACGCTTCAAATTCTCATTTGATTGAAATTTTTTACTACATCGTGGCAGTCAAATGAAGACAAAATATTGAAAAGGAAACAATTTACCAGACCATTTCACATATGCGTGATTCAATGTTTCGAGTCGAGAGATGCATAATTTTTCATTTGAAAATTTGAAAAAAAAAATGTTGTAATTAAGTGAAACATACAAACACGTGTGAGATTACGTAATCTGCACTTAGATGTTGTAATAGCGATCTAAAGTTTTGTTTAGATTTAGTCAGTCGTTGGAGTTGGTAATCCGAATTACCGAATTTTTATAATTTCCATTGATCCAGTACTTGAAAAATGTAAAATGGCAGGTGGTAGAGAAACATAACCTCAAAAAATCTTATTTACCTATATGTGGCACTAAATCACAAATTGGGGCTAGAGGAAATTTTTCGTACCTGCGGCCACACCTAAATTTTAAGCACACAAAGTGCCCGTTTTTACCATTTTTGCCCATTAACGAACTTAGCCTTGCATTTTACGAAAAACGTATCTGCATAAAATTTCAAGTCTCTAGCTCAATCCGTGCGCCCGCAATCCGCACCACAGACGGACGGACAGGCGAACAGACGGACAGACGGGCGAACAGACGGTCAGACGGACATGCAAAATTCAATTTTTTTTATGATTCTAAACACACTGGTGTAATTCATTTTTGTGTGTGATAACGGGATCTTGGCGGTTCAAACGGTAAGGCAAAGTTAATATACCCTTTTACCATACGGGTATTAAAATGAGTTGGTGTCTGTCTGTATGTCCCTCTTTCACGTGAAAACGGCTGAACCGATTGACGTGAAATTTCGCATGGATGTTCGTTGTAGGCCTGGTTCCAACATAGACCTATTATAAAGCAGCCCAAGGGGTGGGGAGTAGTTTTTCTTTTATATTACTCTTTCGCGGAAAAACTACCGAACCGATTGGCCTGAAATCCGGCATAGATAATCACCGGGGTCCACCTCTTACATAAATCTATTGAAAAGTAGCCTGAAAACTGGGGGAAGTAAGGGGAGCGGGTAAAGAGATTCCGAAACTTAGATTTGGTCCTAAATTACTCTTTCGCGGAAAAAACTAGCAAGTCGGTCGGCCTGAAATTGGGCGCAGATGTTCGTCGAGGGTTCACCTCTAGCATAGACTCATTGAAAAATAGCTGGGAAGGTGGGGAGTAAGCGGAGGGGATAAAATGAATTTGAAGTTTAGTTTTTCCTCCATGTTACTCTTTCGCAGGAAAACCACCGGGTCTAAAATTCGGCACAGATGCTTGCCGCAAATATCTCTCCATTTAAGAGTAGACCGAGCGATGAGGGGAGTAAGGGGAGCAAAAAAAATTAGTCCGAACTCGAATGCTAGAATTTATTGTCTTTTTGTTAATTTTTGAAAACAATTTTCCGAAAAGAAAAAACTTTGATAATTTTTGAAAACCATTTTCCGAAAAGAAAAAAACTTAACAGAAACGCACATTTTTTATAAATGTGCGTTTTACCGTAAATCGATATATTTTACTCTTATCCAAATATTTTAGATTTCGTAAAAAAAATCATTTTTTCATGTGAGCTAATATTTTATTCGTCGGGCCATAGTGTAATATTCGCTGGAACGTAGATTGTTATTCACATGAGATATTTGTGAAGATCGAATTACAAATTCAGGGCTTTATTTCACGAAAAAAAAAAACCTGGCGATATTGTGATGAGATTTAAATATTGACCCAATTTCCACAAAACTGCTGATAATGTGAAATTAAACGAAAGCCCAATAGTGAAAAAGGGATGGGCGCATAATTTCTCGATGACATCAATTTTACCCTTAATCAATGCTGACATGTGTCAAACAAAGTAAATGAATTTAGGGCGCTAATAAACGTAATCTTAATAACAATATTGACCCAGTATGGAATGACATAAGAGGATTAAATTTTTGATAACCCTGGATTCAAATTTGCAAGGATCGAAAATTGAAAAAAAGCTTTTTCTCTTTATTTCGTTGTTTTGTTTTAAAAAAAAACTTCCCTAGAAGTTGAAAAAAACTATGAATTTTCCAGAAAAACTGACAGCTTGTCTGGCGACCTGAAAAACTCTGTTAGTTCAGCTAATTGAGAAAATATTTTCACTAGAAACAATGAGATAAACAAATTAAACTAATTGAATGTATATCAGACACACTTTTCAATGTGTTGTGAAAGAATTATTCTTGTTATTTCATTTTTTTTCGCAAATTAAACAATTTTCATCTGGACGCGTATTTGTTTGTTCTCAAAGACATCCAGACGACATACTTTAGTCTTGTTAAATAATAACGACAAAAAAAGGGAAATTTCCAGCTTAATTATGTCAATATTGAAAATATAGAAAAAGCGGACTGGCCAAATAACTTCAATTCATACAATTTGCGAGTCGCATGTTTGGCAGAGATCTGTTTCTTTTTTTTTTAATATTTCCTTGCAAAAAACATATCAAATTCAACAAAATAACTTTGACTGTCAATATTTTCAATTTTCATCGGCCATATTGGACCAATTGGCTGGGAATTTCCCAATTTCTAGGAATAAATTCTGTTCTTCTATTTGATTTAGTCATTCGTTTTTCATGGTAACATGAATTGTTTCTCTATTAAATGAAGGAATGAAGTTCCATATGGAAACCTTTGAACTTTTGATAATCATTTTTTAAAATACCCTTCCTATTTCTTGAATTTTCTGATGATTTTATGCAAACTATAAGAGATTGTTTACATCTGACACTTTATTCTGTGAATTTTGTTTTGCGAACACTAAATTCACGTTTCACAGCCGTTTACATCAGGACACAAAATTCAGAAATTTATTCCTAAAAGTCGTCGAAACTGGAATTTTCTTATACAAAATTGCCGGAATCAATTAAAATTTTGCGACAAATGAATTTATTCTGCGACAAATGAATAAAAATTCGCGAAATAAATTCTGAATAAAATTCGCGGAGAAATCCAGGAAAAAATCGCAAGTATAAACGGATTGTAAGCGAATTAAATCATATTCAAACTCTAAAGATTTTCATGAGAACTCGAATTCCATGTAAGATCTTTTTCAACATTTATCTAATCATAACAAGTGTGTTTCAGGGCTATTTTTAGTATCGGAAAATGGGAGCACACAACCACCAGGCCCAAAAGGAAAATATGCCTTTCAATTGAATCTAAAATAAATTGAAAAGCAGAGTTTTTCTTAGTTATCACGATGGGGCGCCATAAATCTTAGTCAGTATTCGTTTCCTGTTAATTTTTAAAATTATAGAAATACAGGATTTTTTTAATAGAAATACAGTGAAAGTTACAAAAATATATCAGAAATCAGTTTTCCTCAAGCAGAAAATCAGTTTTTTTATATGATATACCATATAGGAGTACACTCAGAAAAATGGAGGCTAACTCGACGACCTACATACGGCGTAATTGGCCTCGGGCAGGCGCGCGTTCGCCTGCATGTGGGCAAGTAAAACTGAGTTGACCTGTGGTCGGAGAAATTCTGAAATTAAGTCACCAACAGGTGAAGTAGGGCATTGGGAGCTGCACGAGTTGACCTTAGATAGGTTAACTCTGACCGCTAGCTGGCTTACAGAAACCTCTGTCAAAAAGTTGACCTGAACATTTTTCTGAGTGTATATTAGATTTAGTATACGGTTTATCGAAGCAATTATCGTGCACAAAAATGAACTACACCAGGGTGTTAGGGATGACAAAAGGTTTTGATTTTCACATGTCCGTTCGTCTGTCTGTCTATCTGTCCGTGAACACCATAACTTTCGAAAGGATTGATCTAGAGACTTGAAATTTTGTATAGTTAAGCTTCTCGTAAATGGCTAGGATTAGTTCTTGAACGGGTAAAATTGGACCATTCTTTCCCCTCGCTTCCATACAAACGAAATATTTTTTTGCAATTTTCTCGAAGACGGTGAGTCATATTGAAAAATTTATTAAGGTAAAATGTGTTTGGAATAGGATTTTACATAACTCATCCGTACACCAAAATCCAATCGGACCACTGTTTTCCCCCCACTCCCCATATAAATGGTTTCCTGTTTTCGCGAAAACTGTGCATCGTATCGAAAAATTTATACAGTTAATATGTGTTTAGAATATAATTTTACACAACTTATCTGTACATCAAAATCCATTTGAACCACTCCTTCTCCCCTCTCCCATACCAATTGTATAGTTTTTTTTTCTCGAAAACGGCGAGTCGTATTCAAAAATTTATAAAGGGAAAATCTGTTTAGAATATGATTTTACATAACCGTTCCATACATCAAAATCCAATCGGAGCACTCTTTTCCCCCTCTCCTATACAAATGGATTTTTTTAAATAAACATTTAGTCTGTCATCATATACAGTATTTGACGATTGGCACCTGGCAATTGTGGCTTTTCTTATGTTTTTGATCAATTTTTTTTCAATTTAAATCAAAGACACTTTTAATCCCTCTTTAACATTTTATCGACACAAATCTTTCTGTCAGGAGATAGAAGGGGCAGATGTAAAGCGCATTAGCGAATCCGACCGGTTCCAATCGGATTATAATGTATGGCAGAATTAGGGAAATCAATGCTTTTAAGGGGCCATGAAACACATCATGCTAATTTTCAGCTTTTCACATCCCCCCCCCCCCTTTCTCGACTAACAATAGTACAACTTTCACTTTTGAGATATTAAAAAAAATCAGAAAGTATGCGCTTTTGAGAAAAAATGCATATAATCGAAGTTCTTACGTATCTCTTACGATTCTTGAGATATTTGAAAAAATATCATTTTTTACACACTTCTCCCGAAATTTTAAATATTGCAGAAAAAATCCATGTGCTCCTGAAAATGTAACTTATTTTTTGGACAGCCCCAGATTTTGTAAGAAAATTTCAGTAACAGAAATCTTTGGTGTCATTCTGACGAGATCCGTCTTAGATTCTCAGGATCGAAACTTACCGTTTCCTATCAAATTTTTACAATTCTTCATTGTTTTCATTAAAAAATTAATTCAATTATATTCAATCCTTCACCATGGGCAATCCGGCACTTGAATTGAAACGATTCCGAGAGAAACAAAAATTATCCCAAATTATCAAAAACCCTGATATTTCATAGTAAAAAAATTTTTCTTTGAATTATTTGGTTATAAATTTTGTTACCAGTTGGCTTATGTATTTACAATTTCTTGGACATGCGTTAAGAAAAAATTCTTATTTATCTTTCGACAATCTAAAAAAGACTGCACAAATTTCAGATAAATAAATCTTTTGATTACCAGACGATTCGTAATGAGGTGGCGTCTCAGATGGAAAATTTATCTCTTTTGGCGTCTTTATTCCCCGACGGAGTCCGCCGGAAAAGCTCTTATGTATTTCCCGATTTTCCAATGACTTTTGTTCAGTTAGTGCGGCGATGTCTTGTGTAAATCAGAGGGCAAAAATTCATCGACACATTGGTAACAAATATTTCAAACAAGTTGAAAGAAAACCGAACCATTTGTTGGAAATTTGTTGTAAATTTCAAAGTTTTTCGAAGCATTTTCCTATGTATCTCGTCTAAATTGAAAATCAACATGTCATTTGAATCGCATTAATTTTCTTTTAGTAATTTCAAATGTTGACAGATTTGGTGCAATCGTTTTTCTGCCGCAAACATTGTATCACGAAAATTTGGGCGATTTATTTTTGAATTTTCTTATCAATAAGATTTTTTCTGTGAATTTGATAGCAACATTTTTAGCAAGGATCATCGAAACAATCGAAATAATAATAAATAAATCGATTAAATTGCGTATTAGTTATTGGAAAATATTTCTTAAGTGTAATTAAATTTATTATGCTGATTTCGAGTCACATTTTTTGAGTGATTTATTTTTGTTTTATCAGAGGAAATTATTGTAAAATAATCAATTTTTTATGTAGTGATGTTTTTCAAGTGCCATTAAATTTTAAATTTGGCGGCTTTGAGTGTTCTTGAGAAACATAAAGTAGTAAACAAATCTATCACTAGATTATGACGTATTATAATGCAATCTTAAATATACGGAATGCTGATTGTGCTGTCCATAAAATACGTCACACATTTGATGGAGGGAATTTTGAATTTAATCAAAATTGTAGACTTTAATATTAAAAGTATTTAAATTCAATATAAATTAAAAAATAATTAAAATATAAAGGCAAAAAATATCCAAAATTGTATTAAAAATTCGTCGATATAATTTATAGATTGAAAAGGATTTCCAGGATTTTTTGCCTTGCGCTAAAATAACTGGTTTGGTGCATAATGTAATGTGCGCATAAGAAGGAAACTTGAACATAGTATAAAAACATAAGAAAAGCTACAATTGTCAAATACTCTATATGAGGGCAGACAAAATTTTTATGGGAAAAATTAATTTGTATGGGAAAGAAGACAAGATTGGTCCGATTGGATTTTGATGTATGGAACGGTTATTCGAAATCATATTCTAAACAGATTTTACTTTTATAAATTTTCCAATACGACTCACCGCGATTTTGAAAAAATAAGAAAAGTATATAATGGCGGAGAGAAGGAGTATGGGGGGAGGGGAGAAGGAGTTGCTCAACTGGATTTTGAAGTATAGATAAGTTATGTAAAATTGTATTCTAAACACATTTCACCTCATAAATTTTTCGATACGATGCAGAGTTTTCGAGAAAACTGGAAACAAGTATTCCATTTGTGTGGGAGAGTGGGGAAGGAGTGCTCCGATTGGATTTTGTTGTATGGTTGAGTTATGTAAAATTTTATTCTAAACATATTTTACTTTAGAAAATTTTTCAATATGACTTACCGTTTTCGAGAAAATTGCAAAAAAGTGTTTCGTTTGTAGGGGAGAGGGAGAAGGAATGAACCAATTTTGCCCGTTCAAGAACTTAGCCTAGCCATTTACGAGAAACGCAACTGTAAGAAATTTCAAATCTTTATCTCAATCTTTTGGAAAATTATGGTGTTCACGGACGGACAGACAGACAGACGGACAGACAGACAGACGGACGGACATGCGGAAATCAAAATCTTTTGTCATGTTAAACTAAACACCCTATAGGGTAGTTCATTTTTGTGTCCGATGATGGGCTCGATGCGTTACAAACGGTATACTAGATCTAGTATACTTCTATTTGATATATCATTTAAAGCAGGGGTGGGCATTAAGTCGATCGCGTAGATTTTTTTTAGCTCACCACACCTACGCCACTGGGTGGATTGCAACACCTTAAAAAAATTAGAAGTAGCCCGTACCGTGGAAAAGTCTGCCCACCCCTGATTTAAAGTAGAAACATAACAAAAGCTATAATTGCCAATCTGGCAATTATTGAAAATCCGTATGGTGATTTAAGTGAACGGCGAACAGTTGTATCAAAATTCCACTTTGAAGTCAAATTTTCCAACAAGATTTTTTAAAATTTATTCCAATCGGATTTTGATGTATGGGAGTTTTATGTAGAATCATATCCTAAATAACTTTTGTTCTTGGACTTTTTTGATAAAATTCACCGTTTTTGAGATATTCAGAAAAAAAGTTCGTATGGGGGGTACCCCCCCCCCCCCCCCCCCTAATGGTCCATTTTTGCCCATTAACGAACTTAGCCTCACATTTTACGAAAAACGAATCTGTGCAAAATTTCAAGTCTCTAGCTCAATCCGTGGGCCCGCAATCCGCGCCACAGCCAGACGGACGGACGGACAGACGGACGGACGGACGGACAGACGGACGGACGGACATGCTAAATTCAACTTTTTTTATCATTCTAAACACAATGGTGTAATTCATTTTTTTGTGTGATGACGGGATCTTGGCGTTACAAACGGTAAGGCAAATCTAATATACCCTTTGGTTTCACCATACGGGTATAAAAATCAAGTGTTGCTCATATTAGATTTTCCCTTATATACTATGAAAGACATGGTAATCTCCGATAAAAAATCTTTCACACATCATTCAACTGCTGTCAATTTGATCTCAATCAGTTGATTTCCGTTCTAATTTTCTCTCATGTAGTACATTTCCCGGTTCAGATCCGGCAAAAAATTTGATTTTATCGCCGAAATTAAATTCAAAGTGCATTTCTCAACTAGTCGAACTTCATCCAGCGAATAGTTGCTACCTTTACCGAACCTTCTACATCGAAATGTCGTTGATAAGAAACTTTCAGAGTGTTTCTTATCTAAAATTTATACCTTAGCCGATAACCAAAATCATGTCGTACAAGAAATCATTATCGTATATACAGAATTTCCTCTGAATGATCGCCATTGAACCAGTTGACCGACAAAATTACCTTCAAATGGGAAACGGGCTCGTGTGTACCGGTTACAACATTTCCATAATAAAAAACCAGATTTTTTGAAAAGAAAAAAAATATGAATTCTCTTTTTCTCCTTTGTGTAAATAAAAATTATAATATTATTAAAATACAGAAAGATATAAACATCTTAAATCATTGTGTGAAGTGCGAGCTGAAGTAACACGTTCCGAAGACGGTTGCTATTTTTTTTTGTTCTAAGATTTAAGATTTTCAGTATTTTTTTTTTGTGGGACGTTTTGTTTATTTTTCAAACCACTACCACATTTCACATACTGACCTGACCACAGGCGCGTCAAAAGTTTTCGTTGATTTCGCTGCTTTTTTTGCTGGTGATGTTGTTATTATTTAGAATGTGAAATACCCACAAGCAAAGTTAATTACTTTTTGAAAAAAAAAGAAGGAAGAAAAAAAAACTTTGAATTTAAATAAAAGTCATTTCTCGTCGTGTCTTACCAGACTGTTAGTCGATGATAGATACTTAGATACATTCTGTATTTGTGACAAAACGGTGGATCGTGATATCGCAATTTCTTGTGAGCTTTGGCGCTTTCCGAATACTGTTTAAATGTTGGCTATTCTCGATAGCCATTATAACTTGGTATCCGGCAGCCAATAAATCGCCACTATTGCGAAATATTCAAATAGCGATCGCCACCGACTTCAAGTAGGTATAGTGAGTGGCCTATAAACCGTCAAGACGTGTGTCTTTTGTTCGTTTCCATTCATATTTCAAATTAAAGACATCTTCTCTGTGCTCTCGCAGAGTTTGGTTTTTTTTGTTGCTTCTAAATCTAAATTGCACTTTGTTTCTATTTCGTTTCGGATTTGCTTGTAATCGTCCGTCTAGTGCGAAAATACAATTCAAATAAAAGTGTTTCATACGCCATCGAAACTGCAAGTAAGAAGTGTGGCGCAAGTGTGAATAAACAAAGACGTCAAATTTTCTTACACTTCAAGTGTTTCGTTTCGTGTTAATCAATCGGTGGTGAGTGTGGGCGATTTTCGGTGGTTTCAAATCGCTGAACATATTTCAACCCGGCTGGAAAAATGGGTCTTTCGAAACGTGGTGAAACTCAGGATGTCCGAGATATCCTTGCCAGGCAAGAAGCGAATGCCTTCTCCGGTCAACTTCTCCATCATAATCATCCCTACCACATTCAACTTAATGGACCAAGTGAACCTCAAAATGGACTTTATCCGGTCAGAAGGACTAATTTGCAGCGGAACATCGTTAGGATGTTCAGTGAAGAGTAAGTCGTTCGTTATTTCATTTTATCTCAAATACTTTGATATCCAACTTTGGCTACACTTGAGCCTTCAGAATTGAGGATATGTTACACGGCGCAGTCGTTTTTCTTCGGTTTCAATGGGTCTTGGTCTTATTATACTCTATATGAGAATCATATAGAAATATATTAGATTTGGTTTGGTTTGATTGTAGGAGAGAGGCTTTCTGCGTAGGCCTCAAATTGGGCCCATTGTACACCTCTGATGTCCCTCGCTGGAGCAGATTGAGCTCAAGTCCAGATTGAGCTCAATATATTAGATTTAGTATACATTGGGCCAGATACTCGATTCTCTAGCAAATCGCAACTTGCTAGCTAGCAAAAATGGCGGGTTTTATCGCAAATTCTTCGTTGATTTATTGCTTGCTTGCCAGAGAAAATTGATCGAGTATGCCATTTCTTGCTATTCAGCAAAAAATCATTGCTTGCTTGCTTGCTAGGGTATCGAGTATCTGGCCCATTAAGATGTTTGTGGTGACAAAAGATTTTGATTTCTGTATCTCCGCCGCCCGTCTGTCTGTCCGTGAACACCATAACTTTCGAAAGGATTGAGCTAGGGACTTGAATTTTTTTACAATTACGTTTCTCATAAATAGCAAGGCTAAGTTCTTTAACGCGCAAAACCGAACCATTTCTTTTCCCCTCCCCCATACAAGCGAAACAACTTTGTGCAATTTTCTCGAAAATGGTGAGTCGTATTGAAAAATTTATAAAGATAAAATGTGTTTAGAATATGATTTTACATAATCGTTTCATACATCATAATCCAATTGGACCACTTTTTCCTTCTCTCCCACACAAATGGATTTTTTTTAATACAAATTTCGGCTGTCCTCATAATAAGTATTTGACGGTTAGCACTTGGCGAGTGCAGCTTGTGTTACGTTTAAATGAAGGTTTCATGCCATTTATATCTCATTCTTCTTCCTCTCCGCCGCTATAAACGATTACCGGACGTGGCCTGCCTTTTATCAGAAGTCCCAGTCGCCTGCTCGAGCGTCGTATAGAGGACACCGTCCTCTAGTTTTGCGTCCGAATTCTCTTAGAGCCTTGTTACAGGACGTACGAGTAAAAATTTTAACATTTTGACACTAGATTCGTAATCAGTGACCTGAAAACCTCAGAAATGCTAATTTTTTTTTGAACAAAGAGAAAAAGCTCTTTTTTCAAGAGTAAGAAGAAAAAGAATATTTCATCCTTACAGAACTTTTCGTTTCGAAATATCGACCCCGAAACCCCCCAAATGCTAATTTTCCCAAGGAAAAATTGAAAAAAGGATATTCTCGATGTCCTTCCAGGAGCTTGACAGATTTTTCTGAAGAATGCACCTAGCGCAGTAAATTTTTCGTCTCTAAGGTGCCGCTCCACATGAGAGTAAATGCCGGCGAGAACCTCTCGATAGCAGCTACTCGCAAATGGACACGTCTCTGAGAGTCGCTCGCAGAAACTCGCAAAAACTCGTGAGCTAGTTTCTGCGAGCTGTCAAAACTGATTCTACTCTCTAGTCGACACGCACCCACTGAACTCTCGGCGTTTGAATTTCACTAGTAGCTCTCGAGAACTCGCCAAAGCAAGATGTCAAAAAAATCAAGATATTGGTCTTGAAAAGAGAAAAATCGCCTCAAATGGACAACCTCCTGCGAGTAACTCTCGAGAGTTTTTGAGAGTTACTCTTCACTCTCAAATGGACAACATCCTGCGAGTAACTCTCGAGAGTTTGTGAGAGTTACTCGCGTATTTACTCTCATGTGGAGCGGCTCCTTAAAGACATTTGAGAAATATTTTGTATAACAATTTAGAAAACTTTTGCGTTCATTTTAAAATTACAAATTATCTTCCTTGGCATACAGGTTCTCTACTAATTAGTGTTGTAAGCTCTCTACACGTTTTATGGCCTTATTCACAAAATGTAAGTTGCACTGTATCCGTAATTTTAAATTCACAGCGCATTTTCGTATTCAAAAACTGTATTTTTTGACATTGTGTATCTCCAGTTAGTTGTCAAATATTCTTTAAATTTACGTCGAATAAGAATGCGGACGTAAACTTAAATTAATTAGTGTGATTCAAAAGCTATGAAAAGTTTGCAATTTAGGAATAATACTCGTTAGTTTTACACTTTAGAGTCTGATATTAAATACATGATGCATGAACCGATTTCTAATTTACTGGTTTTACTGTTTAAAATTTAGCAAAAAAAATTTTAAATTCCAAACTGTATTTTGTGGATAAAATTTGTGGTAAAATTTTGTGGATAAAATTGAAATGCCAAAATTTGCATTAAATATAGCTTGCATTTTGTGAATAGGGCCATTAAGCCATGAAATTTTATTTGAAGTGATGGCGTGTATTGTCGTTGGTACATACCTCGCTTAGATTTGAAAAATCGAATTAAATATTAGACGTTAGTGGAAATCGCGACTTTCACATTTTTCTACAAACCTACATAATATTAGCTTTCGAATGAAAAAAAGAATCGGTCAAATCGGTTTGATAGAACTCCAGTAAGGATATATGAGGCCTTCAGCGCAATAACGGACTAAGCCACATAATCGAGTTTTTGAAGCTTTTCCACTTTTGTACTATTATTGACTGTAAATTTTTGGGGAAAAAAAATTGTGTGGACTTTATTACTCAATGTTGAAATGTTCTTTTATGCATCCAAACAATTTTATCTAAAAACTCACTCGCGATAGTGATTCAAACACAAAAAAACTCACGATTTCGGCATGTGGGTTAGTCCGTTCTTGCTCTGATAGCCTCATATAAAAACGTTTATTTTTTTAAATACCAAAATTTGGTTTAAATTTTTCATCTGAAGTTTTTGACGCTTTTCCCCTACTGGTAATTCTAGCTCTTTTATGTTTTTACTTAGAAATCTCATGGAAACAACTGATGGCGAAATTGTGTTATAATTGATTTTTTATTGTATTTACTGTTCTTACTTCATACACACCAAATTAGGTTTAAATTTTTCAGTGAAATCCACTACCAAAATAGCACCTCTCAACCTCATCTTTAGGGAATCCTTTTTTGAGTTCCAAAATCGATCGATTGATTACTTAGCCTTGAATTTGAAAATGTCAAGTCCGTACAGTGACTCTCCGCAAATACTTTATTCCATTAGCGGCAGTGCTTTCACCTTGGTTGCTGTGGGGGTTGTGTTCCTGTTGAAGGAAGGCGGTGTGACGGTCAATGGGTGGCAATGATGGTGGCGATAATAGGCATGTCATGTCACTGTTGGGATTACGATACATTTAAGTTCTGTAATTTCGGTAGACAGCTTGGTGGCATTCATGAATTCGTAACGGAGCCAATTTTGTGTTCTACTTGCCCGCCTTGTATTTAGTTCACCTTCACGAATGCTACCTACTTCCGTTTCTACCTTTAATTATCGCCACTACAGCGAATGGCAACAGCATTCTGAGAGGAAATTGTAACAATCAACGCTAGAATTCATTGTATACATGAGTCGAGACGGTGAGGTATGCATCTTCACTTCATTAATGATTGCCAAGAAGTCTTTTATAAGACGGTCGACATCAAAGGAGATTCGTCGGCGGCGATGGCGTTTTCCTCATATCGCCGTCGTCAGTGAAGGTGAAGGTGAAAATTCTCGGTTTTTTATCTTTACTACGACGGGTACCTAACCTACGGGCACGTGATGAATTTTTGTTGTTTTTTTTATTTATTTTTAGGAGAAAATTTACGTTTTGTAAAAAAATCGTTTAAAATCGTTTATTTTCTCAAATTTCACAGCACGATGAAAAACGATAGTTTACCTTGATTATAAACCAGATTGGTCGGTCAACACACTACATATTATGCCAGCTACAACAACTTGACTTGGTCGATACAGATTAAGAACGCATTTTGTCACCTTGGCCGATTTAAAGATCAGAAGTTTAAATTAATTGTTGGCTCGTACAACGATTATACTATGCCGTGGTCTTGAATTCTTATACAACATATTCGCCGCGAAATCGCAGCGATTTTTATTTCACCAACGCCAACGGATTTATGTTGGTTTTTAATGCTTTACGATTTGAGCATTTGAAGGTAGATAGCGGTCAATGGTTCAATGCATAGTAGTGTGGATTTATTTTTCCCTTGATTTTTGTCACAGCAAACACGAAAAAAAAACACACATAAAACTATTAAGATTTTATTCAAGAGATAAGCATACTAAATTCTGTTTTATAGATCAACAATTGCCAAGAATTAGGTCAGCACTTTGACATATTTTTGAATAATCTGACGACATGTTTTGCCCAATTTCAAAAACAATTTAGAAAACCGTATTTTCTTAAGGCTTTCGTAGGCTGGCGGATTTTAAGTACTGTGCATCAAATACGTCAAATATTTAGGAGAAGGGGTGGGGATGTGTAGATGGTGTTATTAAATTGCATTCAAGCAATCGCGAAAAAAAACATGATAGGGGGTGATCAGAGCTGTCCCGAGAGGGAGATTTCAATGGGCATCAAAACCAGTACTAACACAATTGAGAATATTAGCACATGAAGACGTCAAAGCGACAAAACATGGAGTTTTCGAAAGAATTGAGCTAGAGACTTGAAATTGTTTCACTGAACCGTTCAAATTTTGAGGAACCGAAACCAGAACCAAATTTATGAAAATTTAAATACCGAAACCAGAACCAAATTTTCAAATTTTAAGAAGGAAAATCAAAACCGTAATTAAACTTTTGAAATTTTAAAACCCAAAAGCAGAACCAAATTTTCAAATTTTAAGAACCAAAACCGGAACGAATTTTTTTAATTTTAGGAATCAAAACAAGGTATTTTCGGCAGAACTGAGCTAGAAACTTAAATTTTTTTCACTGAATTATTCAAATTATGGGGAACCAAAACCAGAACCAAATTTTTGAAATTTTAAAATCAAAAGTAGAATAAAGCGAGAACTCCAATTGGGCAGAGGCAGCAGCAGAAGCAGAAGCAGAACTTTAGAACACATAGCGTCTTATGTGTTGAGCTCCAATAAAGCAGCAGCAGAGGCAGCGGCAGAAGCAGAAACACCTTTTAGCTCTAATCTCTAAATTTCTGCTTTCAATTTAACCTCACAAATCGTTGTTGACAATTGTTGCATATATGGACGGAAGTAAATATTTGTAATACTTGAAATGAAAGAGAAATGAATTGAATACTTAAAAAACAACAAAATATTATACGACAAATCATACCGCGGATATAAATACGTACAACGTTTTGACAGGTTTCTGCTATTTTCGTCAGAATTCAAATTTCATTTGGGACAGAAAGCAGATTCTGCTTCTGCCACTGCTTCTGCCCTGCTGCTGCCTCTGCCCAATTGGACTTCTCGCTTAAATTTCCAATTTTTAAGAACGAAAATCGGAACGAAATTTTTGAAATTTTAAAAACCAAAAGCAGAACTTTAGGAATCAAAACATGGAGTTTTCGATAGAATTGAGCTAGATACTTGAAATTTTTTACAGTTGCTTTTCTCGTAAATATTAGAAAGGCTAATTTCAAAGTCGAACTACTGCTTTCACCTTTCTCTCTCCCTCTCTCCCTCTATCTCTCTCTCTCTCTCTCTCTCCCTCTCTCCCTCTATCTCTCTCTCTCTCTCTCCCTCCCTCTCTCTCCCTCCCTCCCTCTCTCTCTCTCTTTATCTCTCTCTCTCTCTCTCTCTCTCCCTCCCTCTCTCTCTCTCTTTATCTCTCTCTCTCTCTTTATCTCTCTCTCTCTCTCTCTCTCTCCCTCTCTCACCCACTCCGATATAAAGGAAATAGTTTTTTTTGCTATTTTCTCGGAAACGGTTAGCAATATCGAAAAATTTAATTAGACAAAATATATTTAGAATATAACTCTTCCACACACCAAAATTTAATCGGATCATTCCTTCTACCCTTCCTCATAAAAAAATTGTTTGTTTTATAAAAATTTTGTTTGACGATTGGCCCCTGGCGATTGCAGTTTTTTCAATGTTTTTTTTGCGACGTTTTTTGCGGGCGGGGGGCGCAAAGATTTTGCCTGCACTACTGCACATTTTTAGCCTAAAATTAAATTTCGCGATTATTTTCAATTACCGTCTATGAAAAAATAGACTATCTTTAGACGCCTTATTCAAGCAGCAACAAACAACATCAAATGGAATACATTTTATTAAAGAGTTCTTATGAAACTATTTACAAAATTGATAACATAATTTTTTTTTTCTTCAATTTACTTCACAATCATTCAATGTCTGCATGATACCCGAGCTGTTTACAACAAATTTTAAATCAATAATTGAATTTTAATTCGACTACACAACAAAGTCAATAAAGTTTAAAAGAAGCTTTTATCGCTGAGCTAAATTAGTTAACACATCCAAAAAAAAACATTTTTTGATCTTTTCGATGTTCCATTCGATACCATAAAATCGTCAATAAATGCGATGCGATTTCTTTTTATAGATCGATTCATTTTCTTAGGTCATATTTACGTTTGAAATCATATATAAGATAGCCGTAAAATGTTTATTGAAATCCTTTTTTTTTTTAGAAAAAAGAGTTAAGTGTTGTTCAAATTTGGTTTGGTTCCTACTAATCTCCGCTTATATAAAAGCTCTTGACCCCTTTTTTCTGTTGTTATTCAATTTTTGGGTGTAAACTGTTTATTTTATTTGCCAGATAACTCGAGACCCAAATTTCATTTTATAGTCATGTGAAACCGCCAGTCGCTATCAGCCTTATTAAAAGGGGGTGACACCTGCAATGAAAATGTAAACAATTAAATCGGTTTTTCTGTTGTTTTTCAGTGTTTTGACTACACCAAATAAGCTTTTAAGCCATGTGATTGTCGAAAATAAAAATATTTTTGAGTATTCGTTTGTAAAAATTAGATTAGATTTGCTTAAGCCGAAAGGCTGATAATTAGTAGTTGAACTTATGTGCCGTCAATAATATACGTCAGGCTTTTAGGATGAAGGGGACCGCAATAGTCGTAGGGCGATACTAAACTTCGTATAAAAAATCGCGAAAATTTGTACCGTGGATGGAGAGGGGGTCGAAAAAGCTAATGTTATCGTGACGTATTTTACTGACAGCGTCTTTGGAAAAATAAGACAATTCAAGGACACGCGTGTGGCTTCTAAGTGGAAGTTGAAATATGACTTTCTTTTTGGGCCGCTTTCCATTAAAACCTTTGAACTAAAAGTCACTTGATTTCAGTTCAATCGATCTCGTAGTTCTCTAGTTTTTTGAACTGAAATTTTGACTAATTTTTAACTTTTTAAAATTACAATTCAATCGATCGAGTAATTTTCGAGTTAAAAGGAGTTTTGTGATTGCAATCGCGTACTGCCACGGTTAGCATGAAAAATGGAGCTAAACTTGCAGTTGGAGTTTTGCAATGCCGTGAAAATCAAGTAGAGTTAAGCGGCCATACACGCTATGTGTTACCCACAGATTTTTTTACCTGGTATCCTTCTCGCATATCTTATAAAATGCCAACCCCCCGCCCCCCCTCGCCCCCCCCCCTTACGCGGGTCACCTTTTTAAAATTAAAAAAAAAATCAAACCTATGAGTCGTAGCGGCAAGCAGTTTTTGAATAAATGCTCTTTGTTGTAATAAAGCTATGTGTCGACTCTCAATTTTCCCCCTACTTCTTATCCCTCGACTGCTATCTTCTTGACCATTAAAGCAATTTTGAAGCGGGTTTCTTCATTAAACAGGTCTTCCTCCAAAGAAATTGTTCGCCCATTAATACCTGCCAATAAAATGACAGATGCAAACATACATTTTTCGTTCATTTTTGCCCATTATATAAAAAAAATCTGAAAAATGCTGTCTCCATAACCTATTTTAGTGGCATGACATGGAAAATCGCGATTTTTGTATAATCGAGACCAGGTTTTAGTGCAAAAATGCTAAACACAGTCAAAATAATCTTATTTCTTTTCAATATTCTTACGGTGCTAGTGCCTACACTCAGAAAAATGTCCAGGTCAACTTTTTGTCAGGTTAACTCTGACCTTACAGAGGTGTCTGTAAGCCAGCTAGCGGTCAGAGTTAACCTATCTAAGGTCAACTCGTGTAGCTCCCAATGCCTCACTTCACCTGCTGGTGGCTTAATTTTAGAATTTCTCCGACCACAGGTCAACTCAGTCTTACTTGCCCACATGCAGGCGAACGCGCGCCTGCCCGAGGCCAAATACGCCGTATGTAGGTCGTCGAGTTAGCCTCAATTTTTCTGAGTGTAGGTTATGAAAATGTTGGTCAAAGAGTTTTTCATTGTTTTGTGCGATTTCCCAAAAATAGACGGGTATCTATGTCCGTTCGGTTGTGGCTAACAGAGAAAGATAACTTTTAAACTCCCCAACGGAGAACATTGAACCGCTCTGGGTTGGAATGCTTGAAATGGCACGGATGTTTGCCGCCCTCTTAATGGCCCCCCTCGCCTGCTATCTCGTAAACCAGTCAACGGTTTTGCATGGGGTTTCCTCCATTTGATAGAGGATCCATCTGCAATTTCCGATAATTGATAAATGTTGGTTTTAGAAAATTCGATTTTTTTTATTACCTTTTTATTTTTGAGAGCTCACTTTGCGACAAATTGCATGTTTTTTGATTTTTTTTTTGATTTTTTTTTGCATAGAACGCGAATCGACCCACAGGACTTCAATTTTATTCAATATTTTCCACATCATTTTTATTTTCCTAGGTTTTCAATTATAATTTTGACAAATCTTTAACGTCTCACTGCATAATGCGTAAATCAACAACATCAAAAGTGCGTCCAATTACACCTAGAAAAATATTAATCAATTAAATGACGTGGCAAAAAAAAATTGCCAATCAATTAATCATGGATGAATATCTGTGAATTTTTTAAATTATTAATTACGACAATATTTACATGACGTTCAATAATCCAGTTTCATTCGGAACTGCTGTTATATCAATTAACAATTTGTCGTAATTTTCCACGGTATTTTTCCACTATCGCTCCCCTTCATGTTTGCCATTTTTTTCATACAATTTCAAGAGCTTTCCTATAACTGGAGTTTGTTTTTATATGTAAAAATTTTGTCATTTATTTAAACTTTCATGAAAAAAAAAATATTTTATTTGTCAATATAGGATTATATAAATCGTCATCGAAGCACAATCGTTACATTTATAATATTGCTGAGTGTCTCGCTATCTTATCGTCTCGACTATGACTTTAAGTACCCTTCTTTACAACAATAAATAACAACAACAACAACAGTACGAAAAAAAAGCAAGAAAACAATTAAGACGTTTGTCTTTGAATGATAGATAGATTCAGGGAGGGAAATCTTTAAGAGGGAAGCTTTTTACACGCATGACAAAACTAGACAATAATAATTATTGTTGTGGCTCCACAATGTCTTACAATAAACGCTGACGTAAGTTAACATCTAAAATTGTAGAAATAATGCGAGAATTGCGATCGCGAATAGCTTAAGATGTCAGAAAGTGAATTTAAACACTGATGACTGTGGGGGGAAAATAGAAATGTTAATTTTCTTTAACCGACTGCCACCGCGTGCCAAATGGAAATTCTTTACTTGATGTTCTTCGACTGTAGGTACGCAAATTGAAAATTTTCTTTTGGTGGTTGGATAAAACATCATCAACATTTTCAATCATCTTTTGAGTTTTTCACAAATTAAAATCTGTAATAATAGAGCGCTGCTCATCGTGTTTTTTTTTTCACTTTTTCTACTGTTGTTAACGAATTTCTGATGATTGAAGTGAAGTCTTTACTGTGCCAACAGAGCGAATCGGTTATTTACCAGAATTTGATGATTTGATAAACAACATCTGAATATTATATTTTTTCCCCTCACAGAATAAGAGCCATCATCAAATTGTCATTTTTATTTGTTTGCCAAGAGCTCTTATGCCACTATTTTTGGTCTAAATGTGATTATTACACCTTGATATTCGTTTATTTTTCCCATCCAACATTTTTTTTGCCTAATAGCAATATCCACTTTGGTGACATGGCTGTTGATAATTTTCTGATACTAAACGTTGATGACGATATTTGGTTGGTTTACGTAATTTTTGTGTATTTTTCTAGCAACGACCTAAAGACCTTGACCATGTCCTCCACGTCTTGATGATGATTTGAATGTGGGCCAGGCCGGCCGGCAAACACACCTTGGCCACTACTTTTGAATAGACATATTATATTATAAGAGCGAAAGCAAACAACGCAGTTCTTAAATTAAAAGTTCGTGTCAATGATGGCCATCATCATCAATTTTAACATCATCGCAACATAACCATCTCCATATATCATAGTGTGCCGCTGCTTCTGGTTCCCTTAGCTTAGCCAAATTAAACTAATAAATGGGATCCGCAACAACCCTCACCTAGACCTTGATCGCCATCCCTTGGCTCGCGGCAATCTGCTTGATAAACAAACTGCCGGTGTGTTCTTTTGACTTTCAGGGTTATTTAAAAATATCATTATTATGGGGCACCTTCCAGAAGTGTTAATGAATAGCCAACGAACCAACAATTTGATGATGACACCTGAAGTTCATTTAGCGCGTCTATCCGGTCCTAATGGCGGCAAACTAGTCAGGACTGTCCATCAAATGGTATCTGCGCCTGGCAGAAGGTGGTGGTGTCCATTTGAATGACACGAGCAAAAAAAAAATGGTGCTAAATGTTATCAAAACTTATCCAATAAAATGAGACAATCGGTGTCAGAAAGTTACCACTGAATTTCTTTCATGTTTATTTAGTTTTTGACAACGTCAAGCCAGCAACCACCAGCGGCAGTGGTAAATGATGGTAAGATTCGCATGATATGCTCAAATGAGCAACACTTCACCTGAGTTTTTATGGATGGTTGAGTGGAAGATGATGAGGGCAAATAGAAATTTGCGTGCGAATTTTTTTTTTCATTTTCTTTTTCGAAATTGTTTTTTTGCACGATTATTAACATTTTGCGACGTATTTTTAATTCTATCTCAAGGTCCGCAATTAATAAATTTCTGTAATTATCATCACTGTGCGTATGACGAAAGTCGCGTGATATCTTGGTCGAATTTTTTCATCATATTTTTGAGTATTATTACGAAAAAAAATAATGAATATTTTATGGATGTTTTAATTAAATTTGAAGTGTATAATTTAATCTCCACGACCGTAAAGAAAACAGAAAAAAAACTTTATACTAATAACATCTGAATTAAAATTGATAAATATTCTTTTAGCAAATTGAAAAATTTTGGTTCAATCTGGATTTCGAACCAAATCCTGAATCCGCTGTAAACCTGAACCCTAAACTAGCAAGTGTTTCTGAGGGCTCTTAAGGTGCCGCTCCACATGAGAGTAAATCCGCGAGTAACTCTCAAAAACTCTCGAGAATTACTCGCAGGAGGTTGTCTATTTGAGAGTAAATTTCCGCGATTTTTCAAAATCTAGACCAATATCTTGAATTTGGCGAGTTCTCGAGAGCGACTTTCTGCGAGCGACTCTCAGAGACATGTCCATTTGCGCATTTACTCTCATGTGGAGTGGCACCTTTATAGATGGTCTCCTAACTAATACTCTTTTTTTTCAGTCTCCTAAAAGGGTTTTAAAGAACCATGCAAGAAATAGCGTTTTTCGTGCCCCTGGGTTAACTTTTGAACCCGTGTAGTTTTCACTTCGGTTGAGGACTTTTTGGAAAGGGCACAGTCTCTAGTTTCATCCACCGAAATGCAGGGGGATGGTAAGGGGTTAACGAACTTTCTCGTGATTTTTCACAGAAATCATGGCATAAATGGAAGTTGTGCCTATGAGAAAGTTCGTTAACCCCTCACCATCCCTCTATAATTCGGTGGCTGTTGAGGTTGTAAATATATATGAGGATGCAACTACAGACTGTGCCCTTTCCAAAAAGTCCTCAACCAAAGTGAAAACTTTACTGTTTCAAGAGTTAGTTTAGGGGCAAAATCGTGCATCGTTCTTTGTGATTATCGAAAGATCCGTTTTAGTTTTTTAGGACCCACAATTTCGCTAGCAGAGCAAATTTCCTGTGCTGAACCCGAACCGGAAATTTTCAGAGTTCGAATAATTGGTTTTTCAGTAGTGGTTTGACTGAAGTGGTACAACATTTGGCCTGTAAGCGAAGTCAGAAGGGTGGAGGGGGCGGGGGTAAAAAAACGGGCTCAAGATTACAACTTTTGTCACAGACCCCGAGTCCCCTTCCCCGTGCTCTGTCATCAGCAGTTTAGACTGCCATCAACAGGAGAGGGGAGGAGGGGGGTTGTTGCCACATATCAACAGAAGAGGTCGTTGATAGGTGGCAACAACCCCCCTCCTCCCCTCTCCTGTTGACAGGTAGCAACAACACCCCCCCCCCCCCCCTCCCTCTTCCCTGTCCAATCCCAACTAACCAAGCTTTCCATGCCTTCAGCCGTTTTCGAAAAAAATCCTAAAAGCTCTATAGAAGACGATAAATTGTTTTTGTGATTTATTTTGTGTAACAGCCAAAATTACGTCAAGCCTTTCTTAAATATGACAGATTCTATATACCGCTTTGAGCTATTTTAAAACTGTCAAATTTTTATTTAAAAATAATCAAAAAAAAATGAAATATTTAGCGAAAAGAGATTTTTGAGCAGAAACATCTGGTAGCCACCTGAAATATATTTTTAATTTATGTTTAAGTCGTGGCGATTCGACACTATAGTGAGTCCAAAATTAAACAAGATCTGCCTGGGAAAAAGACATTGATTGATGCGAAAATATTCAATAAACACTAATAATAATAATAAAATACTTCGAATGACGTAAAAGTATTTCTATTGTTAATAAATCATTCGCCTTAATTTTCTACAGGCCGAACTCGGGAAAGCCTCTTTCAATAAAATCTTAGTTTTTGCCAAAAGTCTGTGAATCTTTAGCAGAAATGCGCAATCGATTGAATTCTTCAATTGCAAGTTCTTTGGAGAGGTTTGCCAAAATTTTCGCGAGGATCATCAACTCATGATCGTGAACCAACGAGGTGTTGATTATTATTTTTCCCACTTCAACTTGAAAACACTTCAATTCGGCCAAGATGTTGAGCAATTTACAGACGAACGGATACTTGGTCGACGAGTATTACACTTGAAATATCAATTTTGAAATTATTTTCCTTATGACGTAACAGATTTCGTTCTCGAAATCTTGTTGAGTACCATTTGCCGATGATTCTCGAAAACAAATTCAACTAAAATTTTCTATTTTTAGCACTGCTAAATTGAAATTGTGTAAAAATAAGTACTCATTCGCCTAAAAAATTTCCAACTATTGCTTTCTGTATTTAAATCATAATTACTTGTTAGCAAATCAAAAATTTCAAGTTGGAAAATTTCCCAAGAATGATTTTAATCGCTAAAATAATCATTTAGATGTGATTTCCACATCAACGCGAAGAATTTATCGACTTGTTTGTGCATTTTCTATAGATATCGTCTTAGCAAAATATCGTCCAAAAAATTTCACTTATTGTTTTTGTTTGAATTTCTCGCTCCATTTAAGTGGGTCATATTTGTTTTGAAATACAAATCTGTTCGCTTTGAAGTCATTGACCAACAACGCCAAAGTGTAAACTTTTTTTTGTTGTTTTTTTTTCTCCGTGTAACTGAATGTTCTTAAATTAGAAAAACGTCTTTATTCCGTGTCATTTCCAAAACATTGTATAAATATTTGTGAAATTTCAAAACAACGGAAAGTTTTCAAGCGATTTAGTAAGAAACTTTAACTCGTTATATTCGCTATTATTTATTATGATCATAAATAGCACGTGAAAATCATATATATTTGTATAATTGTACCACCCGAATTAACATCAACAGTTTTTCCCGAAAATCTTAGCCAAAAATCCTCGCTTTCAAACGGTTTTTTAGTTGAAAATTTAAACAGCTGAGCGTCAACCATCAATAGTTGAAAACTTTAACATTTTCACCTAAAAAAACAGTCGACTGTCAATATGTTGATTTGTTGATTGATGACTGTTGATTTGTTGATTGATGCATTAACACGGCCTGAAGAACGATGCACGATTTTGCCCCTAAACTAACTTTTGAACCAGTGCAGCTTTCACTTCGTTAACCCCTCACCATCCCCCTGCAATTCGGTGGCTCTTGACGCCATATATGGATGAAACTAGAGACTGTGTCCTTTCGAAAAAGTCTTAACCAAAGTGAAAACTTCACTGATTCAAAAGTTAACCCAGGGGCACGAAAAACGCTATTTCTTGCATGATTCTTTGAATGAAAAAAGCATTTAAAACACGTTGATCGTCCACCGTTGCCAGTGGATAAAATATGTCTATCAACCATTGGCAGGACCATTCAGTTGACGTTCGACTTACTGTAATGAATTTGATTGATCGTGTGGACTCAACTTAACTCGAAAATAACTCGACCGATTGCGTTGAAATTCTGTCTCATTTATTCTGAGAAAAGTTGAGAAATTCAGCTCAAATCATTTGTTTTGCTTGCCCGATGAAAAACTTTTTCGTTCAATTAAATAGAAAATTTTTCTTTTATGAAATTCTATGACGTTTGCTTCATAAACGACCTAAAAAAAATTCCACTAAAACGTAAGGTCGGTTTGTAATACAAACGATATTCGAAATGACGTCAATTTAGTGACGTTTTTTGGTGGTCAGTTCAATCAAATTCAATTAAGACATCACGAAACCATCAATTTTTAATATTCTATGACTTCCATTGGCTATGGGATTAATTGATTTTTTCTTTCTTTTTGGAATTGCTATGTATTGCCCTGACAATAAACTATTAGCTTTTTTATTGATAGTGGAAGATTTATCTCTCTAGAAAAACTCCATCAAATCTTTAAAATTTGTTAAAAACTAAATACCATCATCAGATGTAGCATGACCAAAAAGTTGTTATGGTTTAAGGATCTAGAATCACCAAAAAACTCTCTGCCGAATATAACAAACTAGAAGTGTCGCCCCCTTAACAATTCACGGTCCAACGACACCTCAAGGGTTGGCCTTGGGCCTCAGGTCTTACTTTTTAGATGTACACAGCTTGCAGAAAACCGACTAGGGAAGATATTTGTGGACGAAAAATTTTCTTGTGGAGTTGCCTTTGTAATGGTGAAAATCGATTCCACATCCTTTCGGAATTGCAGGAGCTAGCAGGAGAGGGGGTAGATGTTAGTGGTAAAAAAGTGTTTTTTGAGAGTGAAAACGGGATCCATTTGCGTCAGCACTTTAAAATATATCTAGGACGGGATATTTTAAAAACCAAGCATATCATATTCGCTCTCCATAATATCCTGAATCTAACATCAAAGTTTCATTAAAATCGGTTCAATAGTTTCTGCGACATTTTTTCTCAAAAAACTGACTTTCTCTTACAACGTAGCTGTGAATCAACACTCAATTTTCAATTAAATTACAAGAAAATCAAGAAAATTTCTCCTTAAAAATTCAATGACTTTGTATGGTTAAAAAAACAAATAAAATTTCAAAGGTTCTAGTTTTGAACTTTCATGCAATTTGCTTGATTTCTGAGGTCATCATTAAATTTCATCGGAATTGATAAAAAAACGTTGGCTAGTCGTCAATGAAGGTCAATCGGAAATGATAACTTGTTTATTTTTTTTTCTTACTTGATAATTTGTTTGAAAAGATTTCATTGCATTTGCAAAATTCTCAGCAAACAAAATGTTATGATAACATGTTATGTTTTGCTAAACTTTGGTGATGACTGGTTGTCTATCTATAGCTGAAAATTAATCAATTTTAATCAAAATTTCACTCCTCTCCAGGTCAATACGCAAATAATATTTCAAATTTATTTTTTGGCTTGATTTTAGCGTTTGATAACATCTGTCTGGTCATAATCACAGAATTATGAGAAAATTAATAAGAAAACTTTTCTGAATAAATTGAACGCGAAGACATGCCGGAATTTATGGGAATTTTGAATATTAGAAACATAGAGAAAAATATTAAAACAAAACATAATTAGCGCTTCTTCTTCTTGACGTTTTATCCCCGACATAGAATTCTTTTGTCACTTTTGCATGGTGAAACCTATGCCTATGGGACAAAATAATTCTCGTGGGGCAAATCCCCTGGACCACCTCGAATTGAGATTTTTAAACAAATGAATTTTAACAGAAATTAATCTTCTCTCTGTGTACTACGCACAGCAGACCCTTCGTTGCCAGCTTAAAGTTTTTTGTATAAATTTTAGAATGCCAAAAAACCATAAAAAACTTTTGGAAAAAACGTTTTCCTTATTCCAACACGCAACTCGTGATCAGCGAGCACGAAAACCCCCTAAAGCCAGTTTTTCGGAGACAAAATTAGAAAAAGGACATTTACGTTATCCTTCAGGACCTTCTGTCTCGAATTTTGAAATTTCAACATCAGATTCGTGATCAGCGACCCCGGAAACCCCATAATGCCAATTTTTCCGGGGAAAAATGGGAAAAAGGATATTTGCGTTATTCTTACAGGACCTTCTGTTTTAAATGTTTAAAATCTAATATAGCTAAAAACCTGCTCCTGGAAACGCAGATCATTTTCCAAAAAAACCACGTTAAAATCGGTCTAGTAGTTTTTGAGTTTTGTAATCTCAAACAGGCCAACAAAGATCCATTTTTATATATATAGATTGAAGTACATAAAAACTTCAATAAAAAGTTACCGCATGGACGCTTGGAATGTTTACTTTGAGTAATTTCAGACACAATTTGAAAAATTTCATGAAAATCGGTCAACTTAGACTCTAGCTTTAACCCTCATACTGTCCTCGGGTCATTTCTGACCCAAATTCGATTTTAATTAAAAGTATCTTCTCAACTACATGAACAATGTTTGTATGGTGTAGGCTCTGTGAACAAATTTCTTTTGAATACCGAAAACAATAATCTATTTGTTCATATTTTAATCCATTGAAGAGCACTGTAGTCTTCATGGGTCATAAATGGGTCATAATGGGTCATTCTTGACCCACGAAGCCATCATACGTTATTTTTCTTAAGGACAGTATGAGGGTTAAGGTTTCAAAAAAATACTGACCATGTACTGGTGTGCAATACACCCCAGCTTCAAAAACTTCTATAAAAAGTAAACCGGCCGATTCCAAAGATTTTTTTAGTGGCATCTGTGGAAAATTTTACACAAAATTTGAAAGATTTTATGAAAATCGGTCAACTTTTACTCAAATTTCGAGGCTTGAAAGGCAATCAAAAAAGAATCAATATAAAATTGAATTGAAATTTTTTGAACCTAGTAGGTTTTTTTAGCAAATGTTATCCCTTACTGATAGTACTCGTATATAGGTCCTCACGAGTTATGCTGTAAAATTTCAGCTCAATCGGTACAGTGGTTTTAAAGTGAGTGAGAAGGCTTTTTCTGGATTTTTCTTCAACTTTTTTGGCAAACCAATACCACAAATCGAAACTATATTCGTTGTCGTGAAAGTAATAGCTACTTTTATATAATTTTTAATGTGTTTGTAACTGTTAACTCGCCATTTTTACCTGTAAATGTCTGAAATTTTGATGGAATTTTTAATTTTTTTAAGAATAGGCAATTTTGATTGTTTTTGGAATTGAAATTAATTATTTTAGATGGAGTCCCGACTCTCCGTCATAAAATAATTAGATTCACATTTTTTTCTCTGTGTACAGAGTAAAGGTTAAGAATCATTGATGGCATTGCGACATTTGTAGGGTATTGCAACCGTGATAATAGTACATTCATTAATGGCGAATTCTAATCACAATTTTTGGACCTCGCTCTACTCTGGAGTCAAAGAGTGCCTACTTAATTCAAAACAATTTTGTTACAAAAAATTTGTCAAAATTTTCTGTTCGATTTAAAGCTTGAATCGAACACTGTTCGAGCAAAAAGAGCACGCCATTCGGATACGTCATAAATCTTCCGTAACCGCCTAGAAACATTTTTCATTTTATGGGGCAGTTACGAAAATTCACTGTCAAGGTGCGTGCAGGAAAAAGAAGATTTTTCCAATTTCCTGTCCCATTGAATCATGTCTTTTCTATGCTTTTGGATTTATGAAAATTCACACACATAAAAAACATTTCCTGGGAATCGAGTCTATAGAATCAATCATTTGGCCCAACCCAATAAAAATCATACAATATCCGAAAATACTTCCTTTTGGGGTTTTCCGTTTCATTTTTCACTTTCTCTAAAATATTTCTCCACTATTGGGTAGAATTGATGTCAGAATTTTCCGAAACTACACAAATTGATTGAATAAATGCGGAAAGAGACATCTAAAAAAAGGAAGAGAAGTGGAAAATTGCTGATGGGTTCTTTTGAAATCGATATTTTCAGCATTTGATTGTTTTTTTTTCTTTTGGTCAAGAGCTCAACGCTTTCAGAAGTGGATTCTGGATGAGGGGTTTGAAGTATTCCAAATCCCCAACAATCATGAAGTATTAATTAACCTTGAAACCGTAATCGTTGTATTAACACGATTTGCATATTCCACCCTCAACCCACTGTTGCCCATATATTTGCCGGCGTGTCATAACCTATGAGATAAGTGGGTTTATTTAAGGATATTCCGTAAACATGACGACAACATTCTGATATCATGTCACCAAAATCAATTTCATTACGATATCAAATGTCAAATTAGGGGTTATGGCTGTAGAATTTCACCAATAAAATCTCCACCCCAAAAAATTTCAAATCCTCCCCAGTTGGTTTTTGTCTAGCGAAGCAAACAAGTCACGCACTGTTGAAAATGGATGAAATCAGTGACCGAATAATCGCAGCCGGTAAAGAAATTACATCGGAATTGCCAAGAAACAATTTTCTTTTGGGTGAAGACGGGTTGACCGTAAGAAGAAGTAGAAGTCAAAATTGTGACCCGGGCGCTATAATTTTGGCCATGATCTCAAATGTTTTGGAAATACGAAAGAAAATATTCGAGAAATTACCCTAAAACAATTTATTTGATTTAGCGGATAGCCTAAAAGAATTGCGAAAGAAATATTTCTTTTACATCCATTCCATGGTGGTTAATTGCCATTTTTATTGCTTGCTAATGGAAGAAAAAAAAGAGTTTTATTATTTAATAAGGTGATAGCCATTTCTGACGTTTACAGTTCGACCGCCCGTTATTAACACGAAATTAACATTCACACTTAATTTTTGTTTCTCTCTCTTTCAAAGAACTAAATTACGTAATGTAACGTAAGCTGTACGTAAGTCGGTTTTTAATTTGCACTAGCAAACTCGCACAGAACGAGAGTCCACTATATTAACGACACCATTTGTTATCATGGCATCTGCTGTTAGTTGATTAAAAATCCTTATAAATGTTTCAATTTCACTTATTTGTGCGGTTGCGGTGAAAACGTTTATGAATTACGATTTCAGATAACTCTCCCATACACCAGAATCCTATTCGGACGAATTCTGATAGTACCACCACACTCTCCTTGAGAGTAGACAACTGTCAGATTAGACACTTTTCATGCAATTTCTCAAAAAAGAAGAGTATCTGCATTCGGTTGTAGCTTTCAAAGAAGGATGTTCGCCTGTAACTTTTGACCCCATCAACGGAGAAATTTTCTTCAAATTGCGTTGGATTGCTTGCTTGCCATGACGCAGATGTTTTACGGCAATTTCCGATAGTTGATCAAATTATTTTAAGAAAATCTTTTGTAATTTTCTTTATTATTTTTATCTTTTGAGAGCTCACTGTGGAACAAGTCACGGATTTTTAAAATTTTTATACTCTATATCAGTGCTCCGCAACCTTTATTTGCATACGGCACACAAATTTTTTTTTCTGGAAATCCGGGGCACACCACAAAGGAAAATATAAAAAAAATTGTATTTAAAATTATATTTAAAATTTAAAAAAAATCCTGAAAGAATTACTAAATAGCTATTTGAATTGTTTACCGCGGCACACCTAATATCATTTCCCGGCACACCAGTGTGCCGCAGCACACTGGTTGCGGAGCACTGCTCTATATGATATATTATATAGGAGTATGTTAGATTTAGAATACCGTTTGTAACGCATCGAACCCATTGTCACCCTGGATTAGGTTAGGGATGAGAAAAGATTTTGATTATCGCATGTCCGTCCGTCTGTTTGTCCGTCCGTGAACACCATAAGTTTCGAAAGGATTGATCTAGAGACTTGAAATTTTGTTTAGTCGCGTTTCTCATAAATTGTAGGACTGAGTTCTTGAACGGGCAAAATCGTACCATTCTTGATGACACTATGGACTGTGTTTACATTAAGACTCACTTTGAGGCGGCACGTCTTTCCTCATTTTTCTGCCGTGTGCACAGGGTTCGCTTTATCTGGATTCATAAACCGGTTTCATCAACAAAACTAAACGACAGGTTTCAACGACCAGACTCAAAAACCGGTTTGCGACCGATAATTTTAAGTGAATCTAAACTTCGTTCGCTCTTTTTGGTTTCCCTCCCCACTGCGTCCCTCACCCTCACGAGTGACGTGCCGCCTCAAAGTGAGTCCTAATGTAAACACAGTCATGGAAAGCTCCGCCTAAAACACCTTCGAATTCGAATTTTCCTAGCGTCAAAAATTTTTGAAAGATGGCAAAGATAGCTCTTTCTACTTTCCACCAGCTTTTTTCATCTTTCGCCAAAATCTTATATTCTAAAAATAAAAATGGCAAAAGTCTGCCGATTAATTTATAATTTATAAAAACCGTAAGATTGTTTTGGTTTCAATTTCCATAACGTCGGGTATTTTTGACCGCACCTGACAATTACTCATTTTTCATAGTTGCACATGAAACATTACACCGATGTATGCAATTTACAACCTTGCAATCAATTGAATTCGTAGACGATACTCCGAAGCACTCAACAAATTTACATCAAGGTGGAATAATTTCCCGCCATTGTTCTCTGATCAATTACGGATAGCGATGAATTATCCACATTTGATATCGACATGACATGACCGTCATTCTAAATTACTGCTGTCTTAAGCTGAACCTACAGTACTGATTATTGATATTTTGAAAACATCTGCAAAATGTACAAAAATGTTGAGTTCTTTATATTCGAAAAGATGATTTTCGAATATGTGACACCTACCCGTATGGATCAGGTTTCTCTTATATTTTGCTTGTAAGAAATGCATCCGGGATTGAGAAATCGATTTCGCCAAAATATTTGTCTTTTTGCAAGTGGAAGTCAGACCTCATTAACGTTAAGACAGTAACTTGTACCAGTATACGCGATTTGTGGCACTTATGATTATGTGTGCGTGTGCTGGTAATGAGAATTAAAGACATTTTAGTTAGAGCAGGTTGGCATATATTCTCATGACATACTCGTATGTCAACCGCTACGTCGCCGATCACATATATACTGCTTGTGTCAAGCACTAGAAGAAAATACATTAGCGTTAACGGTTATAATGATTGAGTGTAAGTTAGTAGCTGTCCATAAAATACGTGACTCTAATTTCCATCCTTTTCCTCAGTTTTACACTGGCGTCACACTACTGCAGACCTTTCCCCTACAAATTTCTGACAAATTTCTGATTTATAGGAGAAAGGTCTGCGGTTGGATTACATATAGATCCAGGCTAAGCCAATTTAGATTGGAATTTAATCCAAGATTTTTTTACCGTGTGTCTGTCTGTTCGTGAACATCATAACTTTCGAAAGCATTGAGCTAGAGACTTGAAATTTTGTATAGTTACGTTTCTTATAAATGGCTAGTCCAAGTTCTTGAACGGGCAAAATCGGACTATTCCTTCCCCCTTCCCTCATACAAACGAAACTTTTCTCGAAAACGGTGAGTCATATGGAGAAATTTATTATGGGAAAATGGGTTTAGAATAGGATTTTACATAACCGCTCCACACATCAAAATCTAATCGAACCGCTCCTTTTTTCCTCTACCACACAAATGGATTTTTTAAAATAAACATTTTGTCGGTCATCATATAGAATATTTGACAATTGTAGCTTATGTTTGTAATTGAAATTACCTATTTTAGTTATAGCTCCGATTTGCCATTATAAAATAGTTAGATTTAGTATTTTTTCTCTGCGTACGATAAGATTTTTTTGAGGTTAGATTTTCATAGAAGCTGCCATTTGAATTTCTTCCAAGTACTGGAGTCAGTCAACATAAGGCTTAACAAATCAAACTGATTGTGTATACCTGGCATTACTGTGTTATTGCTATGCATTTTCCAACATAAAATTTCAATGCAGCATTAAAATATCAGAAACCTCTGACTTTCTCAATGTTTTCTCTGAACAAAAAAAAACACTCAACAGATAAATATTTGTTTAAAAGAAAAATAATGAAAAAAAAGAAAAATTGACTAGCCTTTATACTAGAAATTTATGACAATTGAAAAGACTTTAATGTCGTCGAGGGTCGTAATTCGATTCAATTTTACCATAATATGGCGATGGTAAATAATTCGTATTTTTTATTTTAAAGACATTTTAATGTCTTGACAAACCAAGCAAATATTCCAACTGCAAGCAATCATCAATATTTTCATATTGAATGTAAACAAATTAAATCGACGCCTCCTTCAAGTCTAGTTTCGAGTTTCAAGTGTTTTTTTTTAAGAAATCGAATGGTTGTCAAAGAATTACTCATGGTTTTGATGGTATTTCAGGTTGTTTGAAGTTTTTCGAGCTCAAATACGTGTACCCTTATAGAAAATACAAATTTGCGAAGCACCATAATCGGATTAAAATTGTTCAACCTTAATAGGATTGAAACACAGTTGATTATGGCAGAACTTGTATTTTTATTACATGTAAATTTATCAATAATAATATTTGATGTGTTGTACATTCGAGACCATTCAGAAAAAAGAACATAACGCAACTTTAGTCGATTTTAGCACGTGATGTCACTTTGCGGTTTGTATATATTCGAAAATGTAAACATTAGCCTCAAGTTGATATCATAATGCAGTATTACAACGCCATTAAAGTAATTAACGCTGAAAAAATAACACCAAACTTTTAATAAATAGTGAAATGTGATTTTTATCTACCACAAAGTAAATTGCAAACCACGTGAATATTTGGACTCTTAATTAAGTAAAAGCGGGCTTAAGCCTAAGACACAGAATTTCTGATAAAACACAAAGTCCACTCTTGTGGGTGACCTTCAAAAATTGATTAATCACATGAGCAAGTGAATTAATGATAAAAAAAAAGATTTGCATTTTACTCATTTATAAATATTTATTATTGGGTTAATTTTACAGCTGTGTATGTTAGATACTGTCCATAGAGAACCACACATTACCGCCGCGCCCCATTAATTCTTAGTTACAGATCATTAAACATGTTTTCAAATGGCGAACACCATCGATGCAATTAATATGCACACAATGAACCATTTTTAATCCAAAATACGAAATTTTATGAAATTAAAAGCTTTAGTTGATGTTAGTTGTATAATTTGATCATTTCCAATCATATCACGCGCAAAAAGTTGCGTAACAAACTAAACATCGGTTCATACATCTGTACTTAAAGCGAGACGTGTGAGTATTTTTGAATACCTTTTGTTAGTTTTAGGAAAAATGAAAAAAATAACATTGTTGTGACTAGCAATATCACAGGCATTGTGGCTCAATGGTAAAGCACTGAAACACCAGCTGGTACCCGAAAATCTTCAATTATTTTAAGATTTTGTTCGTCACTCTATATTAAAAAACATAACAAAAGCTATAATTGCCAATCTGGCAATTATTGAAAACCCGTATGGTGATATTCGTATCATAATTTGAGCAGTTGTACCAAAATTCCACTTTGAAGTCAAACTTTCCAATTAGATTTTTTTAAAATTTATTCCAATCGGATTTTGATGTATGGGAGTTTTATGTAGAATCATATCCTAAATAACTTTTGTTCTTGGACTTTTTTGATAAGATGCATCGTTTTTGAGATATTCGCAAAAAACGTTTTCGTTCGTATGGGGGGTACCCCCCCTAATGGTCCATTTTTGCCCATTAACGAACTTAGCCTTGCATTTTACGAGAAACGGAACTGTGCAAAATTTCTAGTCTCTAGCTCAATCCGTGCGCCCGCAATCCGCGCCACAGACGGACAGACAGACAGACAGACGGACGGACAGACAGACGGACGGACGGACGGCCATGCAAAAATTAATTATTTTTATCATTCTAAACACACTGGTGTGATGACGGGATCTTGGCGTTACAAACGGTAAGGCAAAGTTAGTAGACCCTTTGGTATACATACCATACGGGTATAAAAATCCATTTGTGTTGGACAGGGAGGAGGAAAATTCTTGAATTCTTTTAAGATTTTATTTTCGGGTATCACACCTGAAGTTTTACATGGATTACGAAACACCCTGAGAAAAACAAGCGATTTTCGTTTTTTTTTTTTTCTGGGAAAGCTAAATGTTGTCCTCTCCCAAAGTTTATCGCTGAGCAAAATTAGGGTTGCCGTCCATCTGACCTCTTTTTAAGAGCGTCCGGCGACGTCGGAATGGTTTTTTCAAATATGTCCAGGGATTTTAAGCTTGTCTGGCGAAATTTCGAGCCACTTAAGAAATCATAAAACCAAGTCATCAAGAAACACAAAACACGGAGTGTGAGACTTTCAATTTAAACCGATATTTGACATCGAAATGCCAAAATTTTCATCTGCGTCACATTTTTCGAGAAATTCTAACTCGATAGAATTGAGCTAGAGGCTTGAAATTTTGTATAGTTGCGTTTCTCGTAAATAGCTTTTAAGTGAGAAAAAAGGAAAAGCCACAGGTGTCTCCCCTCTCCTTTCTACACCGTTGAGCTATGGTAATTTTTTTTTAATTTTAAGTGTGCCCGGGGTTTTGAGGATTTTTCGCTCATGAGTCGCAGATTTCTAAAATTTGTGTTGGCAACTCTGTGTAGAAAACTTATGAATGGTTTGTCTTTCCGGAAAAACTTTTGGCTCAGATAGACAAACTAGTTTGAAACAGAGGTGAAAACGAAAATTTTACTCTAGGAGAGAAACTAATTTACTGCCAAGAACCAAAGTTTTTCTTTAACAGCCGAATTATTTTGCGATATACCGCTAGGAGCCAAGTAAAAGTAAAATTTTCCTCTGTTAGATAAACAAGTTTCGATGCGAGAGTCAAACATAAATTAAGTTTCCTGTTTGTCACCAAACTTGAACAAATAGCCAAACACAATATTTAAAAGTTTTTTCTTTAAATTTTACGTGGTAATCTGATCAAGGTAATCAGATCAAATTTTGTTGGTACAAAGTGCGTCAAAAACCTTACAAATGTCACATGTTTATACATTTATATAAGGCCCTATCACAGAATCCGATACAAATGGTTCGGATCGTAAACTCAATGTTGTTGTTAGTGTTTTATACCAACATTAGGTTTACGATCCGAACCATTCGTATCGGATTCTGTGATAGGGCCTATATAAACAGTGTGGCTATAAGGACCCAAGAGTTTTGTTCAGGAAGGTAAACGTTTAAAGAAAAATTGCCGTCACTCAAGTAAACTTTTCATGCATTCAGAATGGTGATAAAACATTTGTAATGTTTGTCACCCACCAACAGCAGTAAATTTTACCCAAAATTTTCCAAAACTTGCATAACCATTAAAGCCTTTCAAATTTGCACCATGATAAGAAGGCAGCTCAAGAACAAGTTGAAATTTATCGCAATTGAATTTATTCAAATCACTGCAATATCATATCATCGTCATTCGTCTGTTGCTCGCTAAATGACCAATGATTTTGCATATGATCTTTTTTTTACTGCTGCTACTGAATTTCAAAAAAAGTAAACTTGTAATTGTGATTCTCGATGCAGCGTGTTCTGAAAGTCATTGGAACAAGTCAATTTGCAATTCAAATTGATCGCAATTGAAACGATTTGTAGGACTTTTAGCCTTTAAGAAGCTGTCAACTATCAGTGACGCATGCGCCCACAAATCGCCCCCGATTTTAAACGTCAACTTGACAGATGTGGCAAACTATAGATAATTGAGTTATGCTAACGCCAGTCAGTTCCAACTTGGTAACAATCCTATATATCGATGGGTCTTATCTTTAAGTGATTTTCTCCAGAGGTTGATTTTGATTGCAAGGTGTAATAAATATACAAACTTAAATTATAATAATTTCTTACTCCCATATAAATACGACAAATAATCAAGATATTGGGTGCGACAGCATTAATATTCCATTAACGAGCTCACTGTATTTCATATTGACGTGAAAAACTTTAATGACAAATGAGATTTTGCAACATTTTGCTTTTATTGTCATTTACTTTGGGTAATACAATGTTGATGGTCGTTGGCATCAACAAAACTTAACATTTAAGTATTAGAATTTATATGGTTTAAGTAAGCTAAGCGTAACTTAAATTATTTTGAATTAAAAGTGCGTGTCAGGCGTTATTTAGTAATAAACCACAGTACTGATGAGTCGAAGGCTTTTATTTTATGTTCACGTAACTTATTTTACCCCAATAAAAAACGTTTTACTACAACCGATGCCAAAAATTGCGCTGTTATCCAGTAACAGTTACGACACTAATCTGCATGCTGCAATAATGCTTATCCACATATGCGTGTTTTCTTTGAAAATTGAAGTGTGCGCAATCATAAATTTTTCAAATGACATTTGACACTGCACTGCAGCGCTGCATCAATTGTGTCATCAACCAACGCTGCTGCATGCTTTCCATTGCGTGAACGTACAACGCTGCAGCACGCTGCGTCAATTGTGTTTCTCACCTAAGTGGCTGTTTACACACGGTTGATCCAGGCGCCTGGCCATGAACGAAACTGTCAAAATACAGGCAAGACGAGGAAGTGGGGGACACCCCCACTTCCTCGTCTTGCCTGTATTTTGACAATTTCTTTCATGGCCAGGCGCCTGGATCAACCGTGTGTAAACAGCCTCTAAGAGTGTCATTCTAGGATCACTTGACAGTTCATTCTAGGGACTCACGGCCTCTGCTGTTGATTGGTCCTAAACCTTCGAAATGTTCCAATCTGTTTCATGGTTCTTAAGCCATGTTAAAACAAAGATGGAATGGGCCATCTGTTTTTTGAATTGTAAAAAATATAAAAAAAAATTAGAAATCTGATTTTTGGGACATTAAAATTTATATGAAAATTCAAAAATACCAACACTGGATCTGAATGCGCTCGATGTTAGAGTTTTTCTTGGTTTATTCGGATTTACTGATTTCGAATCTAGTAAAGATTGGACTGGATTAGCTCTAGATACAGAGAGTATCGCAAAAATACCCATAAATATATTAAACAATTTATCAGCTCACACTGCACATCTTAAAAACTACAGCTGGCCCAACCAAACCACTGTCAGATTTGGAACCAGCGACCCCAAATTACCCGAAAAAATACTGCATCAAAAATATTCTGGTCTTGGGTGTCTGAGTCTACCATTATTGTCAATTAATAACTCTTCATTTTTATACCCGTATGGTGAAACCAAAGGGTATATTAGATTTGCCTTACCGTTTGTAACGCCAAGATCCCGTCATCACACAAAAAAATGAATTACACCATTGTGTTTAGAAAGATAAAAAAAGTTGAATTTAGCATGTCCGTCCGTCCGTCTGTCCGTCCGTCCGTCCGTCTGTCCGTCCGTCCGTCCGTCCGTCTGTCCGTCTGTCTGTGGCGCGGATTGCGGGCGCACGGATTGAGCTAGAGACTTGAAATTTTGCACAGATTCGTTTTTCGTAAAATGTGAGGCTAAGTTCGTTAATGGGCAAAAATGGACCATTAAGGGGGGTACCCCCCATACGAACGAAAACTTTTTTTCTGAATATCTCAAAAACGGTGAATTTTATCAAAAAAGTCCGAGAACAAAAGTTATTTAGGATATGATTCTACATAAAACTTCCATACATGAAAATCCGATTGGAATAAATTTTAAAAAATCTTATTGGAAAATTTGACTTCAAAGTGGAATTTTGATACAACTGTTCGCTGTTCACTTAAATCACCATACGGGTGTTCAATAATTGCCAGATTGGCAATTATAGCTTTTGTTATGTTTAGAACAAAATTTGATCCAATAAAAAACATTTAAAAAAAAGGCAGTTTCACGAAGATATGTGAAAAAATTATATTCCACTTTTGCTGTCCCCAACTTTTATGCAACTCTCTCTCTATTTTGTTGTGTCACATTTGAAACCTTGAACTCTGGAACTAGAAATTCCTCCTATTATCAAATTTAAATTCTAACCAGTTTAGAATAAACCATAAAATCTATAAAATCACTTTGTCCTCTAAACACAAAAATTCAATGTCAATGTGAAAGAAATTCTATTCCCATAATGTCATAAATATACGCATTTAAATCGGAAGGAGACGACGGACGCCTCGTCAAAAAAAATTGCTTTCAATTAGACGAAAAAAAAAAATGTTTTGTGATAAGACGCACTAAATTTGATCAAAATGTGACAGACCGGGCCGGGCTATGCCGGCCGCTCCCAAAAACACAACAACCGGAAAAAATGTTTTTTTTTTTTAAATTTTGAAATTCAACTTTGGACCTAATGAAAATTCCAATATGGCAAGAGTTTCATTCAACTTTTGTTAATTTGACGTTGAACAATTGCTGATTTAACATTTCGGAACGCCGTATTGTTTTATAACGCCTCCAAAATGGGGTCGTTTTGCCAAAAACAAAACAAAAAAATGCTGTAAAAGGTGTGGCGCGAATGCTGAGATCCATTTAAAATAATAGTAATAAAAATACGGCGGACATCAATCAAAATCATAAACAAAGAACCGTAAAACTCACTGGCAATCTTACTAAACATCAACAGTTGAAAATAAAAGTGACTCTGATCGAGTGATCGTACGTGGATGATAAGTCTTTGGCAAATGATCAGATGTCTATACATTGCTACTAATTATCGTTTCGATCATTTTTTGAAAGACCCGCCGCACATTTTAAAACTTCTCAAACAATGGCAGCGACACTCAAAGAGAAATTTTTTTTCAGCAAAAAAAAAATTATCGACGAAAAATTGAAAATCTGTAGATGATGATGTCATTATTTTGGTGCCTGTCAAACCACTTGACACAAATTGATCGCCTGGCGAAGACAAGAGTCGAGTAAAAATAATAAAAACATTCGACAAAAACATCATTGTAAGATGAATTAACAAAATAAATAAGAAGCTCTGGCATATTTGCCGATGGTTGGTTGGCTTTATTCGAATTTAACACCCGTAATGGAATTGGAGATGTCAAGCCGGTTTTTCGGACATCTGAGGTTTTTTTGCCTTTTAACATTTGATATTTGAAGATCTCTGCATACAAGACTTTTATTTGGGATTGTATGAAATCATGGTGAGAAAAAAACGCCTTGTGACGTCAATTGCAACCCTATGACGTCAAGGATATTGTTTTGGCAGGTCAAAATCTTTTGATGAAGATGAGTTTCAAGAAATGTCTTTTTGTGTTTCTTCGTTCTGCTTGATTTTAATTCTGCAAAGTCAAGAATAGTAAAAGATGTTTTTTTTTTCAATTTTTTTAAGATACCAACCAAGACCGGTTCTAAAAAAAGGTTTTTTTTCTTATATTCATTATTAATTACAACTGCGATGTACCAGTTTAGAAATGCTCACTAGACTTATGACATTATCTGTTGCTTAAGGTTATTAAAACATATTTATCCAATTGATTCTAGTTTTCTGGTTTTCTACTCAGTGTACGAGAAACAGAAGCAAGTTAGTTAATTGTTTCACTTTTTGCAAATAAGCACTCGGTGTTGATTGAAATTAATGGTCAATTCTTTAGAATAGATTTAAATCAGATATGTGAGAAACGTATAGATCGATAGTGGTCAATATAAAATAATAATTGAGTAATTAAAAAAAAGACCCCCCGACGGAAATGGTATGAAAAACCGGAGGTTTGATAGAAATTTTGCAGTTGAACTTTGGCTTTTGGTACAACTCAACAAAACTACACATATATCAGATGCTTTTATACTTTATCACAAACCATATATGTAACGCATCGAAGTAAATCATACTAATATATAAAAATGAGTTGGTGTCTGCCTGTCTGTCTGTTCCTCTTTCACGCAAAAACGGCTGAACCGATTGACTTGAAATTTGGCATGAGTGTCTGTGGTAGTTCTGGTTCCAACATAGGCATACGGAAAAGTAGTGCGAGGTGTGGGGGGAGTAAGGGGAGGGGTAAAGTGATTTCGAAACTTAGTTTTTGCGCTGTGTTACTCTTTCGCGGGGAAACTACTGAACCGATTGGCCTGAGATTTGGCATAGATGTTCGTCGGGGGTCCAGCCCCAACATAGACCCATTAAATAGACCCATTAACAACTCTTTTGAGTACCACGGCAATTCGAACCCCGTGCGCATTTTTAAGAATTCCATACAATATTTTTCTATCTTAACTGCAACCCGCTTAACAGAAAAACCCGTATTACTACACAGAATAAAGTCTCTCCTTCATATATGCGCCCTCGGATAAGTGCACAAGTGCTTAATGTTTCCATTTCATTTCCAACACTTTATTTTGTTATATTTTCTTGATAGTGTGTACGTGTCTTTAAGCAAAAAGGGTAGAAAACAGTGCAATTGTGTGAACTGAACAATTTTGTGCAATAAAAAGACCCCGCATAAGTGCACAATTTTTTGCTATTAAAAGAGTACCGAATAAACGTAAACCATCGTAATTGCACAACAAATCGACGACTTTTCCCATGTGTAGTTATCCGGGGAATACTGTAACTCTCGAAGGAATTAAGCTACACGATAAAAAGTTTATTGATTTTTATAAAAAAATTTCAAGTTTTTTGACACCAAATTCCTATCAACTCGCATGTTTTCATCGACATTTGATATCAGAAATGTAAAAAATTGATGAATATTTGTTGCAAATTTGATAAAACATTTTGGTGTTGTTTTGACACAAAATATTGGGCGCATTCACTGAACTGAGCCGCTCAGAAGTTTTTCGAGCAGCTCACTGGCTCAGTTACTGAATGCAACCGTTCTTTCTGAGCGGCTCAGCTACTTTACTGAGCGGCATAAAAGATCGCTCAGTTAGTGAGTGCTGCGAAACGTCAAAAATTTTTATCCCGTTCCGTTAAAACACAAGGCACTTTGACAGTTGATGGTTTGCAACCAGCATACACTGATCAATGCGTTCAGTGCATGCTGAGCGGCTCAGCTGAGCGCTTTTTTAACAACTACTGAGCCGCTTCAGAGTTTAATCCTTAAATTTTGTACCGTGTAGAGGCCTGAAGTTTTTCGCAGATAAGATTCTTGTAGAAAGTGCGGCTAAGCCTTTGAACGTGCGAAATCGAGCCATTCTTTTCCCCTCTCCACACTGTAAAAAATTTTTGGATTAAATTCCAATCAAAATTGGATTACACTCGTATCTCTTTGAATTGAAATTTGAAAAACTTGCCATTTCATTTATCACAGAAAAAATCACTGGAAAATTATCATGTTTTGTACCAGATTCTGATCGGCAGAATAAAGGTGTAAGGTTAAAGTTTTCCACATGAAATTTTGAAGACCTTTTTTTGTGACTCTCCATAAAAATCCTTTCGATTTTTTACATGGACTTAAATTTGCTGCCCGGGTTCCATAAGAAACCGTCCATCTCGGCTGTAACCACAACCTCTGCTGTTGATGGGTTGCAAACCTTATAAATTCTGCAATGATTAGTCTTTTTTAAAACTTTGGGATATATAGAAATACGAAAAACAATAAGAAAGAAATCACATTCTTGACAGCCACTTCTCTCATTTTTTCAATAAAAAAAAGTTCGAATAAAGATTGTCTTTACTCCAAAATTAGAATTTCAGGTCTAATTTTGTAGTCTTACAAAAAATACCACAAAGGTTGACATATTTTTAATCAAATAAAACGACACAACAAAATCAATCTTTTTTTTTCAATAATTTGAAGCGTAGACCTTTCTGATCCACAAGACGAAAACAAGAAACCGATGGTGAAGCGATTTGATGGCTAAGAAATTCGATAAAAATAAAAATAAATTCCGCACTCCGAACTTTAATTTTTTTGGAAGACGGATAACCGGTTTCATTTCCATATATTGAACCTGTTCAGAAATCTTCTCCATTTTCGCCATCATAACATCGAAAATACGAATATCAAAATCATCTGGTGTCTGGGGCACGTCTTGTCGTTTGAAAAACTTTTCTCATGTTATCGTATTTTCAGTATCTCGAGTCTTGTTTTTCTTATTACTCTAAAGATTATCCTATGGGCCACGAAACCACTTACCGCAAACACTAAAAATTTAAGAACAAAAAATTGTCTTAATAAAGTTTCCCAACTTGTGATCATGTTCTGGTTTTAGGAAACTTAATATGATTGTTAAAAATGCTGGTACCTACTTAAACAATTGCATAACTTTTTTTTTATGAAATAAAATTACAGTAATCCCTGCCTTATTGCAATCTGCTTTAATGCAACCCGCTTTATTGCAACTTTTTCGTGACCAAATGGTTGCGCTATTAAGCGGGGACTACTGTACATATGAACATTAGAAAGTTTTAATAGATTGAAATTTAACATTTTTTTCTCTTTTCGTTTCAGGTATGTCGAATTTCATAAATAAAATCGAGAAACTACAATAGAACTTCCTTAACTTCACAGAACTGGAAATTTTTTTTAAATCGGATGGTTTTTTTTTTTTTTGGAAAAAACAGTTTTTGTTTTAACATTTAATCTATTTAAAAAAATATGTTATAAAATTTCGCACATGCTAGGGAAAACACATAACTGTGACAATTTTTTCGTATTCCTTCTGGGTGCCTCACTCAGATGACCTGAGCCAAAATTTCCTCTCAAGCGGTTGAGCGGTTTCCAAGTTAGAGGTTTTGAAAGCGTGTAAAGTCATTCTTAATTTTTTGACTGTGTTTTCAAAATCCTAACCTTACTCGCTTTCAAAAGCTTTAAATCGAAAACCGCTCGACTGATTGAGCTGAAATTTTAATAAATTTGAATTCAACATCGAAAAATTAGTTTCTCTTTCTTTGGGAAGGGTTGCGAATCGCGTGCTTTTATTCTTCTAAAATTTTGCTGTTCATGGGATCAAATTTAATGTAAGATAATTACAGGAATCCAGTTTATGGTCCTAATTCTAATAGAGCTGAGACACGACAATATTTTGGAAAAAGGTGACAAAACACGCTTTTTAAATCAAGAAATTTGATATTAAAAAGACCGAATATCTTTTGATACGGAGTAGTTAGTTGTGAATCAAAGAAAATTCGTGACGTTTCAAATGACAAGTCTATCAGAATCGCAGTTTATGTCCTCGTAAAAAGACCGCAATCCGACTTTTATATACCCGTATGGTAAAACCAAAGGGTATATTACATTTGCCTTACCGTTTGTAACGCCAAGATCCCGTCATCACACACAAAAATGAATTACACCAGTGTGTTTAGAATAATAAACATAACAAAAGCTATAATTGCCAATCTGGCAATTATAAAATTTTCCAAAAAGAAAAATTTTCCAAAAAGATTTTTTAAAATTTATTCCAATCGGATTTCCATGTATGGGAGTTTTATGTAGAATTATTTTAATATCCGAATCCAATCGGATATCCTAAATAACTTTTGTTCTTGGACTTTTTTGATAAAATTCACCGTTTTTGAGATATTCAGAAAAAAAGTTTCCGTTCGTATGGGGGGTACCCCCCCTAATGGTCCATTTTTGCCCATTAACGAACTTAGCCTCGCATTTTAAGAAAAACGGATCTGCGCAAAATTTCAAGTCTCTAGCTCAATCCGTGCGCCCGCAATCCGCGCCACAGACAGACGGACGGACATGGAAAATTCAATTTTTTTTTATCATTCTAAACACACTGGTGTAATTCATTTTTTGTGTGATGACGGGATCTTGGCGTTACAAACGGTAAGGCAAATCTAATATACCCTTTGGTTTCACCATACGGGTATAAAAATAATTAATTTTTGCATGTCCGTCTGTCCGTCTGTGGCGCGGATTGCGGGCGCACGGATTGAGCTAGAGACTTGAAATTTTACGCAGATTCGTTTTTCGTAAAATGCAAGGCTAAGTTCGTTAATGGGCAATAATGGACCATTAGGGGGGGGGGGGGGGGGGGGGGTACCCCCCATACAAACGAAAACGTTTTTTGTGAATAGCATCTTAGGAAAAAAGTGCAAAAACAAAAATTATTTAGGATATGATTCTACATAACACTCCCATACATCAAAATCCGATTGGAATAAATTTTAAAAAATCTTATTGAAAAGTTTGACTTCAAAGTGGAATTTTGATATAACTGTTCGCCGTTCACTTAAACTTCGAACAATGCCATATCACCATACGGGTTTTCAATAATTGCCAGATTGGCCGAAAATTTTATAACTAAAAATGTACGTTTGTGATATTTTTAAATAAGAAACCATCATCGAAGATGAAAAAACGAAACACGAAAAAAAGTTCTCGCAGTAAGTAGTTAACGAGTAGAATAAATTTTTAGTTTATAACACGCATTTATCATTACACGATGATAATAATCAGCAACCTTGAGCTAAATCAATTTAAAAATCAAAATTTAAATTATGGACTTTTTAATGGGATAAAGTTATATAATAAAGTGAATACTACTTACAATTATTATCATATCTGCTATTCGTCGATCATCATTACAAACACTGTGTAATTTTATTTTTAACTCTTTTTTTACATATTCAGACTTTTATTAATTTAATACGGTCACTCGATCGCCACATGCAAACTTCATATCATCATCAAAATGTTCAAAATGGCGCTGACTCTTTTATCATCGACTCTAAAACTCGTTTTCTGTTTTGTTACCCAAAAAAAAACACACAAGTCCAAGAAAAAACATAAATTCGCGTCATCATCGTTATGTTTGAGTGAACTCAGTGCGTATTTCCTTCATTAAATGGGGCGAAATACATGGGAAAAAAAACCTTTTATGATACGCAAAATTTTGCAGAAAAAAAAATTTTCCTATTCACTGTACAACAGCATAATTGCAAGGTACAAAATAATTTCCAGTTTGAAACATTTGAGATTCCACCATTTTGAAAATTACACCCTTCATCAGCGACGCACTTAATAACGAGTGCCTTCCAAAAAATCGCTCCAAGGTCCTCAATTTTTTTTCCTAACCAGCAATATTGGAGTTTCCAGAGAGTTATTTTGATCATTTTTTGCTTCTAAATCGATTCGCCATTTGACCAGAACGTGATATCCAGACAAATATTTTGGGAACCAGAAGTTTTTTTTTTCAATTCATGAAAAGAAATAAATTGAAGTGAAACCCACCCATTCATCTACTCCAGGCAGGCAGCGAGCACAAGCAAACACGCAATTATTCCCAGTGCTTTGCTGTTTGTTGTGATTCTTCTTCTTCCTTTACTTTGGTCACGATTTTCTGGATAAATGGGGATAAAATAATCGAAATTCTACTGCCTATGCGGCGCGCATGAAACTCAAGTTGAATTCATGGCATGTTGCCAAAAGTTATACTCAGGAACTAAATTGAATTTCGGGAGGAACAGGAACGTAAATGTGTTTGAAGGAGTGTCGAATGGGAACACCATCAGATATTTTTATACGATTTCCTTTTTGCAAAATTTGTGGGAAAACGCGTTTGAAGACCCAAAAATCCTGTGTTTGAAAACAACCCTGATTCGGGCAGGTCCTGTAAACCTGAACCCAAATTCTTTGGAAGCTTCTTTTTCAAAAAAGTTTCTTGGACTGCAGATTGGGATTTTTGAACTCGAGCCCATGTCTTTTTATTTCTTTTAAAATCAGGTCTGAACCTTATCAAATTGATGTTTCCTAACTACAGTACCTGCAGTTGTACTAATTCTACGTGTTCACATGACACATGTTTCGAAACTCCTCTCCGAGTCTAACCAACAACCAATTATTTGAATCAAATCGCAACATTTGAGGGGTACTGCAACCCAACAACAGCAAAAACCATGATATCAGTCTAAATGGATGATGTTAGAACCAAATAGTAGCTATATTACGAGACATTTTGGAAACGGCAGTGGACAGTATATAAAATCGTACCATTGGCGGGAATTTAATTCAGGACCTTTGTTTTGTAAGATACTTGGTAATATCACTAAGCCGTTCTTACAAGTCTGACCTTTTCTCATTACTAAAAAATATATTTTTGCCGAAACGTTGTAAAAACGGTGTTTTTTACTGAAGCTCTTCAGAGTCGCAAAAACAACACTTCTTCGTAGTACGGCAGTATCATGAAATGAAAGAAATTGATTTAAAAATGCGAAATATACGAGGAGAAATATCGCAACACCTAATTTTGAACGAGTTTACAACTAAGTATCCCTACCCATCAGCGTAAATATTTTCAGTAATTCTTGCGTGCTTTAAGTGATACCAAATTTGTCCACGTCTAGCCTTTGCCGCTAGTACATCCAATGATTTTATTTATTATACGACAAAAATAGTTACGTCATATTCCATATTAGAAGCCATCAAAACATAACCAACACAGATGCATACAGTGTTTTGCTACATAGCCCATCAAGGTGAAGATATAAAAAAACATATTCGAACTGTTATCATACCTGAATCCAGGTGTGTACAGGTAGTAGTGGAAATTATTTATGCTGGATGGTTTTGTGATGCCAATAAGGTAATAACGAAACGAAGAGAGTTAAAATTGAAGAGGAATCCTAACCTCTTAAATGATGGCACTGGTGTAGTGTTGGTTGGTTAGTTGGTGCTTTTACTAAATGGCAACCACGCTTCAATATAATAGCGAGATTGCGCGATTTCGATAAGAATAAACTTCAATGCTATTCGCATTTAAACATTGGGCTTTCCCTTCGAATTCGTAAGACCCCTTCCACTATATTGTAATTCTGTAGATATCCGGTCTACCTTTTAACATGGTTTCAAACAATACTCGCACATAGAACGACAGCACATTTTTTTGTTCACTGTTTTGCGTTTTTGTTTTGATGATATTTAAATTCATGGATTTCAAATGCTTATTTTTTACACACGACGGTTGTTATTTTAATTTTACGTCACGTGAACATATTGTAACAGCAGATGGCATATTTTGAGATTTTCGCGAATTTAAAGTATAAAAAAAAAATATTTAGGTAGTCGGATTTTAGCTACAATTTAAGATAAATTTTGCGAATTGTCGTAAAATTTCTTGGTGTATTTTCAATAAAATGTTCTACCTGATGAAAAACTGTTGAATAATAATTTTATTTACAAATTAATTTATTTATTTATTCTTGTCTTGGCATTTTATACCTCTTCAAAACGGAGTTGAGCCTCGTCATAGCAATATTAGCTTTTCATGATAATTTTCATCTTCGTTACCGTACCTTCAGTTTTGAATCTATTTCATGGATAACATCGATGCATTTGTAAGGTTTTGCAACCGCTTTACCGCTATATCTATGTATGGTACTACATTAGGGTTGTCATTCGTCCCGATTAATCGGGATTGTCCCGATTTCAAGCCCATTGTCCCAGCGTCCCTAAAAGGGTCTTAGGTACAGCCATTTGTTCCGATTTTCGAACACATGCTCCTTCTTGACCAATTTTGGTATTATGAAACCTACCTTTTAGTTCATTTATTACATATACTTACAAGGAACGTTAAAACCTTCATAGATCTCAATCGATTTTCATAAATTTTCCTCCAATTGCCAGTATATGCAACAGAATATGATTTCATTCATATTTTGAATAAAACTTTATTTTCATCAAAATCCTGTAGTTAATTATGTTTGACAAAGTCTGTACCAGATAAAAAAAGGTATGGTCCAAATGCAGAAGTAGGAATTCAAATCCAAATGTTTTTTTTTACGAAAAATTGTTGTCGTTATCACAATAAATTGTCCCGATTTTCGATCGTCAACATATATACTACATCCAAAATTGGGACACGGCATCCTCAATCTAGGTTTCTGACTATGTATTTTTCGTCCTTGCTGCGCACCTATAGTTTTACACGGATTTCAGATCATGTATTTTTTAACATTTGTTAGATTTTTCTTTGCAATCCATCAACAGCACAGGTAGTGATAACAGTGTTAATTGATGGTGTCGCTAGCACAAGCAGTAACTACCACTACTGATTTCGATAAAGCAAGTTAAGTGGACTTCTTGTCGCAGAAGAGGCTGAAATGCGACGAACTTTTAATTTTATTGCAATTCATTGATAAAGAATTTTTGATCAAATGCCATCAAAAAATTATATTTTACAATTATGATCGACGTTTCGTCCTATTTCACAAAACATTTTCAGGATCTGTAATAAAAATATGAATGCAATAATTTTCTTATTAATAAAATAACTATCTAAAAACATACTTACAATTTTGAATATTTCACACTTTCAAAGTCAAATAGAATAAAATTATAATGAAATGAATAAAACACACTAACTGTAAGATGAAAACTGAGCTATGATATGAAGAATAAATGAATAAACAATAATGAAATGCTAAATTAATAAAAAAAAAACTGCATTGATATTCCGAAAAATCAATTTCAATGTTTCGAAGAATACAAAAATTGAAGAAATTTTACGCGAAAAATGTCCGCCGCAACAAAATGGTCACAAACTTGGCTCTCTCTCAATTGAATCAAGTATGCAAGAAGAAATGCGATTTTACGGAAATTTATGTGGCCTAGGAAGAATTAAATGCATGAGGAAATTCTAGAAAAATACCACCTTTCTAATAGGAACTTGTGCCTTTGCCTTCTTGACGATTTCGACCCAAAAGAGCTGCAATTATTATATTCTTTGCAATGAGCAATTCTTCCTGCTGATGAATATTTCGATATGTTGATTTTGATGGTGGTGAATCTGATATAGTATTAGTACATGTATGAATGGGAAAAACATTCGATGTGTACCATCGGGTAATGCCGTCATAGTCGTTCTCTTTTGTGGATTTCTTTATTCCATCGTTTCTTCGCTATTTCACGATTTTCGAACTTGCGCCTTGTCGAATGTGGTTGGTATATTTATGAGTGTTTTAAGAGAACCAGCAGCCATTATTATGATGATATGGTATGATTTTTCCTTCAGCCGCCATGATTAAAAAACACGTTTTTCTGGGAATTCTTTTCCACGAAATTATACTTTTCTAAAAAGTGATTTAACGATCAGAAATTGAAAATTCAAAAAAACTTACCATTTTTTTCTTGCGATCTGCAGTCTCATCTCGTGTAATTTGCATAGCCGAACCAGGCGATGACGACATCAAGTAGTTTCGTTGCGAATGTGTTGGATTTTCACTAAATTTATCCCCTAGCTCTTTTTTGTGCTACTGTGCAATGCGACTTGTTTCATACGCAATCGATTCGACTTGAAGGCAACCATTTGGGTCTTTTTTCACAGTGTTCACTATCAGCTGATGGCCATACAATGACGTCTTCGACTGGAATTTGCTATTCTGATAGGAAATTTGCTGTAGTGTTGGTACTGGTCCAACCAGAGCCAAAGAGAATCTCACACTTCTGAATATCGTTTTCTGTATATGCACAGAAAGGGGGACCGAAACTAGCGATTTTAGTCCGCCTCCCTTGAAAACAAGAACTGCTTTTGCCTTCGGCCGATTGAATTCCCTGCTCTGACAACTCTGCCCAGGCTAACGGAAAGAGAGGAAAATGTTTTTTTAGCCGACATACCGAAGGCAGCCGAAAAGTCTCAATCGAAACTCACTGAATTTGTTGAATTTCAGTTACGCTGAGCTATTCTTCGACACGAGATAAGGTGAAATCGCGGATTTTAATCAAATTTTCTACACTCTGATAGATAAAAAAGTATTTTTTATAACAAGAAAAACGCTACGGTAAACGTTTTTTAATAAATCTCGCCTAAAAAAATTGTAATTTGTATCGAGAAAAAATTAATAATTTTCTCAAGTGTAGAGAAAAAATCTGCTAAACCAGAAGAAAAAATCCGTGTAATCGGAAAAATCATTTAAAATTTTTATACGAAATTCAATAAGAAAAAAATTTCCCTGAGCTCTCTCCGCCATTTAGTCGAGGCAGAATCTACAGCTCTGAATCATATCAGTCAAATCAATTTGCTTAAATATCAGTCGAGAAGTGTTTTTTTAAATTGAAATTCTTAACAGTGTGTTGTATGTGTGACCTGCTGTGCTAACATTAAACTTCTAATCATTATTGAACCCAGGCAATAACAGAAAAATAAATATATAACAAAAAAAAAATACCAAGATAAATGGTTAAATATTTTAACATGAGAGTGTAAATGAAGAATCTCGACGTAATAAAAGAAATTTTTTTAATCGGGTAATTTGTATGAACATTTTGTAAAATTGATGTATAAAATTCTTTTTAAATAAACTGAACAAATATTTTCTTTTACAAAAATAACTAATTTTCCTTACAACTTCAATAAAGTGAAACTTAATTACCTGAAACCAAAAAAGAAAGAAAAGAAAAATCTTTTTTTTTTCCTAAAAATCATAAATTGTATGATACAAAAAAAAACAAAACAAAATCTTTTTATTGAAGAACACTTTTTATCGAACAAACTGTAAATTTTCATTGCAAAAAAAAAGCAATTTAAGTCAACATAAAAAACGTATCGCCATTTTCTCAACGCCTATCATATTCTTGAAGAGAAAAATTCAAATCATTCCAGAAATTGTGTGGTTTTTCTTGCTTTTTGATTTTAAATAAATAAATCAAAAAGAAAATTGCAAATATTAAATTAAAAAAATTGTGCCTTGAATATCGAAACAAAACATTAAGAAGAATATTTCAAATTTTAAAATAAACCTGCCTACACGTAATCGTAGCCATTTTAAAAAAATATATAGAACAAAGCAACAAAATAAAAAATTTTACATATAACTGAAACTCGCCAAAAGTCGAGAGTTTCAAATTTGTTGAGTAGAAAATTGAAAAGAGATTTTCCGCAAAAACGGCGACCCATCATCAGCTACAAAATCAACTAAAAATGAAGACAAACGTTATGGCCGTCCAACAATATCCGGTATTTTCCGGTAAACAAGACATTCTACGTGAGGTCGTTATGAAATATCTCGACCACTTTTATCCAGAGTAAGTACTTACCAATCATCATGATCCGCCATTTCAGTACAAATCTCTCCAATTTTTTTTTTCACATTTTAAAAAGAAATTCAACCAGCGTTTTTTTTTTTCGTTACACATATTTGGAAAAGTCTACTCAAGGCCTACTACGTTTTTCTATTGCATAACAAAACCCATTCCAGAATATACAATTTTGTCCTACGAGAATTGAAAAAGCCTCTCCTTCGTGTTATTAATTTAAAAATGTAGGACTTTTTGAAGAAAAAAAAGTAGCATTTTCCAATCGAACTTCTTTTGAATGGTTTTTTAAATCCTATGCTGCTAAAATAATGAATAGCAACATAATGTCCTTCCCTTGCTTTAAAAACACCCCACCCGGTATTATAATAAAGCTTCATTTCGACAAATATGGCGTAGTTGCGATATCACAGTATTTGACAAAGGCCATGCGAACAGCAGACCAACGTAGAAAATCAATATTATGGCGAAAATTCAGGGTTTTCGTGTTCTTCTTTTCATGTTCCCATTCTCTACGGGTTCATAACAGAAATTCCAGATAAATGTTTTCCCTGTAATTCCTAAGGGAGGAACACGGAATACGAAATATCTTGAGGATTATCCTGATGGGGACAGATTTCGTATTTTCTACGCTGTTTCCGAAAAACGTGGCTTTTAGAGGCAAATTATCGAATAAGGATATTGAAGAGAATTTTGTTGTGAATTTTTTTTGGAACCATGACTACTTACTGGCCGCACCCATAAAAAATTTACAGCTTTTAGCGTCTCCAGAAAAGTAATATTACTCAGTGAAAAAGCGTATAGAGCTGGCTCTGATGAAGGTCCACTAACATCGTATTGAGATGCAAGTTTCTAAAATTGATACAAAAATGTTGATATTAGGGGTTGTCCATAAAATACGCAATGCTAATTTTCGTCCTTTCGAACCTTCCGTCACGGTTTTTCCCGATTTTATTAAAGAGTTTAATACCGCCGTTGAACTACCACTTACCCCCCCCTCCCCAACATCTCTCCATGTATGACGTTTTTCATGGACAGCACCTTAGTCAATAAAATTATTGGCTATTTCTCTAAGTTCAGGCGCGCACTGCAACAGTCAGCATGCAAAATATTGTAAAAGTGAACATTTAGGTTTTTAAAACACATAAGCCCCCATCGGAATCTACTTCTACTTAATTTAACTTTAACACGTTGAGCGCCACGTGCCCACCGGAGAGCATTTTAATTTTCCAACAGAGGACCAAGTGCCCACCGGTGGTAATTATTGAATGTCGATGGTGGGACAACGTGACCACCCGTGGTCACACTAGTTTCATTTCGAGGCATCGTGACCACCAGTGGGAACATTTTACATATATTTAGTTTTGAGAAATACGCACACAGATGGAAGGACGGACGGACATGCAAAATTCCATTTTTTTTTATCAATCTAAACACACTGGTGTAATTCATTTTTGTGTGTGATGACGGGATCTTGGCGTTACAAACGGTAAAGCAAATTTAATTGGCGTGGATGGCTCAGTCAGCTAAGCGTTTGCCTTGTGATCCAAAGAGCAGTGGTTCAAATCCCACTCAGGGCAAAATAATTCGGCTTGAATTTGAATTTGGAACTTTCCTGCTCATGGACCTAAACACGGACCAGTTTGGTCTTTGCCTCCCGCCGCCTGAATACTCCTCCAAGCTCTGTAACAGGACACAATGGACGATAAGGCTATGTACTGTCGCGCCAAGTCTTCGTTGCAGTGTGATGAGGAGTATTCAGAGTGTGAATGGAATGGTTGAATGAATGATGTCTTGAGCTGTGCTTCGGCATTAGAGGCAATTTGCCTAAGCTCCTGGCATAAACATAAAAAAAATATATATATACCCTTTGGTTTCACCATACGGGTATAAAAAATTGAATTTTGCATGTCCGTCCGTCTGTGGCGGGGATTGCGGGCGCACGGATTGAGCTAGAGACTTGAAAATTTACGCAGATTCATTTTTCGTAAAATGCAAGACTAAAGGCCGTTAATGGGCAAAAATAGAACATTAGGGGGGGTACCCCCTATACGAACGAAAACGTTTTTTGAGAATATCTCAAGAACGGTGAATCTCATCAAAAAAGTGCAAGAACAAAAATTATTTAGAATATGATTCTACATAAAACTCCCATACATCAAGATCCGATTGGTATAAATTTTAAAAAATCTTATTGAAAAGTTTGACTTCAAAGTGGAATTTTTATACAACTGTTCGCCGTTCACTTAAACTTCGAATAATGACGTATCACCACACGGGTTTTCAATAATTGCCAGATTGACAATTATAGCTTTTGTTATGTTTTTTTTTTTTTGATAACTTTTCCCTGAAAGCCTGAATACGAACCACAAGAAAATCTATTAATCGTCTTTTCTTGATTATACATTTACCTGTAGAAAAACACAATTGAAATTAGCTTCCGAATCCGCTGTTTATTTCAAAATGGAAATTGTATTACAATTTGAACTCTAGTGTAAATAATTTTTTTTGATTCTCGATTATTTCATCTAATCGACCGACAGTGTCTAAAAATAACTCGAAAAAAATCAAAGAAAAAGAGCAAAGAAACCTTCAAAACATCAGCATGCGATACCCCTTCATAGAATGAGGTCAATAAATTGTTTCATTCTCGAGAAAACACTATGAAAAAAAAACTGATTGAACAAAAATTCTAATTTAAATCATCGCCTTGTGCTCCCGCCGTGATCTTCGCCGAAAATGAAACGATCTTTATATTCATTTTAACATTAAAAAAAAATCAAATTGCTTCACTATCGGTGCCACGTTGACATCTTTCTTTCGGCTTTTTTTTTCTTTCTTTCTTTCGGACGATCGGCAAGATCGCCCTTCCTCTATACGCGAATTGCGATCCGATCGACGACTTCTTGACTTTCGGCATATGACAAACTTTCTATTTCTGATACCACCCTAATAAAAAAAAATTCGCCAAATCTGCCAATTTTTATCAGCAAACACAATCTTACAATAAATTCTTGTATTATTTTTCGTTGTTTTTCGCCAAAAAATTCTTCTTTTTTTTCAGTAGATTTTCGTTGATTTTGATTCATTCAAAAGAAAATGAAATAAACTCAAATTCACCAGCATTTAGAAAAATTATTTAAAAATCGTTGTCACTTAAAATAAATTGATATCAAAGTATTTTTTTTATGTTCGCTCGCATATGTACGTTACGTACGAGTGTTGTATGAAACATCATTGGCGCAAGGCTAACGTGGTTGTAAATTTGTTCAGTTGTCGATTTGATTTCGCCAAAAAAAGTGTGTCACGCATATCGTAAAACGTGTACGGCACCCAAGAAAGCGTAGTCGTCAACAACAAATAAGACATCGAGTGGAAAATATTCTGAATAAATGAATCAAAACAACCGAGAAAACATCGGCAGCCATTTTTTTTTTCTTTTTGTACAGCTCCCCATCAAAGCGTTTTTTTTTTGCTGCATATTATTTTTAACTTTGATAGTTGAACGGAGTTACCGTTGGCTGGGTTACCTACCTGTCGTCGTGGCTTTAAAAAAAATGTAATTTTTTTGTTTCACATCAAAACGGTAGCTCAAAACTCAAAGCTTGAATTGAAACCCTAAAAGCGATACCATCTTTGAAACCTATCAGATTTCACCATTCCAATGCGGTGCCCTTTTTCGCTGTTACATTCAGAAATCGTAGATTGCGTTTAATTAGGTACAGGTATAAATCTACCTTTCTAACAAAATCGCCCGAAGCACGGTGCTCATGTGCACATAACCTAAAAAAAATACTCAACTTTCAAAAAGTTACCCACGTACGCGTAATCGGCAATCACTTAATTGACTTACGCATGGCCTATGAGACCCCTGAGTGTGACATATGTGTGTGTGTGGGCACCATGGCCTCGTACGAAAATGCGTGCCCTACCCACAACTTTTGGGAAAACAAAAAAAAACCACCATAATTACCAACAAAAAAAACTAAAAGGTGTTTTATATTATTTGCCAAGGTAATTAACTTTGTATACCTAAATTGACCCTCTCCCCCTTTCTTCCGATTTTTTTGGGGTACCCCCCCCCCCTCGCTCCTTCCCCCTTTGAAAACCAATAACTTAAATTGTATATTTTCGAAAGTAACTTGACCTGCTTCGTTCACCCTCCCCCGTGCCAAATGTTTGATTTTTTTTCCATGTTTTGCTGAAATTTTGCTTATATTGCCATCTTATATAACTCTAGTTAAAAGCAAGAAACTGTAATTGGAGAAATACACCGCGTCTCATAGTGTAGAGACGTCCGCCCCACTATGCGAAATTGCCCCATTAAGCAAAGTCAACTGGTATTGCTTCTGGTGAGGTGCAAAACCGGTTAATCGTCGCCAAGTTTGTTGGATTTTGGTTCGTGAATAAGACAAGTTTTTCTTTTATTTCTCACAACTAAATTTTTTTTTTTTTTTTTTTTTTAAATTTCATCCCAAGAAAACCCGGCCGAAATCTATATCTACCTGTAGTTTTCAGCTGGTTGCAAATAGACGTCACGGTTTGTCGATTTTTAGGGTTCCGGTTGCATTGGCAAAGTGTGCCAATTTGTCAGTCCCGTAGACGTGGAGCACTGATTCTGAACTCAACTCTGTGTATTTTCACGATATAAAAGAATATCTATAAGACGGTATAAAATTCAAAATCCAAGAGTTTGTTTCCTTCTGTCGTTTTCTATTATACGGTCTTATAAATTAAGAATTGCCTTGAAAGACGACAGAAAACAATGTCAACCATATAAGTTGAATGTTGGGAAGATAGGCTGAAAAAGATTTTAAAAAAAATTATTTTAAATGTCAAGTTCATTTTCAGTTTTTTATTTTTTTTTACAAAATTTCATAAAAAAACATAAAGAAATACAAAACGAAATAAAACCATAGATGTGCTTGATATTATGCTCCACTGAAGACGTATCGGTCTGGCCTTAGATCGTGATAACTTCATTTTTTCAATCTCGGGATTTACCCTTGAGATCCACTTGATACATCGAGTAATTTTTATGATTTTATTGTCAATTCGTCTCAAAAAGGTGACAACAAACATCTTTATCGAAGAAGATATTCGAAATTCTTACCCAAAACACGAAAACTCACTGAACTCAATGAAGTTTTTATTAACAGAAATGCCCATAAGCCCTAAAACGGTTGTCTTTACCTTTAAATCGAGCGAAAATTTGACCAAAGGGTCCTAATTTTTTACGGTCAAGCAAAAATAATAACAAACGATATGAAAAAAATATCACCCAAGAGAAAAGATAAGATCTAATGGAGCACTGTAGAAAATGAATTTGAATTTAAACCGAAAAATGGGGTAAAAACGGGGTAAATTTACAAAAAAGTCGTAAAATTTCGAAAAAAAATCAGAATTTAGCTCGCACACCATTTAAGTTGTAAAATCACCCAAAAAACATTAATCTTACACTAGAAATAGGGTAATTTTAAACCTTGCGTAAAATTTCGACCAATATTCATATTTTTACTCTCATTTTGGTGTAAAAACACGCTCACAGAGTATTTTTGCATTATTGAACGGACAATTTCATTATTTCACAACGCAATTGACGGCATTAGCGTGTTTGATGAGTCATTTGATCGCCATTCCAGAAATGGTTCAATGGTTAAACACTAAATAGTTTATTCGCTCTGGCTTGATGGAGCTATGTTGCCTTAACCTTATAATTCGCATAAGGTTTGTGGCATCGTAGTATAAATACTCGAATCGACTTTTACTCCACCAAAATCCTGTAAGCCTGCGTGGAAACTGGTAAAGCAGGCTCTGATGATGGTAAGCCAGCTTACATACCAGAAACTGGCTCCTGATGGGTTTTCAGGGCAGACATGCCCGACCTGTTGGGGGGAAATTTGGTTGTGAAAACATCCGCAAAAATAATATAATAATTTTGTTGTATTATTTTTGTTTTTGCAGACCGTATAAGCCGAGAAATTCTAATACCATTTTCGGTGTAATTTTAAACAAAAAATGTCGTAAAATTACACCTTAAGACGCGGTTTTGCTACCAAATAGGAGGAAAATTACAACAAAAATGTGGTAATATTAAACACCCATGGTAGTTATTACACTATTTTCGGTAATTTTAAAGAAAAAATGTCGTAATATTACACCAGTATTGTACTTTTACTTCTTATTTAGTTTAAAGTTCCCCCGTAAAAGTGGCTTTTGTACGCCACAAAATGAGTAAAAATGCATGGCTTTTAAGCCATTACGACTCGGTTTTATTTTACTACACTCTAGAAAATTTTATTGTAATTTTACCCCTATTATCGTAGGAAACCATTTTCCTACGATAATAGGGGTAAAATTACACCGAGTCGTAATGGCTTAAAAGCTATGCATTTTTACTCATTTTGTGGCGTACAAAAGCCTCTTTTACGGGGGAACTTTAAGCTAAATAAGAAGTAAAAGTACAATACGGGTGTAATTTTACGACATGGATGTTTAAAATTACCACATTTTTGTTGTAATTTTCCTCCTATTTGGTAGCAAAACCGCGTCTTAAAGGTGTAATTTTACGACATTTTTTGTTTAAAATTACACCGAAAATGGTATTAGAATTTCTCGGCTTATACGGTCTGCAAAAACAAAAATATTATATTATTTTTGCGGATGTTTTCACATCCAAATTTCCCGGGCATGTCTGCCATGTGGCAGGCGCCACACAGGATTTTGGTAGAGTAAAACTCGATTCGAGTATTTATACTCCGATGCCACAAACCTTATGCGAATTATAAGGTTAAGGTTAAATTGTCCGTACAATAATGCAAAAATACCCTGCGAGCGTGTTTTTACATCAAAATGAGAGTAAAAATACGAATATTGGTCGAAATTTTACGCAAGGTTTAAAATTACCCTATTTCTAGTGTAAGATTAATGTTTTTTGGGTGATTTTACAACTTAAATGGTGTGCGAGCTAAATTCTGATTTTTTTTCGAAATTTTACGACGTTTTTGCAAATTTACCCCGTTTTTACCCCATTTTTCGGTTTAAATTCAAATTCATTTTCTACAGTGTACTATGATAGTAGGAAAATGGTTTCCTACTATTTTAGTGGTAAAATTACAATAAAATTTTCTAGAGTGAGGGTAGTGAGATCGCGATGTGCACAACGCTCCCTACCTCAAAGAAAGGAAAAAATGGTTTCCATTTTCTTTCTCCCAAGACGCCCATTTTCGATATTTGGTCTTTTAAAAGGACCGGCGACCGCCTTCTCCAATTTTGGCAGTAAGGATTATGTATAGTTATACTCCATTATGTGGTCTCGGCCTCCAAAAGACACCCGACAACATTCCCCACTTGGGGCAGTTAATAAAAATGTCAAAAAAGGAACAAATTCGTTGTTATTTAAATGCAGAGAAACCCGGCATGGAAATCAAAATTATATAGTTATTTTAACCTTCAATTGATGAGATGGGTCCAGTGGACCCACATTGACTTTTCTCTCTTTGCTATTTCTCATGTTTTCAGCACAGTGACTCTGAAATCTTCAGTACCTTCATACAGTATGGTCTTGTATGCCGAGTTTAAAGCACGGATTTGGTATGTGATTAGAACAATTCCATTGGAAACCACCTCATCATTTACGCAAATGATTTTCACCTCATAAATTAAGGGTTAAAACCTCTAAAGAAAATTTTGTTGCGTGCGAAATTTCTAAAAAAGAAACCGACACAAGTGGAAATTCGTATCAAGAAATGCGCCGCAGGTGAAAACCTTCAACGAAAAATTGCGCTGCATTTGAAAAAAAAAGTATAATTTGCGAAGTAGAGTATCTTTTAATATATTGTAACTCTAAACTGAGTAATCCGGAACTAAAGTTTAGTTTCCTTGGTCAACATGCCTGATTCCGGTACAACCCCAGCTAACCCGGGATGTTTGGTCAGAGAACAAATAATCTAGAGAATAAACTCTTAGAACAAATTTTTGACAAATTTTCCCTTCGAAGGGGGGAAAAATGTCCCTATCATTCACTAGCTACGGCCTAAAAGTTAATTACTTTTAGACTAGGGAGCACGAAGCAGAGAGAATCATTTTCGTCGTATCTATTCAATGAGATGGAGGAATCGAATGGATAATTTTTTCCGTGTTACATCGGATCCTCTTGCTTCATCTCACAGTGGAAAAATTTTCTCTAAAAATTTGTTCTAAGAGTTTATTCTCTGGATTATTTGTTCTCTGGTTTGGTTACATTTTTATGGGTTGGTTGGTTTTGTAAGAGGGGGGCTCACAAGGGAACCCCACGCACGTAGGCCTCAAACTGGGCCCATTGAACACCTCCGATGCCCCTCGCTGAAGTAGATTGAGCGCAAGTCCGGTTGAGCTCAAGTACATTTTTATTACGTCCCTAAAGGTTTTCTGCATCGAAAAAAGACTTCAATTTTTTAGAGGATTAAATATACTTATCTCGATGAACCCAAAAATTTATAGTTACGCCACCACTTACTGGAATCATAGCTCCAGAGAAAGTATTAAAAATGACAGAATAATCGCTTTTCCAACACGGAGAGAAATTCATTGGCATAATCAACTACAAACTTTAATTGGTTTTTCGTCAACTTCGTTTGTGATTAATTCAACTAAGGACACATTGTCATTTATCAAAATGATGTAATTTTCATTATTAAACTAACTCATTGTCAATTACCAATCATTGTCAACATTGTAAAAAAATGAAATTTTATTAATTAATCACGAAATTGGTATACCTACTTTGAAATCAACTACATTTGTGTTAAAAACAAACAATTTCCGTGATCTTTTAGTCAACAATGCGTCGTTAGTTGATTTGTATAGTTAATTTAATCTCGAACGTAGTTGATTTCACCATGTCCATTGTTATGGTGAGTGATCACGACACGTAGTTGAAACAACCACTAATTTTTCCCTCCGTGAATTATCAGTGAGTTCAAGGAATTTTGATGTCTGAAAATTTTACACTTCTTAACATAATTTATTTTGTCAATTTGTCTACAGTGCCAGGTTCTTTACGAAAACAACTTGTCAGTACTGACCTCAATAAATTACTGGCTGTAATCAATCATTCTACCATTCATCTAGTGATTACAGTGGAACCAACAACCGAATTACATCAAATCAACCGAAAGTCCGAAATATAATAAAGCACAACATTATTTTGCGGAAACTGCCCACTTGAAGCGTGTAGTGGCATAAACATGTTTAGGTGGCAATTTCATTTGAAGGTCCATCAAAACTCTTAGCGACGCGTAAGATTTCGTAATTTCCCAAGAGTTATTCAACTCGAATTTGAGTATATTTTCCGTCTCGGCGATCTAGAAAAAAATTTCCACTGCTGATGTGGTCTTTTTGGTGGGGGGCATACCTTAATCATGTGATCATAGGATGGGGGGCAGTGAAGTGGCCAAGGCATTCATTCCACCTCCGCAAGGGCCCTCAACAACGCGTTGGTTCCGATGGGCCACTTGACCTCAAGGTCTTCAGAAATGTTGGGACACTCATGAATTTTAGTGCTTGAATTTTATATTCTGGCTGTGAAATTTACATTAGCCCCCGAAACTTTATAAAAATTATGTCGAGACTTCAGCATTACTAAACCGTGCCGCCATCTCAATTTGCCCAGGGCAAGCCATTAATTCAAAATATCTTCTATCCAGAATTTCAATTATGCTTTTTTTATAATCTTAGATAACTTTGCCAAGATCTCCCTCCGTCTTGGCTTTTCTCTATTTTACAAGAATCGCCAGATCTTACATGAACTCCGCGTAGTGAATGGGGGAGCGGCCCACTCTTACCCAAATTCAACTCTCGGGCTACAAATCAAGGCCAATCATTTTGTTTGTCTGTTTCGATTGAATTTAAAACTTAAATTCTCAAAAGTTTTCTTTTGTAAGGTCAGCAAATTTTCTCTTCCCGGAAAATGATTTCGTCACATTGCTTTGCTGTGAATTTCTGTCCCGATTTTAAACCAGGAATTCAAAATCAAATTCGTGGATCTCAAGTTACGCTCGACACTCATAACTGACCGATCGGATTAGATCAGATTCCAATTCAGGGCGCCAAAATATTGTCGGTCGAGAGATGAGAGATGGAAAAAAAATTGCTAACGTAGCGAAAAATTCAATGAAATGTTCTTGGATTTTCTTTATGATAAGAAATTCGGTTGATCTTTTCCGCATATGGTGGTCTATTCGCTTGATTTGTTGTTTAGTTTTATCGAATAAATTGTTAAAATCCGTAACGGATTCCGAAAATGTGCGTTTATTCACTTGATCTGTTTGTCATGTTTGATAAATTCAGATATTTGCTCTCGATTCAAAATTTCTGCTGTGTCGACAGTTTTTTTTAGCATAATTCGCTCTTAATTTATAATTTAAAAAATTCAGCGGAAATCAATTAGCACGCGAATGTTCGTTCTGGCAAAATTTGCAATATTTCGATTGAAATATTATCCGCGTTTGTTTACACTTATTCACAGTGCGTAAAATCGCATTTCGGGCAGAAATGACAATCAGCAAATCAGCTCAATTTTTTACATTCAACTGAAGCTGTTTTTGTTAACCAACAAAAGGGTTTTTTTTTTCATCTACACACTGGAATAGCAGTACTGGAATAACATAAACGACAGTAGGTAGGAAAATATAACGTAAGATCTCGTCTCCATTAGACAGAAATTTCGCAGGACATCAAGCCAAAAAAAATGTCCAGCGAAGGAAGAATTTTCACGACATTTCCAATGTCGTGGACAAAAGTTATCGGAAAAAATCTGTCTATAATTGTAATTTGAATGGCAGGCCATGAAAATATGTGAAATAGACATTTAAAATAAAAAAAGAAAATTTCTTCAACGTGAATCAATTTAAAATCCCCACATAGGCCGCATTCACACACAGCTGTCCAATTAATCGATTTCTTACTTTAATTCCAGTGAATTGTCAAATTTTAGAGTTGCACTAATATTTTTTGGCTCACAAATTCAGTACTTTGCCACTAATGCGGCGGTCACACAACGCTGTTTTACCAGCGAGGGGAGGGGGGGTCTGAAACAGTGTAATGTACTAAACTTTAAACAAAACATAAGAAAAGCTACGCTGCCAGAGGGCAATCGTCAAAAATATGAGGACAGAGATAAATCTTATCGCATGGGAAAGGGGAAAGGAGTGGTTCGATTGGATTTTGACGTATGGGACGGTTATGTAAAATCATATTCTAAACACATTTCATCTTAATAAATTTTTCGATATGACTCACCGTTTTCGAGAAAATTGCAAAAACTGTTTCGTTTGTATGCTAGAGAAGGGGGAAGGAATGATCAAATTTTGCCCGTTCACGAACTTAGCCTAGCCATTTACGAGAAACGTAACTATACAAAATTTCAAGTCTCTAGCTTAATTTTTTTTGAAAGTTATGGTGTTCACGGAGAGACAGACAGACAGACAGACGGGCGGACATGCCTCGTCACACTTTTAGGAGGAAGGGAGGGGGAAGCCTAAAATTATCGTAACTTATATTATGGACTGTAAAAAATTTTTATGTAATAGCAGTTTAATAGATAGAAATTCTAAGAAATACAAGAGATTTATTATCAGAGTCAGAGTCAGTATAAAAAAAACATTCTGGATTTTTTTAAAACTAATCTGCGTGTAAAAAAAAAGTATTTAAAGAATGTTTCGTATAAAACCATTGGTCAAAGATCTTTTAATACGAACAATAGTGCGCAAAAAAATCGTCTTTTGTTATAGATTTAGATATTTATTTATAAATTGACCTCCAAAAACCTCGATAAACCATAAAAACAATTCAAAAATATAAACAATTTAAAATTCAACTCTAAAAATACCAAAAGAAAAAAAATACAGAAATTCTTTTAATTTTTTTTCTATTTTCATGTGAATTTTTCATATCAAAATGTCGTCAAAATTTGATCGTAATGAAGTCACTTCAGAACGTTTTGTGTGAATCACTAAAACTCATTCTTGAGTAGAGTAGATTACGACATTGTTGCTACCTTCGACGTCATTTTGGACACTTGGTCGAGGCACTTCATCAAATAATAAACCATGATGAGTTTATCTCGAACATAGCAACCATTTGCGGATCGCATCATTTTTTGAGGAAGTTTTTTTTTATCACGAAGAAAAAAGCCACAGAACCTCCTTCCCACTCATCTGCACCACAATCGGAATTCAAAAACAAAACAAATTTATGATATTTAATTACAAATCTCAAACCTTTGTTTTTGTTTTTTAAATAAATGAATCATAATTGTGGGAAATCGCACGACCAAATATGATACGGAAAGTATGCAATGTTATGGGAGTTTAGGGCTTCTAAAAAAAGGCGGGAAATTCGAATATTTGAGTGAATTAAATGCCATTGAAGAGATAATGTTGCGAGTTGACCTCATGGGAAAATAGTTTAAACATTTTATAGCTCGTAGAATATTTGGGAAACTAATTTCATATTTGATTATCTGTCGGTTTTTTAATTTTCCACATTTTTATTGTACACTCTGGAGATGGAAAAAAGTGGATTAAAAATTGACTATGAGCTCAAATAAAACCAATTTTTGTAGCAAAGCAAACAAATGTCTTTTTTTTTGGGAAATTTTGTTGTTTTAGAGTTGGGAGTCAACCTGGTACAGGTATTTAGCACCTCTAGTGCCACCCATCATTACCTTGGGGGTGAGGTTCTTGATCGCAACTCACCTTGAAACAAAACTAACAGACTTTAAAAAAAAACATGAGCGAACAACAAAAATATGCGACACTTACTGTTTTTCTTTGTTCATACAAGTAAAATAGACAGCGGATGAGGTGAAGTGTGACTTGGGCCCCTCTAATTTGCATCTTAATGAATGCCAAATGAATTCAGTCCTAGAATTAATGACAACACTGTTAATAATTATTTACTAGACATTCAGTTGCATGAGTTTATGTGATTAAAGGCGATTTGCATAAATAAAATTTAATACCAATTTGGAACAAATGCGAAATGTAAACATTTTTCGTCTAATCCTAGCATTAGGATGTTACATAAAATACGTTGGACTTTTGTGGGGAAGGGCGCTGGAGGGGGAAGAGGAATCTAGTTAGTGAAAAATGTGATTGCGAAAAGCTGGTAATAGGAATTATTGTCAATTACTGAATAATTATAATATACAAGAGTGGGGTGAAAATTTTCAGTCTGGGCAAAAAAAAATTATTTGTAACAACCCTCTTCCTCTCTTTAACATGTTGAGCGCCACGTGCCCAAAGGTGAGCATTTTAATTTTCCAACAGAGGACCAAGTGACCATGGTGGTCATTGGATATCGATGGTGGGACAACGTGCCCACCCGTGGTCACACTACGTGTTTTATTTTCGAGACATAGTGACCACCGGTGGTAAGCTTTTACATTTGCTTTGAGAATTATTAAGTTTGGTCCCAGGATGTAAACATATTTTACTTGGAATTGGTAGTACTTCGTAAAGCACGCGGTCTGCTGTGTAATTCAAAGAATGACCACCGGTGGGCACGTGGCGCTCAACGTGTTAACTGTCAAAAGAGATAACTTTTTCGACTTTCTGTCAAAAGAGATAAGCTAAATTTTCAGCTCAATCGGTTTAGTAATTTTGAAGTTAGAACTTTTGGACGCAAGTCAAGCCAGCTTTGTTTCCTGCGGCTAAGAAATTTCCTTGATTTTCTCGAAAACGGCTGGATATCTGTCGAAAAATAATGCAAATATACCACCCTCGGTGTTTTGTGGACCCTGAAGAGCGGATCGAAAAGGACGGGGTTGACCAGAGCGCAAAGAAAATTGGGATACAAAATTTGAGGTAATCGGAACAAGACTGAGACCTCTGGCACGAAAAATGCCTGCGGCAGCAGGCCGAGGCCAGAAACCGGTTGTTGTGCCGAAAAAGAAGAAAAACGGATGTCTAATAGGTAAACCGCTCAGCCTGGAAGCCGGGAAGGTCGAGGGTTTAAATCTCGGCTACAACGCATTGTATTTTGAGATCCACTCAACTTGCTTTATCGTAATGACTATAGTGATAGTTACTGCTTGGTGCCAAGGACACCATCAGTTTAGATTGCTATAACGGCCTTTGCTGTCGATGGTTTAAACAAAAAAACATTAAAAATGTTGCAATTTTAAAAACTTTAAAAACTGTAGGTGTGGCTTAAAAACTGTAGGACGAAAAATTGCTAGAAACCTGAATTGAGGGGACCCAAGTCTATTTTTGGGATGTAGTTCAACAAATAGATGATTTTTAGGGAATTCGCAACAATTTTTCGCCGGCGCCCAATATTTTTAGTTACAAGTCGCCACGGCATTGCTAATCATTTTTTCAAGGAATGAAAAACCATTTATAAACATCGGTTTATAAATATGGTCAAGTTTACATCTTCCATCAATTAATGCTGGCTCTATGGCTTCGTTCAGCGCTTATACAGCGAGTACAATCTATAAGGGACAGGTTTTTTTTCCTCTTGCAATGGCGTCGAACACAATACGAAACTCATAAAAATAACGAGAACAAACAAACAATAAATGCTCTGCTACTTAATTTCCAATTTCAACATTAAGTTCTGAAATAGAAAATATTTCTTGGTTTTGAAAACATTTCCTCTGTTTACGCTTGTTTTTTTATAATCACTGGCAACCAACGTAGCATAAGAAAAACAAAATTTATTTGTGGTTTTGAAAATTGAAAAAATATTGTGAAATCGATGGCTTAGTTTTCTGAAAGTCGTTGTTAAAAATAAAACTTGTATAAACAATCATCAATGTGAATAAAAAATATGCTTTCAATAAAGCGAGTTCTTATAATAATGTGTACAGTGAATTTCTAATAATATACATAATTTTTAATGTATTTTTATTGTTCTTTTTTGCAGTGCATCTGGTACTAGTGCAGTCGCAATTGATAACAAGATCGAACAAGCAATGGTAAGTAATGATTTCATTTTTTTCTTACATTTTATGTGAAAAGTATTTTCTGCTATGGTTTTCTTCTAAACACATGAGATGTTTCTGTTAAAGCGAAATTAACAGAGCGCTGCAGGTGTTTTTTTGAAGGCGCTTTTGTATGCTGAAACTTTTGTGCAAATGCTCCGCAGGCAAAAATGTTTGCCTGTCAAGGTCAAATACAACCTTTAATTGAAAGCTATATAGTGCCAAGGTTGCCATTAGCCGGATGTAAATTTTAGATCAGTAGAACAGATTCAAATCTGTGACTTCTACGCTCTTGTATATTTACTATACTTTTACTGCCTAATTTACTAGACCTTGACGCTAGATTCTAGCAGAGAGGTACTAGCTAGGACGCAATTTTTCGTAGAATCGCTTTAAGCGCCATTTTGAGATATTTAGAAGATCGCTGCGTCAAATTCGGATCTCACGAAGAACAAAATATGTAAATACGCTTCTCTGGCAACTGTTAGATCAATTAAAATGTGTACTTCACCGCGGAATTCAGGCATTTTCTCTTGCGGCGCAATTTTTTTTCAATTTCTACTTATAACGCATTTTTTTAAACAAAATTTTGTCTGCGCCGCATTTTTTTTTAAATAGAAATAGTGCATTTTTTTAAACTTAATTTGATTGCGGCGAAATTTTTGTTTTATACCGAAGAACTAAGATTTGCTTTTTGTCTAGATTATCACAATCAAAAATTGAGACAAACTTTCTTCTGTCTGATCGGTCTTTCAAAATTTTCAGGCACACAGAAATGCGTTTTCTTCTATTTTTTTTTGAAAGGTTAGAAAGAAAGGAGCGCCAAATACAGGTTTTCCCTCTTCCTTTAGGAAGGTAGGAGCGCTAGATACAGGTCTTGGCACGACTCTGCAATAATTAAATGTACGTTGAGGCCGACATTTTTTAAACATACTGCGACCCAATTATTTCACCCAAGAGCTATATAGTCCCAAGGGAAACTCCACTCGATTTTTTGTGCTTTTCACGTTCCATAAATAAATACAATTTAAAGTGAGCAAATACCGATAAAAAAAATACGCCGCAGGCGAAAAAAATATAATGCCCAGCCAAAGTTCGCATATTTAGTAATAATTTTTCTAGTGTTTGATCTATATATATAAAAATGGATGTTTGTCTGTCTGTCTGTTTGAGATTACAAAACTCAAAAACTACTGGACCGATTTTTACGCGGTTTTTTGCAAAATGATCTGCCTTGCCAGGAGCAGGTGTGTTTGATTTTCAAAATTCGAAACGGAAGGCCTTGAAAGAATAACGCAAATATCCCTTTTCCCCGTTTTCCCGGGAAAATCAGCATTAGGGGGTTTCCGGGGTCGCTGATCACGAATCCGGTGTTGGAATTTCAAAATTCTAAACAGAAGGTCCTGTAAGGATAACAGAAAACAACTAATAAATCAATCAACCATTGTTTCACATTAACAACAATTAAAGCAGTACCTATATTTTATTTTTTTTCCCGTGGATGACGCATCCTCGTAATAACTGTATCCAATAATGAAATATTATTAAAGCAATAAAAAATTTTTTGGTAGTCATAATTTTGAAACATCAGCAGTGAATCATACCATATAGGCTTGATTATTTTTTTTATCGTGGTTTTTTTTATATATTATCCAACTTCTCCCCAAGAATGAAAATTTTATGATAAATATTTCGTTATTCATTATGGAATATACATAAACGATTTCAGTAGCGCCCGTTGTATGGAATCTGAATAGAAATATTTAAAAAAAAAAACAATTTTCCTTATCGAAGAAGCCTTGATGGTGGTGAATTTAATCTAAAAATGAAAACGTCATTCAATTGGTATTTAGTACAAGAAGTGAAATGTTGGAAAAATCGATTTTTCGCAACTATATAACTCGTTTCACTCAACTTAAGTGGTGAAGTACTTTTTTTTATCAGTCTTTCACATCAGAACTTTATGGGCTTTCAACGAAATTAGCCTTTTTTTCACCCTGATGACTCATTCCAGTAATTTCCTTTTAAGCGCTTCACCATTCTGTCATCTTATGACATTCAGTCGTAATTTTCAACCCTTTGTCAAGTTTTCCTCAAATCCTCCTCCGTACAACTGACATCTGTCGAATAAATTATGTCGTTTCAGATTATTTACGTTTTCCTCGCACAGCTTCTAATTGGAATGTCTATTTCTAATACATGGAAAATGGTGAAAATTCTCTATAAAAGAGAGCACTTGAGTAAGTTTATCGATTTTTCCCAAGGATCTCTGGTTCTGTTATGACGGGCATTCATTTAGCACAAACAATACGTATTATTTTTATCTCGAGAAAACCCTTCAGATGTAATTTTTACGAGTAATCCCCATCCACACCAACCTCTCGATCCTTTCGCTTTGTTAGTGTAAAAAGCCATCTGACAAAGGGTAGGGAAAAAAAATTCATTTAACGATAAGTTTTACTCTATTCCACTCCAATAAACCCAGCGTAGTGAAAGCTTAAGGAAAATTTATTTCTATTCAATAAAACGGAGTGGTAGCCACCCGACATTGGAGACCTTGAACTCTATATGCGACCATAAATGAATTTTATATAAGTTTTCTGTTATTGCTGTTATTATTTTTTCCTGTTCAAATCGAAATCCATTACAGTAAATATAATTAAACGATGAAAATGTCAACTTGAAACGAATAAATGGCTAGTCATGTTGTTTACTTTAGGATATTTCTGTTTATTTTTCACATTAATCAAAAAAACTCTAATTTTCCAAAAGCATTTCGCTTGTTTTCGTTTTCACTCCCATGTAGTTGCCCAAATTTATTATTAAATTGTCTGTCATTAATTTGTCAATCGGAATAGTGTATGATTATCCAAGGGTTCACATTGGTAAAGTTCAGAGTGGCTAATGAACCTAGCATAATGTCAGTTGTTAATAATGCCACCACACTCTCGCCGAATGCAGGCGAATCAAACTTTGATGAGAGATTTGGCAAATGTGGGCGAACGCGAGTCTGCCAAGCACATCCAAGCATCAATCGTCACTCAATTTTTGAAAATCCCGCGGAAATTGCTGCTTTACAGCTTTATTCTAAAGCCTGAGTAGTCACAACTTGGGCCTGTTTGCACGTACTATTCTTAAAAATAAAGTTGCGGGTAGCCTACCTTCACCGTAGAAATTCTGGGACTTAAATATTTTAAGGTGAACAAAAATTGCTAACTTTCATTGGTGCAAACGGTACTTAGTCACAAGAGCCTGAATTTATATGGATTTATGACTTAAATGTCACAACGTCAGAATAGGGTGTTTGCGTCTACGTTTGCGTAAGTTTTCAAATTTGCTTGCACACCAAAATCGTCGCGTAAACTTACAAGGATCATGTAAAAGATTTTTTCATACAAATTTTGACAGTTCATTTACGAAGAGGTAAACTTACGCGGTTTACGTTGTTTACGAGGTATTTGCGAGATTCCATGAATACCCCAATTTTCAAGTTTGACCACTCCAATTAGATGTTTTCACCACAAAGTCAAACACAAACTCATTTAAACGATGGAGAGGAAACTTATTTAGACGATGGAGAGGAAACTCATTTAGACGACGGAGAGAAGGGAGGGGGTAGTTGGCCGTCTGTCTCAAGCCGAACCATAGATTACCTAGATAGGAATCGTAGGGCTTTTTCCGTGTACCTACGTTGGAGTAAAGATAACCGATATACTCTGGACGCGGTTTTTCTTTCTTTCCTATGCGTAAATTATCAACAAAACACAACACATGTAAAACCTAGCCACATTTTCATACACCACCAACACATGCAATTTTCCGACAGCGGGAGATTGCATGTGTTGGTGGTGTATGAAAACATGGCTAGGTTTTACATGTGTTGTGTTTTGTTGGTAATTTACGCATAGGAAAGAAAGAAAAACCGCGTCAAGAGTATATCGGTTATCTTTACTCCAACGTAGGTACACGGAAAAAGCCCTACGATTCCTAACTAGTATAAACTATGGCCGAACGTAGCCAAAATTTGGCAAATTACAGCAGGTCAATACAAAAACACCACATGCTCTCTCGCGTTTGCCTTGATTCGCGCGCATTCGGAGAGATTGTGGTGGCCACATCAAATATGATAAAACTGGTTATAACGACGAAATAAACAAACCCCTTATCTTTGACGTTGAAAGAAAACTTCATTGAAAAGTCAATTCCGAATTTTTTTAACATCAAATATCATAAAAAATTGAGCAATTTTTTCTACACTCCCAGCGAAAATATTGTTTCTTAATTAGTTTTACGTTAATTTAACCGTCAAAATTTCTTTCTTCAAAACATATTGCAAGCAATAAACTAAAGTACATCATAAAATGTCACAAAGATATCATTTTATGAGTAACATAAAATTTCAATATGTTTAAAACTGCGTTTTCTTTCATCAACAAAGACGATCGTTAATATATTATTTTTTGTGTTTTCACAAAATCAAATATTTGTGCAACTTTATTGTCTGAATGGGTTTTTATTAATATTTTCTCATTTTATGAAATTTTAAAAATTCTTTTAGTACTGCGCAGGTAAATAGAATACCGGAAATAAATCCAGTTCTCTTTCTTTATTACATTTAAAGGGTGAGTGGTTTCAAAGTGAATATTCATCCCTTTTTTTGTTTACAGCAGACCGGCTATGAAGAAAACATGAAATGTGAAATTTCTATTATTACCAGAGAATAAGCCGGCCCCTACTTGCTTCCCTATTATAATCTTCAATTAAGAAGTTAAAGAAGCTTTCCAAGACATGACCATAAAATTCTATATATAAGAATGCAAATTCCTTGTCATTTCCTTAGCATTTCATAGCAACACTTGAGCTTTCTTGTAAGACTGCAACATAATTTGAAATCTTCTTAAGTTTGTTACCGCAACGTTCACTGCAAAAATGTCTTAAGAATCGGAAAGTTGGTCGACGCTCGAGAAACCGAGTCTGGAGATGAAGTTAATCCTATATACACACACTATAAGCATGTATGTCGAATGGAATTTTGCTTACAATTAGTTCTTCCGTGGTGTACAATGACTATAGGAGAACCATAGAATGTGCCTTACTATGAATATGGGGATTAGAAAGCTGTTTAGACTTTTTAATGCCACGTGCTTATAGTGTTTAAGATGTTTCAAGGATAAACAAAAACTTAACCCAATTATTTTTTCCTTGAAATAATTAGATATCAAAGTGTTTTTTGCTTCTACAATTAGCATTATTTGCACCCTTAAATTGTATTTAGAATTTTACTGTGTCTGGAAGTCGTACAAGGAAAGTCTTAACTTGCGATCAATACTGGTGACAGAATATTATATCAGATACTCTTTTTACTCTTCTCTTCTATGGAAGAAAAGTATTTTATTCATGACGGAGAAGACAGAAAATTTCTGATCAGTATGAAATCCCTTTTAGGCAAAATTATGAGGATGTCCGTGCATCTGTCTGTCTGTTTTGCGTATCTTAACACGTTGAGCGCCATGTGCCCACGGGTGACCATTTTAATTTTCCAACAGAGGACCAAGTGACCACCAGTGGGCATCATTAGATGTCGATGGTGGGACAATGTGACCACTCGTGGGCACACTACATTTTCATTTCGAGACACCGTGACCACCAGTGGGAACCTTTTACATATATTTAGCTTTGAGAAATATTAATTTTGGTCCCAGGATGTAAACCTATTTTACTTGGAATTGGTAGTACTTGCAATAAATCAATAAAAATAAATAAAAAAAATGTTGGTCCCAGAATGTCACCCAAGAAATACCCGCTTGTAAGCATGCGGTCTACTGTGTAATTCAAAGAATGACCACCGGTGGGCACTTGGCGCTCAACATTTTAAATACCTCGAGATCGCGGTGAGCTAGCGACTTAAAATTTTTAGCAAATGAGTTTCACAAAAATCCTAGTTTTCTGTAAGCTTTTGATAAAGTGTAAATTGGACAGGAACGTAGATTTTGTATAAGAAAGTCATGTGCAGTTCGCATCAGATATTTTTTTAAATGTTTACGCATATTTTGACCTGGTGATTTTCCAGGCGAATCTTTTATATTATTAACTTCGTATCACCCTTAAATATTTTATTATATTTATTTTAATATCGGTTATCTGCTTGTGAATTAAAAATCACGACACGTTCGTGTTGGAAAGCGACTTCAATTGAGAAAAGTGAAAATTATGCAACCATGTCGATATACTACAGCCACAATTAAAATCAACATCATTACAATGAAGTGAATTTAAAAAAAAAAATAAGTAGATCTTTTCTGTTATGATGCGCCCAACCTAATTCGGAATTTCGACCTGTTTTCTGGTCATCAGAACCGGAATTCATCCAGCATAATTTTGTTGTCGGTGTATATTTTGCAATTATCTTCAATATCGATTTCAATGATCACTCGCTCCATCCAAACCATACGCTCTCATTATCGGGATAAAAATGGCACATTTCAACACCTTCGGTTCCATTGATCGACGTTCAATTTCAGCTCAACGCTGATGATGATCTTGCGGCTAATATGCCTCAAGATCGGAGAATCTATCCGGGATGGGCTTGTCAGCTTGTCAAGTCGGTCGGTCACTTCCATAAATGATTGCAAATGATAGTTGGCACCGCGTACACATAATCAGCCGGAACCAGACATTTTATGATATCACATCTTCCGTGCTCTCATTGCCGCATTTTAAAAAAAAATTGTCTACCACACGATTGCGACTGCAGGCGAACTAAACGATCCAATTCATTGATCGTGCATAGCCATTAGTTATAGTTACAGTAGGTACACCCATCTGTCTCCAGCGGCTATCACGTTTAATAGCATCCACCATGGTGCCGCCTCGTGCCCATAAGCGGGCATCATCTCTTGTTTTGAAATGCAGACCAAAATCATTATCCGTTCAACATTACTATTATTAATGTTATTGAATTGTATTTCATGTACAGCACCATACGATGTCGTATTTAGCACATTTAATGCTAATTCTAGGTCTGTGACATACTCTAAAAATCTAATCGAGTGCAATGCTGTCTAATGTTGTTTTTTTTTTGTTGCAGCGAGTATTTTTCATGTAATGTTCGTGTTTTTCAAAACAACCAAGAGTTATACTTGTGGCGTTTGTAGCTACATAAATGCAACATAAAGAATTTCTATCCGCTTTGTGATTTTAAAATTGCCATTAATTGATATAACCATGCACTCCTTTTAAACTTTTAATAAAGTATTCAATTGGAAAAAAATGTCTATCGATTTATCTATCAATACAGAAATTCTTAGGTATCGACAGTGAATTTAACAGAATGCGATGTAATAAATTTAATTCAGCAATCAATTGATTTTTCTATCAAGTAGGTATAGAAAAATGAACAGGAATTGATAGGAAGCATGTATCGAATATTGATGGCTCTCTGGTAGACTCATTTCAGATATTCCAGGTTTTTACCAGTGTCAAAGTGGCTATGAATAATTGTTCTTCTTCGTAAAGCTACCACCAAGCAATATTTATGTCAACTGTGACGTTAGTGGTTGACATATATGGTGACGACAAATCGCTCGTTTGTGGCGATAGTGTCATAACTCAAAAATGAGCAGATTTTGAGTTAAAGATGCAAAAAGACTCATTTTGGATTGTTCTCTCATTAGATAAAATGTTTTCGCTCTTCAAGAAATACTCGCTATGGGATAGCATTTATATCGAATAAACAAAAATCGGCAGTTTTTCCTTACTTTATTAGATAGAAACATAACAAAAGCTATAATTGCCAATCTGGCAATTATTGAAAACCCGTATGGTGATATTCGTATCAAAATTCGAACAGTTGTATCAAAATTCCTCTTTGAAGTCAAACTTTTCAAAAAGATTTTTTTTTAATTTGTTCCAATCGGATTTTGATGTATGGGAGTTTTATGTAGAATCATATCCTAAATAACTTTTGTTCTTGCACTTTTTTGATAAGATACACCGTTTTTGAGATACTCGCAAAAAACGTTTTCGTTCGTATGGGGGGCACCCCCCCTAATAGTCCATTTGTGCCCATTAACGAATTTAGCCTCGCATTTTACGAAAAACGGATCTGTGCAAAATTTCAAGTCTGTAGCTCAATCCGTGCGCCCGCAATCCGCGGCACATACGAACAGACGGTCAGACAGAGGGACGGACGGAGGAACAGACGGACGGACAGACGAACAGACGGTCATGCAAAATTCGATTTTTTTTATCATTCTAAACACACTGTTGTAATTCAGTTTTGTGTGTGATGCCGGGATCTTGGCGTTACAAACGGTACAAAAAATTTAATATACCCTTTGGTTTCATCATATGGGTATAAAAATGGATGTTTGTTGGTTGGTCTGAGATTACAAAACTCAAAAACTACTGGACCGATTTTTACGCGGTTTTTTGCAAAATGATCTGCGTTGCCAGGAGCTATGTTAGATTTTTAAAATTCGAAACAGAAGGTCATGTAAGGATAACGCAAATATCCTTTTTCCCCGTTTTTCCCGGGAAAATCGGCATTAGGGAGTTTCCAGGATCGCTGATCACGAATGTGTTATTGAAATTTCAAATTTCGAAACGAAAGGTCCTGTAAGGATAACGTTTTTCCCAAAAGTTTTTAAGTTATTTATGGTTTTTTGGCATTCTAAAAATTATAAAAAAAAACTTTAAGCTGGCAACGAAGGGTCTGATAGTAATTTTACAAAAGTTGATGGTAAAAAAATTATAGCACAAGTCAAATCGCTGGTTGAAATGAAGAATAACTTCTGTATGTTACCGAACTTGCACACAAGTTGTAGCTTTTTTACAATTTTACAGTTACCGTCAGTCTAAAGTTGTTCTTCAAGTATTCTGGTATACTTAGGCCATACCAGATTTCTGCTATCACTATTTATGGTTGGAGTTGACCATATTATGTGTATTTCAAGCCATCGGGAGTTAGCAAGAAGCCGGAAAACCATGATGACCATCGCAAGGCACAAATAAAAACTTGTCAATATCTAATCACGCTACAGGTCGCGTCGTCAGCTAGACGACGATCGACGCCAATGAACGGACATCCACAAATGGATACTAACTTGCCTTACCTGGTTTAGATCTTAGCTAATAATAGATTCATAAATACTCGTGGTTGTTATCTTAGGAAATGGTGTTGCATTTAGTTCTCATCGTGCGTTATTTGAGATCACTCACTTTTATTGGTTTTTTTCATACTTAAAAAACTGGTTCAACTCAAGCCGGACCTTGTAAGATGTGTTTTTTTTTCGAGGGGCTACCTTACCTGATGGTATTCCTTTTACGATAACAGTATGACATCAGATTTTGCACGTTCCCATAACAAGGACGCCTCTGAATGACATGTCGTGTTGTTTACTATTTACTTAGCATATTTTGTTAAATCGGATCTTGGCCTATTTTTTTTTCATTGGCCCACGAACCTGTTTACACTTTTCTTCCTTGCCATTCGAATTTTATGAAATGACCCAGTTTTCAATGTTGCTATTTGTCAGCATTGGTTTTTTTTCCAATAATTTTTCATATTAAATTCAGTTCCTTTCGAAAACTGTGGATTTTTATGTTCAGTTTACTTTTAATAACATTACTATTTGAAAAAAATTTCCCTCCAAAACATCTTGCAGTCGGATATGTTGTGGTGGGTACCACCTCCTATCCAACGAAATACATTTTATTATCATGTCGTACAAAACTCAACCTATTTTCTAATGACATTTTTATGTCATGCGAATCTTTATTGTTGGTTTTTTGTGCTATTTATGATTTTCGTGACATGAAAACAGATTTTTCCCTGTCAATTTTACCGTCGAGTCAAAATTAAAACTAACGAAGATATTTTTTTTTTGATAAATGATGTCCGTCCCGTACGTGAACAACACGCTCCATTAACGTTTGTTTTTCAAAAAGAAAAATCCAACCACTTTTCCTTTAAATAAAAAGGTTTTTATTTCCAACACAAAAACCGAAATCCTGATTTCTATTCCATAAAAGTTTCGTTTAGAAGTGAAAGTTCCATACAAATGACTGCAAATCTAATTTTAGACTTTTGCGTAGCATGACTTGAATAAAATATATTTACACATATTACCCCTAGTGGAATATAAAATATTTAGACGTATTTCAATCTCATACCCCACCCCCACAAACAACAAATTTTGACGTATTTTCTGCTATTGCTAAGGGTTTCCCTTTAAGTTTTCCAGAGCTTAATAAATAATGGCGTGTCAACAATCGCCAACGAAATCTCCTAAAAAATCGTAAAATGTATATTTGAGCATGCTTAAATTTAGCCAATATAATTATGATATTGCAGATTTTCCTTAAAATAATTTCTGGGAGATGTGTTTCTTCTTTTTTTTTGCTTTTGCTTTTGCAAATCGCGAAAATATAAAATTTGAATGTGGGTGGTTGATGGCCGATGATATTCACATCCTATATAAATCGTGGATTAAAGTTCAATAAACTTTGCTATTGAAATGATATTTGATGGGGTCAAACAGACAATAAATTTTCCCAATCAAAATAAATATCTGAATTTACGGTTAAAAGAAATTTTCAATTTACTAAAAGTCTTAATACTATTTTTTACCTTGAACTAATTTTTGTGCGAAAAATTAATACGAAAGTATAAAAAGAAAAATTAGTTTATGTAATTTGTTACACATGGTTTTCTTATATGAGTTAACCATGGAACGTTTATATCCCCCACACAAATCTTCCCCTGTTTGAATGTTTCAGAATTTTGTCTAAGATGAAATTTTGTTTTGGAAAAATTCTTATGATTTCTAAAAAAAAAGCAGGCAGTGATTCTTACGATTTTAGTTTCGAAAAATCAAATGTTTTGATTTGAACTTCATTCGAAACCAGATTGGGCCTCCTTAAAGGCCAATTCTGATTAATTACGATTGCGATTACGATTGCGATTACGATTGCAATTACGATTGCGATTACGATTGCAATTACGATTGCGATTACGATTGCAATTACGATTGCAATTACGATTGAGTTTTCTCGACCAATGAGATCAAAGCTTTCAACGATAGAGACATGAAAGCTTTGATCTTATTGGTTGAGGAAGCTGAATCGTAATCGCAATCGTTAGTCTGGATTGGGCCTAAGGCCCCGTTTACACCTGCGATTTTCCCTTGAATTTCTCCGCGAATTTTATTCAGAATTCATTCGGCGAAATTTGATCATCTATCGCAGAATAAATTCACTTAACAAAAGTTGTCAAAATTTTAATTTATTTAGGCGATTTGTATGAAAAAATTCCGATCCCTGCGTCTTTCTGCAATTTTTTTTTAGAAAAAAACAGCTCCTAAACTGGAATTGTTTTTCTTCTCCGAAGACAAATCAAGATAATACGGTGGCTGCAAGAGGATTTTCTACTCCCCCTTCTTCTTATTTTTCGATGGCTACGATCGGTTTCTAGTCTTGCCTTAAGCTCGATCCAGACTACACGATGTACGGGGTACGAGGTTGGCACGTACCCCGAACATCGAGTGTTTGGATGGGAAATTTGCACATGGTTTCACCTAGTGAGTAAAATCAGAAGCTGTTTGATTATCCTCGTACGTGGTAACCGCGTACACGAATGAGCAAAACCCTGTGCAGTGTGGATGCAGTTCCATGTACGAGGAAACCAAAAACCTCGTATCTCGTACCCCGTACATCGTGTAGTCTGGATCGAGCTTTAGAGATTCCTGTCACGTGCCGATGGTATCCAATTTTACATACCAGTTCTCTTTGCGGTACTTATTTTGTTTCTTAACAACATAAAAAATCTTGCGACATAAAAAGTCCAATTTAATCTTCGAACGAACTTCATTAGAAGTTTTTTTTTATTCTACCTCATTTTATAACATTTTTCACAGTTCGCAAAGAATTTCCTTAAGTCTCCTATTATTCTTAGTTACTTAGGCGACATTTTCTGAGTCATATAATGCACGACCTCATAACAATTCAATAGCTTAGATTTTTAGGAAACAGTTTTCCCGGGTTTTCTCTAATAGCAGTTCCAGGTGAGAAATCGTATTATGTGAAATGTCCGATTAAAAAACAAACTTACAGAATATCGCGTATGTAATTGAAATTGTTGGTAATCAGAAAATGCAACTGTTGTATTTTTTTTAGATGTCATGCCTCAAAAAACCCATAGTGACAAGCCGCGGGTGGTGGTTAATGTGAGAATGTAATAAAGAAAAACATTACAAAAAACAGATTAAAAAAATAAAAAGTGCTAACAATAAATCGTAAACACACACAGCACCTAAAGTTATACGGTTTTTCTAGTAGTATCGCGGTATAGCATTAATGCAATTATCAAGAAAAAAAAATACTACAGAGAAGGTGTTTTTGTTTTGTGTTTTTTCTTCCATATTATGCAATCCTTTGCCCCTTTCACTTGCTAAGATTAAACTTGACTTCTCAAATCTAAAATTTGTGCTTTTGCTAATTTTTTTGAGTTATGCATTAGCCAGCATTAAGTTTTTGACCACATTCACTTTTAAAAACAGTAGAATGGATTTAAATATTTATAAATTTCTTCTGTTTAAATAAAATCTAGATTATTTCGAATTTCGCAACATTTTTCTAAACTGATCTGTAAATATAGATGCTTTCATAGAATGGTATTCTGTACTGATGAGGCAAACGGTATATTTTCCGTTTCCACTCCAAACAACTATTGTGGGAAGTTTTCCCAGATCCAAACCACTATTGTGGGAAGTTTTCAAGATTTTTTCCAACTATTTATATTATGGGTATTCATGAAACCAGATAAAATTACCGATTCTGCATTAGCATATTTTTACGCTGAGCGTTTCATGAACGCACCTTTCAAAAAAAATTTGTGAATCGATCAGCTGTTCGGCTGTTATCTCTCAGCAGCCGCAAAATTAGAAGTTGAAAATGCCGAGAATCAGTCAGAAATAAAAATAAATAAAAATATGGGAACAAATGGCACAAAGTCACAAATCCTTATTATTGCCTCTGAATTTGACGATTTATTGAAATTTCCGTATCTCGAGGTTTGTGTAAGTTTTCGAGGTTATTTGTACACTAAAATCGTCATATAAAAAATGGTTGCGTAAGAGATTTTCCATACACATTTTTACACTTTAATTGCCGGGTGCTAATCTTCCGCAGTTTACGCGTGAACACGAGGCACTTACGAGATTCCATGAATACCCATATTTTATGGTGACTTTTTTTGGCACAAATCTTTTTTAATTATTGTCTTATTTTTCTCTCTAAAATTATCAAATATAAAATAATTTCTAAAATATAATTTCCTTAGTTTATTTCCATTGCATAAAAACTTTATAATTATTTTTGGCAAATGAAAATTTTCTGATGCAATAGCTTGCATTCGAATTCGAGTTTCTCTCGTAAAATTTAATTTTATTGATCTAATCAGCATCAACTGTAATTACACGCCATATTATTGCAAAATTAGCGCACTAAATAAATCACTAGTTGTAAAAATAACAATTAACCCTCTAGCCGGAATGCCCGCCTTAAGGCGGGCTTCAGGGAATTCGCTTGTTTATAACGGGTAACAATTTTAATCGCCGGAAATCGCCGGAACGTCTTACACTGACTTTTGTAAGTTATCGCTTTACATGGTGGAAAAAATTTAGCCCTGTACGTTGTCTTGATTACGGTCTGTCGCAAGTTGAAAGTCATATTTTAGTGAATTTTTCTCGGAAATATTCCGGTTAGAGGGTTAATGAATAAATAGTAGATACAAACTGCCGATATATTATTTCCTTAATACCAATTCGATTGCGTATTCATTTGTGCATTGCAACAAACTGCGGAAGCTTTTCTTAAGTGGGAAATTAGCAAAATCAAGCAATATGGCAGTAGAATCTCATCAACAGATGTGTGGAAAATAAAATCGAGTTCTTATGTGGCGGTTTTCAGTTCGATCACATTTAGCCGATCACATTCACTATAAAACTATAGTTTAAATGCAGTCCGATTTATAGCGTTCGCATAAACCACAATAATTACAACATAACTAAGTACCTATATATGAAAAATAAAAAAACTAATCGTACATAATAAATCGTTTTGATGATTTTTTCTTCAACAAGTGAACTTTTGTGAAAATACTAGACTAATTGACACCGCTTGGGTTTGTCACATTTGTGATTGATGTTTAGATCAATAGGCAGGAAGAAATTCCTCGAATTTTAAAATTATGGGCAGCTAGACAGAGTATTGTAAAACCCAATGACGTGAATTTGTAAAATTTCTAAACTGATGTCAGTTTTTTTTCACTCAAACTTGGGAAAATTGTGTTGTGACACTACAGACCCTGCAATTTTACTGGGATTTTTAACCATACATGAAATCGCAACCCCTTTAAAAGCTGACAGTCTAGGGGGGGGGGGGTTGCTGTGGAGCGGTGGTTGACAGTCCAGGGGGGGGGGGGCTGTGGGCGGTGGTTGACAGTCCAGGGAGGGGGCTGTGGGGCGGTGGTTGACAGTCCAGGAGATCTGTGACGTTAGTAGTGATACTTTTAAAAATGACAAAAAAATTTGTGATAAAACGAGTTATAGGTCTTTTATATTTTTAAAATATAACAAAAATTGCGCCGCAGTCAAAATTTTTAGAATCAAACATTCCGCTATTGAAAATTTTTTAAAGAAATGCGGCGCCGGCGAATTTTTTAAAGAAAAATGCGATAGAAACGGTAGCATCTGAAGCAACTACGCCGCAGTTAAAATTTTTGGGTTCAAAATCCATGTTTTTAGCGATTAATACGTTGAGCGCCACGTGCCCACCGGTGAGCATTTTAATTTTCCGACAGAGGACCAAGTGACCACCGGTGGGTATTATTGGATGTCGATGGTGGGACAACGTGATCACCCGTGGACACAATACGTGTTTCATTTCGAGACATTGTGACCACCAGTGGGAATCTTTTACATATATTTAGCTTTGAGAAATATTAAGTCTGGTCTCCGGCTGTAAACCTATTTTACCTGGAATTGGTAGTACTTGCAATAAATCAATAAAATAAAATTTCAAAAAATGTTGGTCCCAGAATATCACCCAAGGAATATCCGCTCGTAAGCACACGGTCTACTGTGCAATTCAAAGAATGACCACCGGTGGGCACGTGGCGGTCAACTTGTTAAGAACTTACAATACTAGATTGCATAATTCTGGGACAAAACTTTAGTTTCCGGGGCAACATGCCCAATTTCGGGACGTAAGGTCACCCAACTTGTAGAGCTATTAATTTAAAAAATGTATGCAAAAAGATATTTAACACTTAGGCAAAAAAAATGTTTGAGTGTTTTTTTTCTGTAATTTCAACATTCTTCTATAATTTGTAAATTGCTCTTGAAAAGTTCACCTAACCATCGAACTTTTGAATCAATTTATTTTTCAATAGCACTTAAAAACATACCATCTATAGATAATTTACATGTTCGGGATCTGGACGAAATTTTATTGAAAATTGAAAATATTTACTTTGAAGTTTACCGAGTTCAAGGTGCTCTTCCATTTCAATAAGCATCTGTTTTGAATATCATTGCTATTACTCAACTGTTTCCCAACTGATTAGAATGCCTCATAATATTCTATTCCGATCTCATATTATGCAATAAATATTCTTGCTCGATCAAAGTATCACATTTGTTATACATGTTAAGCAAATTGAGAACAGAACTTTCTGAAAACAAAAAATTGTTGTTTTTTTTCGTGTATCTCAGAAAAAAAGCGGCAATATGCTGAACAGATGAGTAACTCTAGCGTGAATTGAATTACATATCTTGGAAAAATATCTTGAATTATGGTGCATACTTCCCTTTTTCATATTAAAGCGGGATTTGTTGTTAGCCAAAACGCCCTATAATCACCGAAGTGATAAATTTTTTGAAAACATGTTTGTTTTTACTCACAATTGCAATCATTTTAAAGCCCCCGGAGGAGTAATAAAATTGAAAAGATTTAAAGAGCGAAATTTTCTAAATTTCGATAATGTCCAATTCAGAAATTTGTTAAATTTTCAAACAATAAATAAACTAGCCACGCATTTTGACAATTTTTTTTGTTTGTTTCGTTTGAAGTCCATTTTTAGATCTTCACTCCAAAAACGTCATCAATTAGGATATTTAGAGGCCGTGTATAAGCGAAATTCTGTCAAACATTTGCTAATTTCCTTCTAGATTTACTGTCACAATGATTTGTCAAATTAATTAAAAACTCCGCTATAATTAGTGCACATCTTATTATAACTTTTGTGAATTCCGGGGCGGAGAAAAAAAGGAAATTGCTGCAAAATTCGCCAAGTGTGATTGTTGCCTGTTCACTTTCGCCTCTCTGGCAATCGCCAATTTCATCTTCTTGCAATAAAATTTCTGAAATAAACAAAAAAAAATCCCTCAAAACACGCTCAAAATCGAGACCGGTTTGTTTTATTCAATTTTGCCGTGCTCTCGTGACTGAGTTATTTATTTTTAATATTTATTTCTCCCTCCGAGAATAAAAATGGTAAAACTTACTATTGAATTTTTGTGAATACGTCATTTGAACTGGTTTCCATTTCTGATCCGGCAATTCTATACGTTTTTTGCGAGTATATGTTTTGCCGCGATCATTTGAATGTTATAAAAACTAAACTCGTTTTAATTCAATATCAAATATTTTATATCCAAGTAGATTTTCCATACAAAAAGAATGTGAATTTTGTGCTGTAGGGGATTTACGAAGATTTGAATTGATTTTTTGATTTTATTTTATCAAAAAACGTGGCATTGTTTTGAAAAGAAATTAAAAGAAAGATCGTGGGATTTAAAAAAAATGCTTTCTATTTTTCTTTTTTGGAAAAACGATCGATCTTTGTCAAAATACATTTTTTTTGGCAGATAAGCGTATCACACACCCGGGTCACACACCCTCACGTTCAAAAGGTCAAACTCGAAGACTACCTGACCGATTTGGGTGAAATTATGGCTTAGTGGCGGTCAATAAAAGAACGATGCACGAAAATGTCCCTTGACTAACTTTTGGGTTTCACATTCGTTGTACCTGGATTGGAAAGGTAATTTGCTCTAGTTTCATTGACACAAGCTGTTTTTTGGCGGGAAATTGCCGGGGGATGGTCAGCTGCCATCTTAGACGCAATGGAAAAATCACGTCGAAAAGTGCATGGAAAAATCATTGCGTCTAAGATGGCAGCTGACCATCCCCCTGCAATTTCCCGCCAAAAAAGAACTTATGTCCATGAAACTAGAGCAAATTACCTTTCCAATGCAGGTAAAACGAAAGTGAAACCCCTACTGGTCCAAGAGTTAGCCCGGGGGCATAAAAATCGTCGAATCCTGCATGGTTCTTTGTCACAATAATCCCCCCCCCCCCCCCACCCCTCTTCGTCACGAGTTTTAGCATGAAATTTAGTACCGCTGCCACACTATCGTAAACCCCTTCCCTCTCCGCTAAAAGTGTGACGTATTTTATGGACAGCCCCTTATATCTTGTACAGGAAAGATCTTAGAGTAGAAATAGACGATGCGATACAATTGTCGGGCCGATTTGCTGTCGCATGCGATAATTGTATAGTGAAAGCGCACGAAATTACGGTTGGACCCGGTCGTACGTCACTGAGCCAAAACCTGCGGTCGCATGCGGCAGAAACACTTCAATGATGTTTCAACAAAATTAAAGCAATATTTTACTTTGCTCGTTGATAATTTTCGCCTGTGGCACATTTTTTTTAACACTTTTTACAATAACCAAATCATCTGTCGACCAAAATTAGAAAGAGGTTCGCCGATCTTTTTTTAAATTAAAATTTCGAAGAAATTGGTCGCGAGAGAGAAAAGGTTGGGAGCCACTGAATCTAGATGCTCCATTTTATTTGACATCATGTAAATTTGACAACTAAATTTGATCGTCTGGATGGGGCCTAAGGAGAAAACAAGAAATTTGTTACAAAACAGTGTGTTATCGCTTCCCAAGCTCGGATTTTCTCATTCTATTCTAATAATTCAAACTCAATAAATTGACTTGACATCAATCAGAATATTTGATTTCTACAAACTTGGCACATTTTGAGCCAAACTTCCAAACATGAAAATTCAAAGAAAAATCAATAAAATTAAGCAAACCAGTGAGAAATGATTGAATTTATTGGTAATTCATAGAATTCCAGAGGGCATTGAGCTTCCCAAACTCAATTGTCAACTATGTGTGACACCACAAAACTTATTCCATTGTAAACAATGCGCGTGGAAAATTTCCATCATCAAACATGTCACAAAATCATCTTAAAGAAAAACTAAAAGTTTTATTATAGAAAAATGCCGACGAAACGGCTACAGAATTGTGTATACTTTTGTGAAAAGATCAGTGTTTACCACAAATTTTAACCAAACATCTTGACAATAAGTTGTAGTCAATGTTGTTAGATTAATTTGAGATACTTTGCAGCAATCAAACGTGTGTATTTTTGTCTTTCGAAATGAATCTCATATTTGTAGTCCGGATAACGTCATCGATATCTACAAAATCGGATCATTTCGAAGCGTATATAACGATAGAAAAACCACCTAATAGGCGTTGAAATGTTAAACAAAGTTATGTCGTTCCATTGGGTTTCATTTTAACACAGAGTCAATCCGAATTAAATACAATGAGATCGAGATTATTATCGTTTTACGTACTCCATAAATCACACACACACAGGATTTTAGTTCAATTTTTATTCGTTAATCCATGAAAATCAATATCAAAACTGGTTTTGTATTAAATTTTAAAAAAAAATTGATCGGTTTGCCTGCGGTCTACAAACTTGATCCATTTTGATGTTAAACAAAAAGTATTTTATTTGTCACAGCAAAATATTGTCTCTAGGGCAATATTTTTTTTTTGTATTTTAATTTCATGATCATGTTCTAGCATCTTCTAATGCACATCACGAAAAGGGCGATGAAAAAAAAGATCGTCGGTGTCTGGAAAAATATTGAAAGAAAAAATTTGGGGGTGGTGGGTTAATTGTGTTTATAAATTGAAAAAGAGTCACGCAAACCCTTTATATCGACAAAATGTCATTTAATTCAAGACACTTTATTTCAAGATAAATTGGGAAAAAAATCCGAAGAAAACTCGATTATAACTGCAAATTTTTAGAATTCTGCGATAAGTTCATAGAACCCCCCAGAAGAAAGTCAGTTTTATACTCAAGCAGCACTTTTATGCCAGCCATGACGTTAGCGATTGACATAAATACTGCTTAGGTACGAGATGAATTAAGAAAAAAGCTATGGAAATGCAAGGTTAGTTCTTCCATATACAACCGAAATTGGGCTACAAGCAAAATCCTTTTTAAAAATATGTATTAAAAAATTCTGCGCCGCAGGAGAAAATTTTCGAAATCCATGGTAAAATACACACTTAAATTGACCTAACAGTGGCCAGAAAAGCATATTTTCATGTCTCGTCTTTTGTGAGGTTGGAATATGACGCAGCGAACTTCCAAATGTTTCAAAATGTCACCTAAAGCACCATTTCACGGGTTTAAATTCGTCGTAATCATCTGAAAAGGCGACGGCCCCGAGCGCATCCATCAAGGTGTAATCATCTAAAATTTACATCCGATTAGTGCCGATTTTGGTGCGACACGGTCCTGGTCCTTATAACAACGAAATTCACGAATTTCGAGATGAATTCAGAAAAAATAATCTGGAAAACTTATAACGACGACGAAAATTTCGGGTTCTGAGCTGAAAGTTAGTTTAGGGGAACAAAATCGTGCATCGTTCTTTTATACAGTTCCAATGCTTTACCACGTTGTGAGATCACACAGCCTGTGACCTATTTCACTTATTTACAAATTTATCAGTATTTTTCTAATAATTACTTGTAAATTATTGGCTTTTTTTACAAATTTGTAATTGTAATTTATTGCTTGGTGAAATGGGCTTCCACATTTTAATATGAGACCACGTCGATCTCACTGGCAGTCAACTTGTTAAGGGCAGTCCATTAAATACGTCGCACCCTCCTTCCCCTCGTCCCGGTTTTGCAATTTTTTGAATGCTGGAATTTAATACCACCGTCATACTACCGCAGACCCCCTTACCCTAAATGAGTAACTTTTTTTTATGGTTAGCCTCTTATGATTTTTTTTAAATTAATTTCTTTGAAAACAGACCCCACAAAGTGTTTTCTTCCAGATACCTAAAATGTCACTTGCGCAATTTTCAACTAGCACAGATTATTGACGTAAACCTAATAATCCGAAATGGGAAATGGCCTGCAATTGAAAAACCTGAAATGAAAGGAAAATGTCAACTCATTTGAAATGTGAAAAACTCACATAAAACATTTTTCATGAAAAGACAGAAAATTATGTAATTATCGCTATAGAGAAAAAGTTACGTTTATTGACACATCAAGGAGAATTTCGTTCTTATTTTCTTTTATGTTGTCAATTTGTTTTATCCGAGTATATTATACGGTGGCAAGGCAAGGCAATTGATGACTATTCACAAAACCATGACGTCAAAATGCCGTAAAAATCACTGGATTACATGCACGCGAAAAATACTGTTTCGATTCAAATGCGAAATATTGCCATTCAAATGAAATAAAATCATATATGCATTATTAGTTTATTACATTTAAATGACATGCCTACATGTTTTTATTTATTTCTGCATTAATTGCTTCAAATATTAGCATGTGTAAAACTAATTGCATTCGCGCATTTGCCTGTTTCGACAATATTTAATAGAAAAAAAAACATTCCATTTTGTCAATCACGTTTTTCTGATAATAATTGGTCAAATATTTTATAACTTTCTTATTTTTCTACAATTTTCAGAGATAATAAACGTACTTGAATGGCATTTGACCATAATTTCGATAAGTTTGACAGGCTGTTGTGCCATATAAATATGTTTTTTTGTTTATTACGTTAGAGATTTTAGATAATCAAAATTGCTATTTTGTTAATGATAAGATCTGTTTGTTCTCTTTTATAATTTTGAAGTACTTTTGTTTGTCTGCCCGCTTGACTGGAATTTCAAAATACGTCATAATCATATCACTATAATTTATTTAAAAAACAAATCTTTAATTGCTTTATTCAATTTATGGTTAAGATAAGCATTTTTTTGTCAATTCGATTCCCAAAAAAATATATTTTGTCAAAAAGATTGTATTGAGACCAGTGCAAACTGGTTGTTATCTTTTTGTGTTATCTCACAACAGCTCAAATCGGGCCCAAGCGCTCTGAAATTGAGGTATCTTTAAAAATATTCATCTCTATTACAGTATCTACTAGAGATGAAAACCGGTTTTTTGAACCGAATCAAAAACCACCACTCTGAAAAAAAAGATGACCGAACCGCACCAATACCAAAAAAGATTTAAAAAAGGATGACCGAACCGAACAAAAACCATTCCAGTTTTTAAAACAAATGCTGTAAACAAAGCAAAGACCAAATTTTTTTTTTTTAAAAAAAGTTCCGATCGGTTCAAAATTGACTTTTTAGGTTCGAAAAATTCTTATTATTTTCTATTTTCGACAAGATTTACGGCCGCCGTACACTTGAGCTAAGTTAGCTCAGCTATGTGTCTGTTAAAACAGACCTTAACGTGGCGTGTTTCGTCACGTATCAAACTGAGGATAATAGGAACCGCTAAACGTCCACGTCTAAACAGGCACAAAGCTGAGCTAACTTAGCTCAAGTGTACTGCGGGCCTTAGAGTCCAGAACCCTTTTTTTTAATCTAGTACCAAACATCAGTCCTGTGTAGGAACAGTGAATCTAAACCAGAACCAAAATCAAATTTTAGAAACCAAAACTAGTATCGTATCCACAGAGCTTCTATAGAACAGAGGTTAAAATCACACTGAGCGACAAAAATATGGCGTGAAATATGGGACTTTATCATTAGCACAAGCAGAAAAAAGCTTTCGTAAAGCTTTCGAGCTAATGATAAAGTCCCATATTTCACGCCATATTTTTGTCGCTCAGTGTGATTTTAACCTCTGTTCTATAGAAGCTCTGTGTCGTATCTTTGAAATTTAAGAAATTAAAACCAGCACCAAATTTAGATTTTTGGGAATGAAAACCAAAAACCAGAAATCCAATTCACCCTTGAACCAAAACCTAACCACACTCAAAACACTTTTGGGTTGCATCTCTGGTACCTACTATCTTACGTGGATTTCAAGCCACACAACATTTGTGGGGTTTTCTTTGACAGTTTCACGTGCTATCAGAAAGCTTACAATCCCAACCGTCATTTGAAACTCGCGTAAAAGAGTTTTATACATACATTTTTATGTGGGATTGTATTACAACATTTGTAGCGTTTTTCTTCGGTTTTGTACACATTTTTTTGGAATATTTGAAGGGTTTTGATGCTAAGAAGCAAAAATGGTGGCCCCATTTTCGAGTGTTAATTTCTGAAAACCAACTGAAAAATCCATTTAAATTATTCTACTACTGCCTCAGCGGCCCCAACAATTGAATTTTTTCAACTTCGAAATTTTCGTGCAGTAATCTAGGCGAAGATGTGCACTAGTTCCGAAAAAAAATCGATTTTAATTGTCGAAAATTTTTACTGTGAGAATTTTGGAGACATTTAACGCTGAGAATTCCAAAAAAAACAACCCAAAATATTAGAGTCTTTACGACCACAGGGGGGCCATATTGAAAAAGGCGGCGGCCCCGATCACAGCCTTCACACTCAGAACAATGTCAGGTCAACTTTTTGTCAGGTTAACTCTGACCTCTAGCTGGCTGACAGAGGTTTCCATTACATGACATTACATCCTCGAAATGCCTATCTAAGGTCAACTCGTGCAGCCCCCAATGCCCTACTTCACCTGCTCGTGGTTTAATTTCAGAATTTCTCCGGCCACAGGTCAACACAAGTTTTACTTTCCCTCATGCAGGCGAACGCTCACCTCGCATAGGCTAAATTTTCCTGCCCGAGGCCAATTACGCCGTATGTAGGTCGTCGAGTTAGCCTCCATTTTTATGAGTGCAAGGGGCGTCAAAATCACCGCAAAACCAAATGTAAATTTTGTCAAATCAAGATGTTAAAGGGGGTCAAAACAAGGAGGAACTCTTTTTCGCAACTATGAGGCTTTACAGTCGTCGATAGGTATAGTAGCTGACCTTGACACCCACAAATTTGCACCTGCGTGGCATTTTTTGGACAAAAAAATACAAAGATTTAAAAAAAATATATTTTTTCCTGCATTGCGATTTTTGTTGCAATAATCACAGAAAAAATTTTAAACCTTCCTTTGTCATATTAAGATTTTCGCGCAAGACCCAAGTTTTGCCCTGATCACCGCTTTGCATTTCCCCGGCCCTGCCTAGATCATATTTCAGTGACTCTAAGCAAAATTGAATCAAAATTTCGCTTAAATTGTGCTATTTTTAAAGATTCTTTTGGTTTTCGTTAAAAGTCTGTTAAAAATATTGAAAATTGCCAAAAGTCTAATTGCAATGATGCCCTGAAATGGCAATATAAATATTTTAAAAATACTTTTTCTTCATGTGATCTTTACAGAATTCATTAGATACGCCTTTGCGTTATTATTCTAGTGATTAATGACCTCCGTCCTACCAAAATAGTTGAATATTCGCCATAGTTTTAACAAGAATTGTCTCAAAATTGCCAAATTGGTCATACTTTCCAATGAATCTTGTAAAATTTGAAAACAAGTCGCTAAATTCTGTCAGAATTACCAGGAAAATGTCTTTTTGAAACATTTTCCGTACACAAACAAGTGACATATTCACGATTTTCAATAGAACTAAAGGTAATTATTGCGTAGTACGTCGTATAGATTTTTATTTGTCTCTTTGGTAAATATTTTTGTCTGTACAATAAAAATAATGTAAACATTAGCTGTGGATTGATGACATAATAAATAATCAGCTTTTTTCCTCAACTGAAAATCTTCACATCTCTGGCATTAATAGCTCAAAATTTTACGTATGATTTATTGTTGGAAATACATGTTAACTCTTGGTTTATATGACTATTGTACACTTTATTATGCTTGTTATTTTTTTGTACCTCTTTCTCTTTGCCTCAGAAAAAACTTAAACAATTTATAAAGATTAAAATTAGAAAAAAAAATATTTTCCTCACACTTCATCTAAAAGTCAGCTGGAGAACAAAACATTCTGCGATAATTTCTTATCTAGAAAGCCCCAATAAAGCGCATAAATAAATTTCTTGTTTTTGCGATAAGAAAATGTAATTCCACAACAAAAAAAGTTGAGAAAAAGTACGGTTGAATCTCGTCAATTTTTGATAAGCAACGAAAAATGATTCTCTCATATCAAAATAATAAAATTATTAAAATAACTTTCAGCATTTGATGATCACGTGAACGATCCTAGACTATTCAATTTAGAATACTTTATAGATTTTTAAGTGAAACAATATTTTTGCAGTTTATTTGTTGTAGAGGATGAAATGAATTCAATTTCAATCAATTTGATTGGCATAACATGCGTCGGTATCACCAAATATACGTCCGTATCACCAAATATGCGTCCGTATCACCAAATATGCGTCCGTATCACCAAATATGCGTCCGTATCACCAAATATGGTCCTTCTACAGCGAATATTTGTTGATTTAACCACGTTGAAAGCTGAATTTATCAAAAAACATACACAAGAAGATCACAAAGACAGCGGGTCATGCCAACATCTCGTGATTATTCAGATCAGTCGACCGCCAATAGTTTTCTTTGGATATCTGAAAAAAACACATCGTAGAGAAAGTGTGGGTGGATGACAACAGGTATTTTTATAGTTTAAACGTGCATTTCCGTAATGTTAACAACATCTCGTAATCGATTGAATAAAAATGCTCGGCGCGAAAAAAAAATTGCATCGATTTGTAATTGAAATTGTTTGCACTAGTAAATAAAAATTGCTTTCAAACATGACTCGTAAAATCGGAAAATCTTTGAAAAAGCTTTATTTTCGGATCTTTGTTTAGCTTTTTGAGTCATTTCGAATCTATAAATTGAACTGGGCTACTTTTAAAACGCTCAAATGTTTCAGCAGAGTTATGTTGTTTTTGAATTATTAAATAAACATTTCTTCTTCTTTCGCTCGGGAAATTAATTTCAAGTAATTTTTTTTCTTTTGTACCAAAAAAACAAAACTTTTCATTTTGCCGTACGAATTTTCATGGGGATTTCAGGGCAGGAGGGGTTCATTGATGGTGGAAAATTTTTGTGAAAAGTATTAAACCTTTTATGCATGACTTTTTCATCAGTAAAAAAAATTTATTTTTAAGGTCGGTTGGACTTTATTCTTGAACAAGCAGAATTTGAAATTTTCACTTTTGTATGAAAAACTTCATCCGCCTGTCCGTCCGTCGGTCTGTAGCCCGGATTGCTAGAGACTTGAAATTTTACGCAGATTCTTTTTTCGTAAAATGCAAGACAAAGTTCGTTAATTGGGAAAACCATAGTGGGGGGGGGGACCCCCCGTACCAACGAAAGTTTTTTTTTTGCGAATATCTCAAAAACGGTGACTCTTATCAAAAAAGTCCAAGAACAAAAGTTATTTAGGATATGATTCTACATAAAACTCCCATACATCAAAATCCAATTGGAATAAATTTTAAAAAATCTTTTTGAAAAGTTTGACTTCAAAGTGGAATATTGATACAACTGTTCGCCGTTCACTTAAACTTCGAACAATGCCATATCAACATACGGGTTTTCAATAATTTCCAGATTGGCAATTATAGCTTTTGTTATGTTTATTTTATTTTATTTTTTTTAACTTCAGGAAGCGCAACTGAAGCTGACAGTATCACCACCGCAGACCGCCTGCCGCCTCGGGAATTGACTTAAACTGAAAAAAGTTTCAACATTTCAAAATGTTAAAAATTGGTCAACTTGTTTTTAGTCTGAAAACCCACTACGGCTAGAATTGCCTGTACCCGCTGATCTAGCCTCTGTCGTTGACGTTCCAATTCTGTTAACCTCCTTAGGTATCGTCCACAAAACATGACACACTTTAAAAATAGAGGCGGTCTACGGTAGTGTGACGTCTACATTACGTCTCGTACAAAAAATCGAAGAAAAGCGTAGCGAAGAGTGGAAAGAAGGTGGTCTAAAAGTCAAAAAATTTGCGTTGAGGAATTCCATGAAAATGTTCAAAAAGGATTGATTAGTTTTATATTTTATTCGATGACCGAGAGAAACCCAAGAACAATAGATGTTAAAATTAATCTAACCAACGGTTGAGACCAAAAAAGTGGATATTTATTCTAGAGCACGATAACCAGTATCCGGTATTTCCCCGGTGAACATCCGTGAAAATCTCAATTGAAAAATGAATGACGAAACCAAAAGCACTCGCTTCTTCTAATACGATACGTCCATAGTGGTCATAAAATAAGCTTCTCGCTTTATCGCTTTCCAGCCGCCGGTCTACGCTGGATAAAAATTAATCCGAGTATGAATTGTCGCGGCCGGCGTTTACCAGCTTTTACCGGAATCAATTTCTAATTCTTGTTAGCGCCGGTAACCAGCTACAAGCCTGTTTTGACAGTTGTTGATGTGAAAGTGCCAGCGTATATGCAGTACAGGCGCGAGATTCACTATGACCATCACCTGCTAAAATCTCGCTGGTTATAAGTACCGGCGTAAATCTCGCCGGGAAGCTGGTGCGCAAGAAAGCGAGAAACTGGTTCACTATAGACGTACCCATAGACTAGCCGCTCGCAAAAAATTACCGGACAAGTATGAGGTGTACCGAGTTGTCCGTTTCCGATCTTAGACTGCCCCTATATCTCTTGCTAGAGGTCGCGGTTGTGTGCCGATGTCTTCTAGCTTAGCATTCTAAGTCTCTTCGTGTTGGAATGCAAACCGCCCTTTTGCCATCTGAGATTGGGTCCTCCTCGTCGCCTTGATGTTAATAAATGGATAATACAATACATACATTACAAATCCTCCTCCACCCCCACCTACTCTGGTCCTCTTCGCTCAAAAGCGTCTGAGTTAAAACTTGAGCTCAATCGGTCTAATAGTTTTTGAATTAAAGCTATAAAATCAGGCTAAGAAATTTTTCCATATATATGGACTTTCCTACCTATATACATACAGCAAAATAATTCTCAATCTAATATGTATGTACTGTGTGTAAATTTGAATGTTTATTTTTGTGAGACAAAAATTTCTAGTGGCCCAAAAACATCCTAGTAAAAATTTAACACGTTGAGCGCCACGTGCCCACCGGTGAGCATTTGAATTTTCCAACAGAGGACCAAGTGACCACCGGTGGTCATTATTGTATGTCGATGATGGGACAACGTGACCACCCGTGGTCGCACTACGTGATTCATTTGAAGACATCGTGACCACCGGTGGGAACCTTTTACATATATTTAGCTTTCAGAAATATTAAGATTGGTCCCAGGATGTAAATCTTTTTTACTTGGAATTAGTAGTATTTGCAATAAATCAATAAAAATAAATTTAAAAAATGTTGGTCCCAGAATGTCACCCAAGGAATACCCGCTCGTAGGCAAGCGGTCTACTGTGTAATTCAAAGAATGACCACCGGTGGCCACGTGGCGCTCAACATGTTAAATGTGAAGCTCGATCCAGACTACACGATATACGGGGTACGAGGTTGGCACGTACCCCGAACATCGAGTGTTTGGATGGGAAATTTGCACATGGTTTCACCTAGTGAGTAAAATCAGAAGCTGTTTGATTATCCTCGTACGTGGTAACCGCGTACACGAATGAGCAAAACCCTGTGCAGTGTGGATGCAGTTCCATGTACGAGGAAACCAAAAACCTCGTATCTCGTACCCCGTACATCGTGTAGTCTGGATCGAGCTTAAGTCTTCTCTAGTTCTCCTGTTTTGACACTAAAAAGTCACCTCCAAAAACACCGATAAAAAAATGAAAAAAAAACTTATCATTTTCGCTCCATGAATATTAAAAGCAGCAAAAATGTCAAACTAGTTTTAGAAGTCAGATGGAAATAGCTTTCTGCGTTTAAAAACAAATTTCATTCAAAACTGATAAAGATCCAAATTTAATTCCAATAAAATAAACGATGGCATTAAAAATACATCAAGAAATGTTACATAATCACATAAAATCTGTTGCTCAATTTAAATTTACTAAAAACGCATTTCGTTCAAAATTAAAGCATAACAATTTCTCGCAACTAAAAGAAAATAAAAACAAATTTTTTATCACCGCGGCTCGTTAAATTCACTATCGAATCTCTTTTAATGCTTCACATATCACCTGTCTATTCACACCAGGGGTAAACCCTGCTTCCCCCTATCCAGACTGTTTGGCAGACTGCTCGGAATTGATAAAATTCTTTTGGGGCAAACATCAAATGAAGTGATATCATAAATTAAAGTAAAGGCATCTTTCGCTAGCGGTCAAAGTTGTCAATAAATTGCGCAGAAAGTATTTCTAATCGAAAAAAACTCGATTTTTTTTAGGGGCCTCTACTTTATGAAAATATGTTTGATTTTTTATACAAACACACACACACACCCCCCGAAATGGATTAAATCTGGTTCAATCCAGTTCTAGACGTAAGAAAAAGTAATCTTCATTCCACCAAGAGTATTTGCAAAAAAACAACCTACCGAAAAATTTGCTTTTTTAAGAAAAAAAAAATCCAAACTCTGGATATGGTTTCGCCACCCCCTCGTGTATTTAACAGCCGGCATAATAAATTCTTGTGAAGCTTCTGTTCACTCATTAAGCATTTTAAACACATATGAGTATTTATGAATGCGATAAAAAAGCGCTACTTAATTTTGTTTTTATTTATTTCGTTAATTTTTTTTTCTATGGTAATCTCTTTGTTTTGTTTTGTTGAAAATAATGTGTTTTGTATTATTTTGAATATTTTTCCGCCGGCCACCTATCCACCCACCCGCAAAATGGCCTTCTCAACTTTTCCAAGTGGAAAACTTTTCAAGCACGCCCGGCCACATCAAATTGCGACCATATGGCCATCTAAAAAAACAATAACAGTGGAAAACTTCCGTAAAAGCTCTACGAAAATTTCATTTCGGCGGAAAAGTCGTCACTCTAGCCGGCTTTTATTTGTATTGGAAGCTCACTGGTAGATTTTTCACAATAATAAAACGTCTATATTTATGGGTGGTATGTTGTATCGTACATTTATGGGTGGTATGTTGTATCATATAGTGTGGCGTAAAGAGAGACAAAACTCTCACCATCTATGATTGTAAATAATAAGCTTTTCCACCCGCCTCCCCCCAAAGCTTAACGTCAGAATTTTTAATTCAGATAAGCACGTATGGTGAATTTTCGCGTGTGTTTTCCATTTTCAGTGAGACGAAAACTGTGTAAAGCTTTGCGGGAGTGTTGGGGCTATCGGGTGGTCAATTCGGAGTGGGGTTGGTACGAAAAGTTTTTCATACATTGATAAAATACACACAAACACCCATTAAAAAAACCTCAGCTGTGAAGTGAGTTTTTCTCTCACAGTTGAGTTTCTACTATTGGTCCGGTGAGACCTTAAAATTGTTATAAAAGTACTGAGCCACAACCGTAGACGTTTAGTCGCCGTCGACAAGTGCCTTTTAACACAAGAAATTTATCCTCCTTTCTGGAACCAAAATCCATTTAAAAAAAAAATATACTACGAAATTATCATAAAATTAGATACATATAAATTAATAAACTGTACTTTAGTTCGTGATCAAGGAAAAAAGTTGCGCGATTTAAACTACTTGAAATCGAATAATTTTTTTTGGTACGCTGAAAGAAGAGGAAATTGAATAAAAAGTCGCGGAAGTTTTTCCTGTTCTGCCGGAAAAGTGCTTTTCACATTTTTTAAAGAAATTATAATTCAAAGTGAATTGAAAAAAAAAATTTTTTTTTGAAAAAAAATCCTGCTTTAAGTATTCCAATTTTTGGGAATTTCAAGTGCTGAATAGAAAAATTCAATCATAGATTTGAAGTGAAATTGAAAGTAAACTTGAATAAGAAATTTCATAAAAGCAAAATCAGTGATAAATCTCAAGAGAGCGTCCATTGAAAACTGTGATATAGAATTCTAAGAATTACAAAAAATCAACTGCTTTCAAAACGTTTATAATAATTTTTAAAGAAAAAAATGGGTACAATGTCTATCTGTCAGCCAGAAAGTTGGCTCTACGAGATTTGGCAGAAGGGCCAAGAGAAGCCCTGCTATGTGATGGTGCCAAATGCAAATGTACGTATTTTGTAGAATAAGATTTTTTTATCCAAATTTTCACCCTGTAAAATTTGGAGAAAATCCACATTTTTCATCACTTGCCAGTGCCGTCGGTCAGATGCCTGTGTTTAGTCGTTGAAAGTAAAAATCTGTTATGCAAATGGGGTTAATCTAGTAACGACGTCGAATATCGAAGAATTTTAGGGAGAAAATTTGTCTATTAGGGTTCAAAGTGGGCATAGGAATAAAAATCTGGGAAAAATATTAAAGATTTGGAAACGCCACATTTTTATATGTGGTTAGGTTAGGTTAGGCTCAGAACACCGCGCGTGCCCAGACGCGGACACAGCCCTTCACCCAGAGTTCCACAGGCCCATTTTTTACCTGGTGGTAATATTTAACCAAAATCTGTATGGCGTAAAGAGAGACCAGGTTTTCTTTGAGCAAAAATCTTGTCCGAAAAACCTATCCTGTCAGTCACACGCCTGTGGATTTAAAAGATCTCAAAACTTCCCTGGGCTTTGTCAATTCATTACCGAAAAATACTTCAGAATTTTTTACTCGTACACCAATGATGATTTCTATATACTTTAGAGCTTCGGGACGAATTTCCTGCCAACAACTCAAATTTTGAAATCATGGTGTCAAAATTTGAGTTTTTGGCAGGAAATTCGCCCAGAAGCTCTAAAGTGTATAGAAATCATCATTGGTGTACGAGTAAAAAATCCTGGAGTATGTTTCAATCCAAAAATTATACTGACGAAAGATTTTAATACAATTTGGGATTAGAATTTAATACATGCGAATTATTGAAAATATTTTAGTCTCTTTTTCCTTCAAATTTTGATCATTTCTTATTATATATTGAACTTAAATACTTTTAATATTACAATTTAATCAAAATTCTAGACTTTAATACTAAATTAAACCAAAAATAAATTTTTAAAAAATTTCTAATCCATACTATGGATTAGAATTTTGCATTATTGCCAGTTTTTTCGAGGAAAAAAAGTAAAAAGGATATTTGGGTTATCCTTACAGGAGCTCCCGTTTCTAATTTTGAAAATCTAATGTCCATATATGTACCATGCGATTCGAAAGGGTTAAATACCGTTTGCTCCAACGAAATTAAGGCTCAGCCTAAAATATTTAAGTCCGCTAAGCACAACTTAATTGTTTTAAGAAGAGTACACGCAAAAGCTGATTTTTTTTTTGGGTGTCACAAAACTAGCAGAATCTAGTTTTGTGACACCAAAAAAAAACCAACTTGAATCTCGACATCATTTTGCACGTCCTTGGAAAAGCCCAATTAATCAATTCTGTTTTTTACCGAAAAAAATCCTTCGAAATTCAGCTCCATTAATTTTGCCGTCGCCAAAAAAATTTCTCCAACATTTTTTTTATTGAAACCGACCTCCCCCTTTTGAAAAATTCGGGTAATTTTTTTTTCTCCGACATTTTTTTTTGTTGAAACCCTTTTCACCTTTTGGAAAATTCGGGTCTGATTAATTTTCCTTAATTTTGCCGTCGCCAGTGAATTTGACTCCATTGAACCGAACCGATTTTTTATAAATCCCCGAAAAACCCTTTTAGTTCCACGATTTTTACACCAATTGTTTATTTCAAATTAATGGACGATAACCTAATCCCCATAAAAAGTGACATTTTTGCTTGTGCTTCAATAGAGTTGGCCCCCATCTTATTAACCCTTACCTGACCTAGCACTCTTCCTATTCCACGAAGGCACCCTTAACTTTTTTTTCTTTCTTTTTTTTATGGTGTCTATTCGTTTGCTATTATTTACTGCGGTCTACTGCATTGAAGGATATTTTATTTACAGCTCAATAACTTAAAAGGCAACGAAATTTTTTTCTTTCATCGATTTTGGGGGGGTTTTTTTATATTATTTTACTTTTGCGACCCTGCTTTTTATTGGCGTTTGGATAATTTAGTTTATAGCCACACATTATTCACAAGTCTGATAGCGATTAGGTACGGATATTTCTTTTTTCATCGCGTTTTCCGTTTTAATTTTGGTGAATTCAATGTTGCGAAGGTATGGCGAAAGTTTCCCTTTGTTGTCAGGCAGGATTTATGGACTCGATGTGATTCAGTAAAATTCACCTTTCCGAAAGTAAGAAACAAAAAGATGAGGTCACAGGATACTGACTTTTGATTAATCTTCTTAATCACGGTTACGGTTGCAACAATGGTGATTTTTTTGGGGGAGAAAATGACAATAAAATCCTTGCATGACCGAATTTTTTTTGGGGTTTTTTTACGAATTTGGGGTAGGGATTTTTTTTACCGAAGGTTTATAGAAAGCCAATTTGACCTGATTTTTGCCACACTCTATCTACAATGTTTTTTCGCGAAATTTTGTATTTAATTTTCGAGCTGTGCTTCGGCATTAAAGGGTTTTCCCCTAAGCTCTGGCTGGAACTATGAAAAAAATTACCGTCGTCACCTAGCGCAGACCAACCCCCCCCCCCCCCTCCCCTTTCACCCCTAACCGTGTGACGCATTTTATGAACTACATTTAAATTGAATGACAATTTCCATAATAGGGAAAATGGGTGTAAAATTTGCCTTTCAAATCCTCAGAATGGTGTGCAACTTTCATAACACAATCGATATATGATTCACGCTATTATTCTACCAGATTTTTTTTTTTTTTCAAATTATAACCCAAAAAGATTTAAAATGCTCTCTAAAAAATAAATAATAATTTTCGCCTCTAGAAATTCCATATTTTTTTTTATTGTTATAAAAAAATTTGGGTTAATTTTTACGAGCGCGCACAAAATTTGTTCATAAAATGTGTTTAAAAAGTCACCTACAGCGCAAAAGTCTTAAAAACTGTCTCAAGACAAATGCGAACAGATCAAAGTCCTGCTGTGCGTTTTTAGCGTAACGAAAACAACCAAATGTTTTTTATTGCTTTTTTTTAAGCAAAAAAAAATATATATTTGTGTTTTTTTTGCATATAAAACACACACTGCTCCTTGAATGTGTTTTTATTGCCGCTTATTAGGCACTTTGTCTATTTTATGACTTGATTTCTTCATCACATATGCATCAAATGAATTGTTTTACGATCTCAACGGCGTGATTAGACTGGAGAATTTTTTTTAATTACACTTTTTTATGTAATTTTTTTATTTCCGTATGAAGCAATTTTTATTTTTAGCCGAATGTCATAAAAGGACGCAGGATGTGGCGTCGAGGTGATTTTCATTGAACGAATTTCCAATCTGTTTGAAGCTTTTTGACCCGATTTTTGTTGATCGACAACTTTTAATTGATTTACGAGAAAATTTCTGACACTTCAAAGACATAGAAATAGGAAAAAAAATCACGAAATTAGCAAAAGATATAATCGTAAATAAAAGGATTATCTCGTAATGGTTCTTGTTGTGTAGGTCAAGAATTTCTTCGATCCGTTCTTGTTCACAAAGAATTACGTGAATATTCAGAAATGAAAAAAAACATTGATGAGCTTCAAAAGAAATCTTCAAATTGACGTCATGAATAGAACGATATTCCATTCCACTCAAATTATAATGAAAAATTACTCATTTCTCTAGAATAGTTCGACAAGTCGAATTAACAAAACACCCCACCGAAAATATAGATAGCACAACAAGCCAGCCAGACTTCCTTATTCTTATTCAAATGCGGTACAACGAACAGTCGACAATTGGGTGCTAATTTTTTTTCTAAGAAAATTTGAAATGCAGATTAGCCGTTCCAAAGTTCGATGTGTTTGATTTTTTATTCAGTATTTTTCCAACAACAATTTGTCAATAGTGAGTCATTCTGTCTTTTGTCCCAGGTGCACATTAGGTTAATTAGTATTGAAGTGCTCGTATTAAGGGAACAGCTATAGGCAACAAAAGATTTAAATTAGAATACGGGTTCTATAGATAACACAGGCCTACAAAAATTTGACTCTAAAATTGGAGCAATTTGGTATCTCAAATATGGCAGTGGCTTGGCTGGATCGGCTCTAGATTCCAAATCTGGTGGTGGTTTGGCTAAATAGGCTCTAGTTTTTGAGCCTTGCAGGGTGGTTCATAGATTCTATAGTTAACACTGGCCTACAAAAATTTGACGCGATATTAGAACCTTTTTTTGAGCCATTTGACATCGCTGGTTCCTATTCTGGCAGTGGTTTGGCTGAATCGGCTCTAGTTTTTGCGCCATGCAGGGTGGTTCATAGATGCATTCATTAGATAACACTGGCCTACAAAAATTTGACGCAATATTCGAGCTTTTTTTTTGAGCAATTTGATATCGCTGGTTCCAAATCTGGCAGTGGTTTGGCTGAATCGGCTCTAGTTTTTGCGCCATGCAGGGTGGTTCATAGATTCATTAGGCCTACAAAAATTTGACGCGATATTAGATCTTTTTTTTGACCCATTTGACATCGCTGGTTCCAATTCTGGCAGTAGTTTGGCTGAATCGGCTCTAGTTTTTGCGCCATGAAGGGTGGTTCATAGATTCTATAGATAACACTGGCCTACAAAAATTTGACTCGATATTAGAGCTTTTTTTGAGCAATTTGATATCGCTGGTTCCAAATCTAGCAGTGGTTTGTTTGGATTGGCTCTAATTTTTCCGCCATGCAGGGCGGTTCATAGATTCTATAGATAACACTGGCCTACAAAAATTGGACTCTAAAATTAAAGCAATTTAGAATGGGGGATTCCAAATCTGGCAGTGGTTTGGCTAGATCGGCTCTAATTTTTGAAACGTACACACTCCTATTCTGATAGTCGTGTCGTTTTCGACAAGAGTAGTTTTACGTGTTGTTCTTAGTGCTTTTCTACCCACAAAAACACGTAAAACCAATCTTGGCGAAAACGACACGACTATCAGAATTGAAGTGTGAACGTTTTTTTTTTTGAGTATTTAGGGGCTGTCCATAAAAGATGTCAAACTTTTTGGAAGACGATGGTTAGAAGAAGGGAGGGGGGGAGGTATTGTGCGGTATTGTGACGCCGGTACTAAATTTCACACCAAAAATCTTTTTTTTTTCGTCACTCCCCAAAAAAGATGCCTAGAACGTTCAAAATTAATATTTTCATTGCCAATATCTGTGATTTCCTTCTTCACCTTCTCAACGCGTGGCTTTATTTTATTTATTTATTCATTTTTTTTCTCTAAAGTGCAAATGAACTTCACATTGTAAAAATGCGTGAGTTGAACTGTTTTTTAAAAGAAAAACCCACAAAGCGCAATAAACCTTGAAATGAGCATTTTTACAGCATTTATTACAGATCTCTCATCTAAAATTCAGCTGATTTTTTCTTTCTATAATATTTCGCTTTGTTGCACAGAATTAACAAAGAAAAACGTCAACTGAAAATATTCTGTGCAATAAACGACGAGTGAGAAATTGCAGGAAAAACGATCTATAGAATTCCGGAAAAATATTTTTCCAGAATTTTAACATTTCAAATGAAGAAACGGTACATTAATTACATGTCGACTAGTTTTTCGCTATGAATGATGAAAGATCACCGCATATCACATGAATCTCGTCACTGTGCGATCGATTTTATTCAACATTTCTCATACGTTCCGATCAAAGGTTGAGATTAAACATGATTAAATCACTGCCGCATAGACAAACTGCCGTCTGTCTTTGAGGTGGTTTTTGTCTTATCTTATACTACTGCAATTCGAAATGTTGATCATATTCTGTGTGTTTTGCTTTGAACTCTGAATTTCGTTGTTCGATGATCGAAGTTGATCGACACAATGCAATTTTTTACATTATCATTAAAGATTCATCATTTTCAACTGAAGTTGAAGATATTTTTGAATAAATTGTATGGCAAAATGCTATTTTGTTGTCTTTCTTGTCGTGTTGATGAACTTTTATATCAAAAGCGATCGAAAATGCGGTTACGTCCTCCATTGCGAGGTTATATTGATTGATTTTATTTATTCGAAATGGAAAGAATCTACAAAAGAACATTTTATTTCCGGTTTTTAATATGATTACTGGTGGTTAGTACTTAATTGGAGTTTTTACATTCCAGAGCTTTGATTTTTCAGCTTGTGGTACAATTTTCTAATCGAATTTTGTTAGAATTTGTCATTTTCTAATCGAATTTTGTTAGAATTCGTCATTTTCTAATCGAATATTGTTAGAATACGTCATTTTCTAATCGAATTTTATTAGAATTCGACATAAGTTAACTCTTTTACCCAAGTCTCAAACCTGAGGGTAATTTAAATTACCCTAAACATCATTTTTTTGATCAAAACAGCCGAAAATACAAAGAAATCGCCATTTTCTAATCGAACTTTATTAGAATTCGACATAATTTTACGCTTTTAGCCAAGACTCAAACCTGAGGGTGATTTAAATTACCCTAAACATCATTTTTTGGTAAAACAGCCGAAAATCCAAAGAAATTGCCATTTTCTAATCGAATTTGATCAGAATTCGACGTAATTTAACTCTTTTAGCCAAGACTCAAACCTGATGGTATTTCAAATTACCCTAAAACATCAGTTTTTGATAAAAACAGCCGAAAATCCAAAATAATTGTCATTTTAATCTCGTCACGATGACGAAATAAACAATGCACTATAATAAAAAAAACAAATCCAAAGTTCAATTCCTCACCAATTTGCTTCAAAACATGAATAACGCCTCTCCAAGTAATTAACCGCCCCGTAATGCAACAATTTCAGGTGCCAAAGTCCACAACAATCAATAATTACGTTAAGAAATATTCAACTGATAAACCTCACACTTGCTCAATCACAGAAAATTGATTGAAAATATCACTAATGGCTTTTAAATTGTGGCAATAAAAATTTGAGCTGTATAAAAAAAAACGAAAAATTCTCATCACAATCGATCTCGGAAAACAAATTTCATAATTACACAACGATAATCAAAGTATAATGTCGTCTAATGTTGTTATCAAAATTTATAAAGACCCCCAAAAAAAATACCATAATTACATTTTTGATCGGATTCACCCCCGAACACATCAAAATTCTATTTGATCAAACACATTAAACAATGGAGCGAGCAAGATAGATACGCATGACCTTAAAAGTTGAACGCGGTCAAACTTTTGCTCGCCGACTATTTCTTATCAGGCGAATTGAACAAACCGGAATTTTGTAAATATTTGTATGAGGTTTATTAGCATTAGTTTTGATTGTAGACACCAAACACGACTTGTGGAACTTGTTATAATTCTGGTTACATAACTTGATCTATAATTTCAATCATTTGCGGTGTTTATTTGCCCTTTTTGAAAATACGGAAGAGTCATTTCGAATGAATAATAATAAAAATGTGACAAAATTTGTAATTTATTCCCATATAAATGTCGGTTTTGAGAAAAATTATGCCTTATTTGTAAGAACAAAAGGCAGAACTTGTGTTCAAACAAGTCCATAAAATTCGTCACCCATTTAGGAGCAGGGGGTCTGTCGTGCGATGCGGTCATGGGGAAGAATTGCGAAAAACTTTGTATACAATGGTTCGAAATTCTAAATTACCTTGACGTATTTTTTGGTGCTAAGCAAAATTATGCCTTATTCGAAAGATAGAAGGCATATTTTTTTTAATAAACCGCTGATGAATTTCGTTTATCTAATACGCAAACCAATCTACCAGAGGTTTCACGTTTTATTCTTATAGATTTAGGCGAGACACACAATTGACGCAGCGTGCTACAGCGTTGTGCGTTTCCGCAATGGAATGCATGCAGCAGCGTTGGTTGATGACACAATTGATGCAGCGCTGCAGTGCAGTGTCAAATGTCATTTGAAAAATTTATGGTTGCGCACACTTCAATCTTCAAAGAAAATACGCATATGTGGATAAGCATTATTGCAGCATGCAGCAACGTTTTAATTTTTCAAAACGCTGCGTCGATGCAGACCCATGCGCTGCTGCAGCAGTATCAATTGTGTCTGCAGCGATAAGAATACACGCGTTTGATGTATGCATCGCTGTTACTGCGTCAATTGTGTTTCTCGCCGAAGTATACCATTTGTAACGCATCCAACCAATCATCGGACACAAAAATGAACTACCCTAGGATGTTTGTCATGACAAAAGATTTTCATTTCCGCATGTTCGTCTGTCCGTCCATTTCTAGAACACCATAACTTTCGAAAGGATTGAGCTAGAGACTTGAAATTTTGTATAGTTACGTTTCTCGTAAATGGCTAGGCTAAGTTCTTGAACGGTCATAATTGGACCATTCTTTCCCCTCTCCCCCAATACAAACGAAACACTTTTTTTTTTGCAAATTTCTCGAAAACGGTTAGTCGTATTGAAAAATTTATTAAGGTAAAATGTGTTTAAAATAGAATTTTACATAAACGTTCCATACATCGAAATCCAATCGGACAATCACATCCCCTCTCTTTCATACAAATCGAATACCTTTTTCCTGTTTTCTCGAAAACTGTGCATCGTATCGAAAAATTTATATAGATGCAATGTTTTTAGAATATGATTTTACATAACTTACCGGACCACTCCTTCCCGCCTGCCCCATACAAATTGAATACTTTTTTTTATTTTCTCGAAAACGGTGAGTCTTATTGAAAAAATTATAGAGACAAAATCTTTTTAGAATACGATCTTACATTAAGGCCTGTGTCCACATGGAAGTTTATTTGCTGAAGTCGCTTCTAGCAGAGACTTCTGGAAGTTTTTCCCGTGGAAACACTAACTGCAAATGAACTTCCAGAAGTTGTGACACCAGAAATCTCTTCTGGAAGCGACTTCTGCAAATAAACTTCCATGTGGACACTGGCCTTAACAGTCCCATACATCAAAATCCAATCGAACCACTCCTTTTCCCCCTCTTCTACAAATGTATTTTTTTTTTAAATAATCATTTTGTCTATCATCATATCGAGTATTTGACGACTGGCCCCTGGCAATTGTAGCTTTTCTTATGTTTTTGTTTGTAGTTTAACCACTGCTACATTATTGGAACAACACTTGAAACAATAAAAAAAAAACCTTGAACCCAAAACCCAAAATTATGTTTCTCAAAACTATAAGTGGTCTATTTTTCGCAATATCTCATTTTCAAGATTGAAAAAACACTCAAATTTTTATAAAAACTTCTTCTATTAATTTTTTTTTATGTTCTTCCATCAATTTTGACGGTTTTTGGGTAGGCACTTGAAAAGTTATTTAAAAATATCGCACTCGATTTGCATTAGACATTTTGAAGATGAGGTCGAAAATAGATTTGTTATTTGACACCCAAGTTTTGAAGAAAAATTCTGATAAGCCGCTATCCATAAAAGTTTACAAATATTTTCCAATATTAAGATAGGGGTCTGCGACAGTTTGAAATCAGTATTAAATCCAATGCATAAAAAAATTTTCTATAATTACGTTTATCGTGGCTAGGCTAAGTTCTTGAACGGTCAAAATTGGACCATTTGGCGAAAGATCAAGACGCGACGCTTTAAAAACCGAAAACTAGCATGACAGCCCCTAAATTAAAATCGTAATTTTTTTTAAATTTAATTTCTCTCTCGAATTTGTCAAATAATTGACAGATGTTTGAACAGTTTTATCGAAGGTGTAATTAAGGTCGTTGTACTTGCGCCAATTTGGTAATGAATTTTACGGGTTTTGTTTGCTTTATATTTTTTTTTATTTGTATTTGATTTTGAAGTTTTTCTGATGCGGACGAATTTTTGTTGCTAAGGGCTTTATTTTATGTACTTGGAGGTTTTTTTTCTCTTAATGTCGACTTCTTGAAATTTACTTTAATTTTATGTCGATTTTTTTGTCTTCGTTGACCTTCTAATTTTAATAAAGGAGTGTCCAAAAAAAACGGTAGGCTAATGTTTGCCTTGTAGGACCAACCTTGTCTACCCCCTCACGCTAATTTTGGTCTTCCACCCGTGACTTCCACCGCGTTAATTTTTGCTCGTAGGACCACCCCCGCCTTCCACGCTAATTGTCTTGTGGGGCCACCCTTGCCTCCCCTTACTGTAATTTTCGCCTTTTAGGACCACCCCTTGCCTACCCTTCATGCCAATTTTTGTCTTTTAGGATCAACCCCTACCTATCGCCTTGTAGGACAACCCTTGCCTCCGCCCACTCTACTTTTCGCCTTTTAGGACAACCCCTTGCCCACCCATCACGCTATTTTTTTGCCTTTTAGGACCATCCCCTGCTTATTGCCTTGTAGGACCACCCTTGCCTCCCCCACCCTAATTTTCGCGTTTTAGGACAATCCTTTGCCTTCCCCCTTTCCTTATTAAAGTGTGCCCTATTTTATGGATAGCTCCTAGGCGGTTTTTTTGATGAATTTGGAAGTTGTTTTCCTTTTAATCTCGACTTCTCTAACTGACTTCAATTTCATGTCATTTTTTTGCCACAAACGATCTTCGAATTTTAATAAAAATGGCTAACAGATATGAAATTTGCCACTCATAAAAATTTTTTCTTGAAATTTCTCACAACAGTTTTATGTGATTTTCTATTGGGGTCACTTCTGCCCCCCCCCCCCCCCCCCCCCCCCCCCCCCCCCCCCCCACTCCACAAAAAATGTGTATACAGTAATCCCTCCAACTGCGCGGTAGATACGTTCCACAAAAAGAGCACGCAAACCGAAACCGCGCACTGTGAACCCTACTTTGTATGAAATTTCGGGGTTAGGAACCGCGAAGTTCGAAATTTTTACCCCGGAGTTCGAATTTTTTGTATTAAAAACTTAACCGCGCAGTTGCGAAACTGCGCAGTAAGAAACCGCGCAGTTGGAGGGATTACACCCCTGCCCCTCTCTAAAACTTTGTATGAGATTTTATACAATTTTTCACACCAATTTCTCAAAAATACCTCAAAACAATTTAACTAATCGATTTTTTTTTCGTTTTTTTTAGGATCTTGTAAAATCCCACTTAATGATTGCTGTCCGAGAAGAAGTCGAGGTTCTCAAGGAAAAGATCGCCGAGCTAATGGATCGCATCAATACGCTGGAACGCGAGAACACCATCCTGAAGGCAAATGTGTCACAGGACATCCTCTCACAGCTACCGACAGCACCGGCAAAGCCACCACAGAACACAAATACAAGCAATGGTCCAGTCTCGTAAGCTGATGCTGTATTCCAAATGATAACAACAACAACAAACACAAAAAATAATTCGCATAAATACATTTTCGGTTTTTTAATTGAACCAAAAAGTTCCCCAGGGGAAATGCGTTAGGATTTTTAAACTCTTTTGAAGGAAATTTGGTTTGAAAGAGCGCTGGCGTTTTGTAATAACAAAAAAAACAATAAATATAGTAAACAACATAAAAACTACATAAATGTAGTTGGAAAGCTATAGGAAAGCTGCATAAAAACGTATTTTCAAACAAAAACAAAATCATTTAAAATGTCATAAATATCCATAAAAAAAAATCATCGCTACCCCCTTGATGAGGGTAACGGAGACGACGAAGGAAGGACAGTTTAGAGTCGATCTTCTACGTTTTTTTTTTGTACAGATCGCTCGTTTCGTTCTAATTTGACACTTTTTTATGCAGAATTTTCGAACAAAAATAAAACAATGTTTGACGTTTTTCAATAAGCAAACAACAGAGAAGAGTAATTTCAAAACCAAAATCAAAATAGCTGGCAGTTTCTTAATCAAAAAAAGAAATTCTAATAATTTTTTTTCAAAAGAGATGAACTCATCTTACAAGCGATGTTTAAAAAAAAAGCAAATGAACAACAATAACTATTGGATATCCTTTCGTACAAATAAATAAATTCAATAATAAACAAAATTAAAATGCAATAAAACGCGGCCAACTTGTAATACTTTCTCAAAATAATTGCTAAAAAAAATTGTATTGTAACAAAATTTCTTTCCAAAAAATATTTGATATCAACACAAACTTAGATTAAGTGAGAAATTTTTTCAAAAGCAAAAAAACACAAATTAATAACAAACACATTAAAATGTTTAATAATTACACGAAATTTTGTAATTAGTTGATCTAGATTTTGTATTTGTTATCTTTTATGATTGCCATGTTGGCTGTGTAACATATCTTTTACCGCAAAAGATAAACAACAACAAATAAGAAAGAAAAAAAGCGTTTTTTTTTTAAATGAATGATAAAAGAAGTCTTAAATCTAAGAATTACATGATTTTGTTTTATTGTAAAAAAAATCAACACAAGAAATTCAAAAAAAAAATGTAACGCATGAAGGGAGAAAATTGCTTTTTTCGAGGCAATAAATTCGCTTAAGGGGGTGTAAATTATTGATTGTTTTTTTCTCTAAACAAAAAGAAAAAAACAAACAACAAAAAAACAAATAAACGATTGGCTTTGATCGGGGATAAAAAAAAAAGTGATCAACACTAATCCAGTGGTGTGTATGATATCCACCAGGGATTTATGCTGTTTGCTACTGCTGCTGCCGCTTTTAGCAAAGTGTGGATGATTCGGAAGTGAGAACAAGATAGATACATTATTACAAAATAATAATAATAATAAAAATCTAAAGAAGAAGAGAAGAAAAAAAAATATATTATAATAAAATATAATGATGAAAACAAAATGTGATAATTTGCAAAATAAAATATGTAAATTTAAATTAAATTCTACATATTACAATCTATATATTTTTTTACTAAAATAATAAATATTAATAAATTTTTTTTTTTCGTAAATTATGTACATGTATGTCTGTAAATATTATACCAGTAATAAGTAGAACGTTTAATATTTGTTAAAGAAAAAAAAATTATACAAAGAAAAATATGAAAAAGAGAAGGAAGAAGAAGATGAATTAAAATGAAATTACATACAAACACAACATCAACAACATCTTAATAATATTTAATTATATAAAAAAAAAGAGAAATGTTTTATTTAAGAAAGATAAATAAGAAATTGCTTTATTGATTGATAATAATAGTAGTTGCAATGTAAAAAACGCGTACGAAAAGAAAACGTAAAACATTAACAAAATTTCAAAAGAAAATTTACAGGGAAATCAGATTCGCGGGATTGATTATTTTATTTGTTTTTTCAATCATTTCGATATGATGACAAAGGAAATTGTTTTTTATATTATTTCCGTTTGATTCCGATGGGATTTCAATTCAGAAAACAGCTCAGTTCAATTCGCTGTGGCGGCAAATCAGCCAAACCCACAAGGTCAACCAAAAATAATGAAAACACGTTGACCATCAACAGAATTAACCAAATCTGTTATTCTAATGTTGAGTAAACATTTTCTAACCACTGTCAACGGTTGACGGCAAGCATTTCACGGCGTTTTTAGGTGCCGCACCACATGAGAGTAAATACGCGAGTAACTCTCAAAAACCCTCGAGAGTTACTCGCAGGAGTTTGTCCATTTGAGAGTTAATTTCGATTTTTCTCTTTTCAAGACCAATATCTTGATTTTTTTGACATCTTGCTTTGGCGAGTTCTCGAGAGCTACTAGCGAAATTCAAACGCCGTTCGTATCTGGCGAGCAACTCCCCGAGAGTTCAGTGGGTGCGTGTCGACTAGAGAGTAGAATCACTTTTGACAGCTCGCAGAAACCAGCTCGCAGAAACAAGCTCGCAGAAACCAGCTCGCGAGTTTTTGCGAGTTTCTGCGAGCGACTCTCAGAGACGTGTCCATTTGCGAGTAGCTGCTATCGAGAGGTTCTCGCCGACATTTTTTCTCATGTGGAGCGGCACCTTTTCATTCATTTTCTCGGGCAATCCACTGCCAACATGTTCATAGTTGCCGGGCAATGCTTTTTTTGGTTGATCGTGAGGATTTGGCAAACGATTTTTACTATATTTAACATTCATAGTAACCCTCACACTCGTAGGGATCGTTTGCACATACTATACAAATAAACCGACTTTAAATTTACTGGTTTTTAAAATTTACATCAAACTTGGGCTGGATTTTGTGAATATGATCATTAGCCTACTTAAGCCATAGAAATTTTGGCACTTAAGAATTTCAAATCTAACATACCCCACGACTCCATTAGACTTTTTTTCCAGATTGTATTTAAATCCAATCACGAAAAAATCTAATGGAGACTCAAAAAATCTTGCATAATGATTTAAATCTCCGTACTGTCATGATTTTTTCGGCTGCTGAAAAGTAGGATTTTTTTTGACATTTGTTCAGTCAAATTGACTGATTTCTAGTTGGCTGCCCTGATTACCTCCTGGTTGACATTTCTAAGTACGCTATGGAGACACAATATAAATGAAAAATCATGACTGAAAATGCCCACGCGCTGATTTTTTTATTCGCCAAAATATGGAGTGGGGGAAAAAATCATGATTCTAAAAAGTCTAATGGAGTCGTGGGGATAAGCCGTTAAATTTCGTTGGTGCAAACAGATCAGAAAATCACCCGTATTACTATTGTCGTGTTCATTTTCGACAAGAGTCGTTTTACGTGTTGTTGTTGGTAGAAACGACTCTTATCGAAAACGACACGACATTCGCAATAAGGGTGATTGTCTTATTAATTCATTTCGACTATGAAAATTGTCAATTTAATACTACAAATCGACTGTTTTTTTATTGTTTGTTTAACAATTTTGTTGCCATTTTGAAGATTTACGGATTTTTTTTTACTATTTCATAGTTGAAATTCGCTTGAAAGCCAGATGAATTGTTTTTTCTTCTGTTTGTGGGTGTATGTTAAAAAAAAGACAACATTTTGATTTTAATTCACGCGTAAAACGATCTAATTTCTCTGTCAATTTGATTTGCATAAGAAATGTACATAAACCGGCCCCAGGTGGAAAACTGTAGCACATAAAAAACAATTCTTTTTGAATTTCCAACAATTTGGACGTTTAGAAAAAATAGAATTCAATTTTTGGACATTTAAAAAAATAGAATTCGATAAATGTTACAGCAAGGGGTAATTTTTTATATAATTAAAATTAAATGTGTGTGCGATTCGCAAAGGAAACGAATTTTACGAATGTAAAAAAAGAAGATAAAAGGCAGAGAAAGTGACCAAATATTGTAGATAATTATTTCACTACATTACGAATTACATTTATTTATTAAATTTTTAAACGTTTTTATTTTTGCAAATAATGTGAAAACACAAAACTGTAATTTTTCCAATAGATTTAAGTTTATTAAATTACAAATAAAGTAATCTTCTCGTTTTTTTTTTGTTACTTATTTAACGAATTTCATACATAAAAAGAGAAATTTATTTAATAACAATAGAATGATGGCTAAATTCCATAAAGAAACAAAATTTCATGCTACTATTTTTTTTTTCTACTTACACTTTTAAATGTTTTTCATATTGAAATAAAATATTTATGAGTTTTAGTATCACAAAATACGCAATATGTATACAATAAAAATCAATCTTTGCCTTTTAAACTTGATCGGTCGATTAGTAATTATTGTTAAATATTTTAAAAATGCAAATTATTACACATTACAGTAATTAAACGATAAATTACAACGGGCCACATTATTATATAATTAATTATATTCAAGAGAAATGAATTTGTTTTATCTAAGAAAAAAAGCACACACATACATTTATTAAACAGACACGATTCAACTAAATAAAATAATAAAATATAATAGTGATGAGAAAAACAAAAACATACGTGCATATGAGTTCCAATAGTAGATTTTAAGAATGAAAATAAAATGCATAAATATACTTCAGATTGTAATAAATTATAAACAACTCTTAGTAGTAGAAGATATAATTTTAAAAAGAAAATATATTAAAGAAGGAGCACTACTATTATTGTAATTATTCATTATTATTAATTATATAAATATTTTATTTGTTTCTTATTTGTTAACTTATTGAGATGAAGTGTCGGACGTGAAAGTCAAGAAAATGAACGAAAGAACTTAAGTAAAACCAACACACATACTATACTATTATTATTAAAGAGCAAATATTATAATTATTATATATTGAGAATTTTAACGATAAAGAAAAATGATGAGCATTAATAATAGTAATGAAACTTTATATAAAACAAAACACCTAGTCTTCTTTGATATAATGGAACCAAAATACTATTACGAAAAAAGGAAAAAAAATGAATAAAATTGAAAAAAAATAAATAAAACAAATTTAATTAAAAATATTTAGTTTTTTTTTATTTTTTGTGCCACTTTTTTATTTTTTCAGGTTTCTTTTCAGTTTGAAATTTTAGGACTTATTTAAGATAAATTTTTGTTTTTTTTTTTTTTTTTTGCAAGGATTCTCAATTTTTTTATTTGAAGCTTACGAATATCTTGTTTATGGTATTATGCCTACAAGCAAGATGTAAAAAGAACACGTTTTTGGGCGATTTTTACACTGTTTGAATAAAACTTTTTTATTTCGGTTCTTTTTGTGTTTCTATAAGTTTCACCCCAATTCGGACAGTCGTCTCATATTCGACAAGACTCGTTTTTCATGTTGTTGTTAGTGCTTTTCTAACAACAAAAACACGTAAAACGACTGTTGCCGGAGACGACACGACTATCAGAATCTGGGTGTTTGTTGAACATTTTTTTATGTGAAAAAATACAGTTTTATTCCCTGTTTTTGTAAGCGTATGCAAGGATCTTTTCCTGGAGGTGATTTGCGGTGGCAACTGTGGTTCCGTAAAGAAAAATCTTTTAATGACATTTTTATGGCAGGCCATGAAAACAATTTCAATTTGTGTCTAGTCTAGACGAGGTTCAAATTTCAAGTTTTTTCGTAAATGCTCCAAATCCTGCGTTGGCTTTAAATACACATGACTTTAAAGTCGCATTCGGCAATTTTCATCCAATCAAGTTAAAATTTTGAAATGTTGTGCTTTAAGAATATGCAATAAAAACGATTTCTCCAAAATTCGCAGGCATAACCCTGCAAATTTTGGAGAAATCAATGCAGTAGCATAATTACAGGCATACCCCTGCAAATTTTGGGAAAATCGATGCAGTAGCATAATTACGGCAAACAAAATCCTGTAATGCAGAGGATTTGAGGTCTAAATATGTAACGACTTAATTATTCAAGCCATTACCAGACAAAATTCACTTTATTGGGACAGCGTTTTAAGAATCGCGTTACGTGAAGCTCAATTTTGTAACCGTTTTGAAGAAAAACAAATAAACGCCTGTGTTTATGCATTTAAGTATTCTGAATTGCATATTTTTAGGCGAAATGTGAAAATGGATATAAAATATGGGAACGTGGGCCAAAACGGACATCTTATCAAACACCTGATATAAAATGCATAATGAAAATTCAAAACATAGCATTATCCACCCTAACGGCCAATTTATTCACTAGGAGTTAAATCGCCTTAACTCCCTTAACTCACCTTTAACATGGAAAATAAGGTTAGCTAACTCCCTTAACTCACTAACTCGGCTTAACTCCTAGTGAATAAAGTGAAATTAATACCTTTCTTACACAATTAACCCAATGTAATCAAAAATTGGGTTTTGTCGAGTATTTTATACAAAAAACATTTGAAAACTCGAGAACTAATTGAGGTAGAAAGTTAAAATTTGGCACAGTACAGGATTTTACTACTAGTTAAATCGTGTTTGAAAAAATTGAACCACTGTCTCCCTTCTGAAATTAAATAAAAACCCCGTCAAAATCAGTTAAGTTTTACTGGCAGAAGCTTGGATTTACAAATTTTTACACGAACACACACAGACATGTTACCGATCCTTGATCGAATTGATGCTAGTATCACACATCACTGCGCATCACGAAGAAAAACTTTCAGAAAAACTGCAGTGTCAGCAAAAATTGACAGTTTTTCTGCGTGCTGCGCAGTGAAATTAGCCAAGTTTGATCCAGCCACGAGTCGTGACATGGTCGGGACATATGCCCAGTCCCGGTGACCTGCAGAATCCCGTTATGATTTCGGTTTTTAAGTGATTTTAATACCTTTCTTTTATGTAAGAAAGGGGAAACACAGATTAAACCACCAAAAAATATTTTTCAGTTATTTATCTTCGATTATAAAAAATGTCATTATCAAAAATGGTACTACTTTTGCCACAATATCCGTTCAAAAACGGTTTTTTTTTGTCGCGTTGCCCTTAAGAAAAAGAATTATACATTTCATTTGTAAAATTATTTTCTACGAAAAAAAATGTCTCTATCCTTAAAATGTCATAATTTATTGGTTTCATTATATAAAACAAGCACTAGCTGAAAACATGTCCAACAATTCATCAAAGTATGTACTTTTTAAACAATTCTTTTGGAGAATACTTGTATTAGTGTTAAAAACATCCTCCCATTTCGTCAAATTGATTTAAGAAAGATATTCCAATAATTTTAAACCAGACAAAGAAGAACTTCTCTAATTCTATTACTTTTTTCTAAATTTCTATTGTATATAAATTAAATTTTAACAAAATAATTATAAAAGAGAAAATAATTGTTAATGTTTAATAAATATTAAAACAATTTTTAACGTAAAAACATTGAAAAATGAATGAAAAGATCAGAATGGCTGTGCTTTCAATTTGCAAAGCAATTTGGAAAACAAAATTAAAGGAAAGTAAATTTCTTTGATGCTGAAAAGAGATGAAACTTTATTAGATTAAAAATATGTTCAATTGTTGTTTGTTTTTTTTTATCATTTCGTGTTTTATACCACATTAAAAACAGATGAAATTTCGATTTTTGCTAAATTCTGTGAGAGATTCTGGTGTGCAAAAGAGAAAATTAGAATTTCGTTGACGTTTTAATTTCATGTGATTGTCAATTGCATTTTTAACGAATATATTTTTAAATAATTAGAAATTTTATGGACGTTTTAATACAATTTGAAGGATAAAAGGTTTCAAAAGATTTGATTTTTAAACCCTCACAATCCTGAGCTGTGCTTCGGCATTAAAGGGTCTTCCCCTAAGTTCTGGTTGAGACTGTAAAAAAAAGATTAACATTTCTTGCGATTTTTACCTTTTTTGTATTATATTTTATTAACACTCTAACTGCCACGACAGTTTTAAGCCTTTTTCGAATATTTAGTTGTCAGTCAAAAAGGATGCACTAAGAGAAAAAATTATTGAAACAAAATTATACCTAAATGTTTTTTTATTACCATAAAACGTGTGCAACTACAAAAAATCGTTGCGGTTGCAGCGAACACTTTAATAATTTTCATTGTTTCACTGTACACAACAGTTAGGTGTCAGGTCTTTTTGACTAACGTGGCAGTTAGAGTGTTAATTTTTAATATCACTTTGATATTGGTTAGTTATGTTTTAAATTTAAAATGAGATATACTCTTTTATTTGAAATGCCCACATCAAATTTGAGACCCAGATTTCTAAGCTTTCAACTCGAAATTTCAAAAACTATCCAATTTTTGCGGGAAAAATTGAGTTTAAAAAAAGTCTAACAATTTAGTTTGAAGCATTTTTACTGAGACCACCCATAATTCATGTGACCAAACTATAACCAACTGATAATTTTAAGCAAATATGTGTTCATTCTGTAATTTGTAAAACTGAACAATGAACTGAAATAAAGAAAAATGTTTTAATATTTTAATCCCTCCTCAGTATCAATCCAGCTTAGTAAATCACCAAAACGTTCGATTTTTTTTGAAAAATGTTGAATTACAATTTTTTTTTATTTTGATGTGGTAACAAACGAACTACGTGTTTATATTTTCAAATATTGATTAGAATTCAAAGTCTCTTTTCACAGTTTTTAACAACTTCTATAGATTGTGATAAAAGGATCTTGTAGAAAAATCACCAAATTAAATAAATAATCAATAATATTGAATAAAGAATATCCAAATCTTTAAAAACAAAAAACATACAACTGCTGTTCAAAAAGTTTCAGTAAAAAATGTTACTCTAGACAAATATGCAAGTAAACTATGAAAAACAAAAATAAGAAAGTATTTTTATAAATAAATCGAATAATAAAAATTAATTTACATAATGTATAAATATGTAATTGCAAAGAAATCTTACGCCAGTTGTAAATTACAGGAGCCAAAATAATGAAAAAAAAACTCTAAATCAAACATCCTTTGAAACTTTTAAAACTATTAAACAACCAAAAGAATTCCATTTTAGATAGGATCAATGATGCAAACAAAAATTATAAAAATCATGCATAAATCAAACATTTTAACAATAATTCTAGAGTGTACTTATAATTCATAATAAAAAATATCCGTAAATAATAAGTTGTAAAAAACAAAATTGCGTAATTATTGCGAATGAGCAAAAAATGTTCGCAATTCAATTTTTACTTTGAATATAAAAAATGGAAAAAAAATTAATTATATAAAAAAAAATCTTTGATGAAATTACAAAAAACAAACAAACATGAAATTGTAAATAATTTCCGTCTTGTCTGAATATTAACAAAACTTTAGATGTACAATAAAAATCATTCGTAGATTTATAAAATAAGAGAAATAAAATTTATTAAATATGAAATTATAAGATGATACAATTATCAAAATATTTATATTTAATCAGATATCTTTAATCATAGCAGATTATGAACACACAAAAAAATTTAGTGATGCGAGAAACGTGTTAAGAAAAATATCAATTTATTATATTGAAACCTAAAACCAAACCGAACTATGCTTCGTGTTTTTTGAAATACATCGATGTACTTATAAATAATTAAATATTAAATTAAATACAAATAAAAGAATAATTCTATAATAGATTTTAAGGATTATTATTGTTTTAATAAATATCGTTCCTTAAAAATCTATTCAACATTACAGATATTGATAGATTTATGATTGCATTATAATTAAGATTGTAAACATCACTGATATATTACTAAGAAATCATCAGAAATAAAGAATAATTATCAAATATTAAAACAAGTTTTTTCTTCGCTTTGTGGAAAAAGGCAAATTTTATTCTATTTTCAGAATGAAGCTACAATTTCCAATAACATCAGTGTTCGAAAATTCCACCTTTCGTTAAAATTAGATACTAGGTTAGAAACATACTCAAATGTTTGAAAGGAACATTTCCATAGACCATAGACCGTGATTACATTGTGCCTGTCTACACGAGGATTCACTTTGAGGCGGCACGTCATTCGTGAGGGTGAGGGACGCAGTGGGGAGGGAAACCAAAAAGAGCGAACGAAGTTTAGATTCACTTAAAATTATCGGTCGCAAACCGGTTTGTGTCTCGTTTTGCTTTTATTGGTCATTTCGTTGTTTGCTGTGGAGTCGTGCGCATCTGAAAATTCGGAGTTTTCTTCTTCAGATTGGCACAAAAATAGAGCCGTTGCTGATGAAGCATATAATAAACTTGTTACTGCAATTATTATATGATCCATATATGAACCATAGTTTCATTAAATTTAACAAATTTCACTGCAATCATTTCACAACTCGGTTAAATTTTGAGGTTATTTTCATCTCAATGTCTTGAACGTCAAAAAGGCGAAAGACGTAGCGAATGAAAAAGGCGAACCGTGTGCACACGGCAACAAAATGAGGAAAGACGTGCATCTCCTACAGACCCGGTTTGCTCAAATTTTTGCACGATTTTTCCGATTGTACGCACATTTGGACGATTAAATTGACCGAAAAAATCACGAAGTGCACGATATGCATTTTGATTTGAACGCCCATTTTCATAATAAGCCTGAATAACTTTAACGCGTTGCTCGATTGTGTATCTTTCCATGGTTCAAATTGAGTTAGTCTGAAATTGAGAAATGTCAAATGAAATGCAGAAAAAAACTTGACGTTTAGGTGTAGTTCACATTCAACATCGGCCCTTAAAATTTAACTACCCTTTATAAAGGTAGAACCTGAATCGTACGTCGATGCGTCCGTCACGTTGACAGTTCGAGTAAAATCAACGGGCTGCTATGAGTACTCCCCTAATAATACGTTTTCCAATGCGGCAACCGCATAGAGTAGGTCGAATTTCTACTTTTACATGCGGCAACGCACGGAAATGTCATTTCGCAAAAAAGTTTGTTTACGATTTAAGCAATTTAAGTATGGAATAAATTGAAAGTAATTGTTTCGACGATAAACTAATAGAAGAAGTGCAAAACAATGAATTAACTCCAGATTCGTTGCCGTACCCAACTGTCACCGCATCGAACTGTCAACCGGACGCACGCATGACGGACGCATCGACGTACGATTCAGGTTCTAGCTTAAAAGTTTTATGGAAAATAGAGAGCCTTTAATCGTGAGAGTGGGCAAAAGGACATCTCAAAATGGCTGCCGAAATGAGAGAACAAAGGCAAAAAACGCTGAAACTTTAATTAATGCGCAGAACCTCGAGTAGGTACTAGTTGGAATGAAAGACAATTAACGTATTTTATTAATATAAATTATTTATTCGATATCAAACTACCTATCAGCAATGTCGCGACACGTTCAAGCTGGTTTGCACAACTCTTCCTGCTCCACACTCCGGTCTTTGTTGGCTATCGACAGGGTTGCCAGCAATTACCAAAATCGGTCAAAGCGCGATGCCACCCGCTTCCTACTTGCATGGTGAAATACCCTCTGTTGCGTTCACACGTTTCCTTCTTACGCTTTTCTTTTTCCACATTTCTTTAAATGTGTGTATCCAAAAACAGCTCACAAAATTTCAAAACCGAAAAATTCCGGAACTCCTCATGACGTTACACCACTTTTCGGATAGGCTTATTTCGTTTCTTTCCCCCCACAACTCTACTCTTCGTCGTAGCATTTCTCGTTACTCCGATGCAAACAGGAAGCGCGTGGCATAGCACAATATAAGTACAAGCCTTATCACTGAGGTATTAATTACATAAGAAGCTACGATTGCAATTTTTTTTTAAATATTTTATTGTTTTTCTTATAGGATTGAAAGATTTATGCTGTTTGAAAAATGTTTTATTTAAAAATATATTTTTTTTAATCTTTCAACTTAAATCTAATTTCACTTAATTTAAATTTCGACTTCGTTTAATTTCCAAAACTCTTTAGAAATCGGTTTCGGGTGTATTTAGGCGATCGTTTCTAGTTTTCGGATGCAACGGTTCACTTTCCTCACTAGTACTTTGATCGGTGACCGGATTTGATGAACTTTCGTCATTTGCTTTGATAGTTTTTTGGGATGTCTCACCCTCCACCGGCTTCTGCATCCGGAAGTCCAGCATATCTACTCGAGTTTTAAAATCATGCACAACTTCTGCATAGATAATACTGGGTGTGGAACGGGCTGGACTAGACGATCCTGCAGCACTTCCATGACCCGAGGAACCGTAATTATCCTGCGTGCTTTGAATTGAGTGAATCATTGGGGAGGCAGGTCGAGGGGGTGGAAGCGAATGTACCGTTAAATTCCCATCGGTTTCATCGCCCGTGTTGTTCAACTGCTCATAATTCCGTCCGTTATTATTATTGTTGGTAGTGTAAGTTTGCAGAGGTATCGCCCGGTAAGACTCTTCTTCCTCGTCATCAATGAAACATTTCAGATCCTTGGCGAAAATAAACACCAGAAGATCAAAGAATACTCCAATGGCCACCAAACTCGCTGATATCGTGTTAAGAATGTTTCCATGGATCGGAGACTCTTGCAAATAACATTTTGAATTGTCCATCGCCCGGTATTGGCAAGTGTGGTTTGAGACCCCTTCGTAGCCTAGTCTGCCAGGTATGTAGACCAGAATTCCCAACAAGAATAGCTCAAATGATAGCGCCAAGGCTTTATCCTGTGGCAACACACTTCGTAGAGTGATTAAAACTTTTCCCACTAATGTGCTGGCAATCAATATGGCCCCAAAAACCGTCAACGTTTGATGCAAAATCCACATCGATTGGCATTTATTGTAATTGCAAGCCCCTTGCGTTGCTCTGCCTCCTGCTATAGTCAGCTCTATGTCAACTCCGCAATCACAATCTTCGTAAATCTGGAAAAATCAAAAAAAAAAAATTATTAAATTTGAAATTCTAACTCACATTTTTAACTTACAGTCAATTCATTTAATTTGGATTCTTTCCGACATCCAGCATGGCAGGGCGAAAAAAACGTTTGTACACCATTTTCAGGACATACGGGCGAAAATTGAATGTTTGCTGGACAAACACAGGCTCTGGAGCAGGATGGCTTCAATAATTTTCCACGATGAGCGCCAGCCAGAACTGCACTATCGCAATTGATGAAAATGAATGAAACGAACAGTAAAACTGCTAAAATTCCCATTGAAATGTTCCAAATTATGAGCGATCTGAAATATAAAGTGTCGAAATAATAAATTTTTCAGGCTGTTGAGAATTTTTTTTATAAGTACGACATATGTCAACCGCCAACATTACAGTTGACATAAATGCTGATTTATAAATGCTTTGTTATAAAATTTTAAATTTCCCACAAGAAAATTATGTCCAGATCTTGCTAAATCATTATTTTACTTACTTCGCACTTGGATTAATCCTTGCAATCACCAAACCCACTACCAGAACACAAACTCCAACCAGGAGTGGCTTCAATAGATAAGACAACAACCTTGAAGTCCATTCATCCAGCAGACCATTGGATTCATCTGTGGGTAAAAAAAATCGGGACTGCAAATACGCTTCCTCCGTGAAAACGTAGTTAACGGTTGCAGTTTGAATGAAAACCACTGCCAATATGTTGAACATGAACACTTTGTTGGTGATCAGTCGTCGAATTGAAGGGAAAAAATTGATATCGTGGAGTAGATCCTTTGGAGCTCCGAGACGATTTGAAGAATCCTCCAGGATTCGATTGGCCGCCTGCTTGATAACCATGTTGAGCAGCCTTTTGGGGAACATAGCGATCAGGATACCAAACACGCATAGCAAGGGTGAAATAATTGTCCATCCGAGCCACCAATCCAAAGGGACTGCATTTGCGCCAAGAGATATTCCCGCCCCCATATGTGAACCCCAGAATTTCGCCCCAATCGCTGTTCCAATAATCGCTGGACTGTCCACGCTCTCTGCATTATCGTCGATGTAACTTAATCCTAAAGCGTAGAAGGCAACTTGACCCAAAGCCATTCCTAGCTGGCACACAAACAAAAGGACTAACGTCGTGATGGTGTCCTGCCGTTCGTGGGTTAATTTGGCAGTTGAAGATAGCCCACAGAGGTTTGGGATGTCGTAGGATATTTCGTTATCACTAGAACTAAAAAGAGAAAAAAATTGTTAGAAAAAAAAATCTACATAAACAATCGATCCGAAAACAAGCAATTTTTTCAATAAATATTTCTAAAAACCCACCATATTTTTTTATTTAATTAAAACCTATAAAGAATCGGTCATGAAAAAATTTAACTGCTTAAAAAAATTGTGGATTTAAAAGAAAATTTTTTAGCTGGTTTCGATTGAGCTGGCCAGGAGTGTAAAAAAAATATTTTTTTGAATTATTTGAACCATCCTGAAAGGTTTTGTATCAAAATTGCTTATTTTCTTTGTTGGTTACCGCAAAAACGTCTTAACCATGAAAATTTTTATCATAAAAGTATTTACAAATTCAACTTACTGGTGGAAAATTGATGGAATAATGACTAGAAAACACATAACGGCTTGGGCTATTACTAGACCTCCTAGCCAGGCAATGCGATGAATTCTGTGAGCCCAATATGTCACGACTATGGATAGAAGTCCTTGGAAAATCCCGCTACTAACCAGCAACCAGTCTAATAAAATAATGTTTAAAATTTAAAAAAAATTAATATTACAGTATATTAATTAAAAATTAGTTATAACGACAGTACATGATTTATAACTCGTTTCCGGCATATTTTATAAAATTATAAAATACAAGGCTAATTATAAAATATGTCATCCCTCCTCCTCCCCTGGGCATATGACGTAATTTATCTAAGGCGGCGGTTAGATTTGCAGCTAAGGTGCCGTTTACATTCGGCGAAATTAGTTCTCTGATACAAAATCATGTTGCACGGCCGCCCGTTGACAATCTAGTTAACATTTAATCTATGGCACTAAATCCAAAAGTGAGACTGAGTATCCTTACTGAAAATTTCTAACAATTTTCCGTCCCTGCGGCCGCACCTGTAATTTTACATGGATTGCGAACCAAATAATTCCGAGACCTTTTCTAAACATGAATTTTTTTTGAATTTTTAGTGTCTGAATGGATGATTTAAAACATTTTTTTAATTTTTCGTTACAACAAATCAAAAGCAGAGGTCGTGGTAGCAGTCTAGACCGTTGTTGTCGTTAACGCCAAGCAGTAAGTAATTAAATACGTCACGCCAATTATCGGAATTTCAAACCCTCTTCCCCGCCGTGCTTTTCGTGATTTTTTGTATGCCAAAAGTGTGACGTATTTTATAGACAGCCCCTAACTCATTGCAATCAAACAAATGACGGTGTGCTGCAGGAGAAGTATGACCACATGACCATCGGCTTACAGGGAGGCTTTACCACTTGATCCGCGCTGTCGCCTTTTCCATTACAACATAAATTTTCAGAAGTTGTTTTCGAAACAACTCTGCACCGGAATTTTTTCATATAAAATCACCCGAAAAGATTCGAATTTTGAGAACTTTTACTATAAGTGAATTTATTTTGCGAAGGATGAGAAATGGTGGGTTTCACGAAACTTTTAGTGTCCACTAAATCGAATTAGCAAGATTTTTTTGCTTGAAATTCGCCCGATAACTTATTTAGCGGTAATTTCGTGAAGCCCGCCTTGAGTGTCGCGGAATAAGTTCTGACAGAGAAATTCCGGCGAAAATCGCAAATGCAAACTGGCCTTAGGTACTAAAATTCTCTTACCAACGATTATTGGGTCATATCCATGATCAATTGCTGCTTGTTTAGCAGAAATTCGGAAATACGTTTCAGCTGCACCTTGAAGTATTGCAACAATTGCAAAAATTATCAGAAATGATTTTTGCGTTGCTAATTTTTGACATCCTGGACCATTGCAACAGTTTAAGGCAGTTATTCCACAATCTAAGGATTCTAAAATATACAAATAATATCTTTAAATGAAAGTTAGAACGTAAAATATTACGAAATTTTACCTTTGTTAATGTTAACGGCATTTCCGGTAATTGGCGGAGTTGTTGGATCCATTTCGGCAGATGTCGCCACCATTGGTCAAAAATCTAAAATTTTGGTTGTGAAAAATTGATGAATTAATTAAAAAATATGATTAAATAAAATAGTAGAAGGTAACAAAATGTGATAAAAATTACTAATCGAATTTTTTTAAATTCCTTGGTATAGAAATGAGTAATTTTTTGACTTGAGAGCTTGTTCAAATCCACTTTTATGAGATAAAAAACCTTAGGTTTGAGATAAAAAAAACTCAATTACTCATTTCAGATTTTTAAAAATCTAGACATATCCGTGTTATATTGACGATGACAATTATTCTTGCTCATATTATTATATTAGTTTCATTAAAAACATTTAATACAAAAGAATTTCTTACCCTTACTTGAATGGAATTCTGGCAGATATTAACAGGTTTATTTTTGAACTAATTAAATAATGTGGTTGTGTATAAAATCGATAAAATATTATGCCTTATCAGCTCAAAAAAATGAGTCATTACGAATTACTATAGGCTTTATCACAGCCTAAAACAGGCTTCGCGCGCTTATCTCTTGTTCACCACGTCTTCTTCTTATTCTTCTTCGGTTTAATCGATTCCCAATTTTCACTAAAACCACGTTTCGAAGAACATATTTTCACCTTCTTATTAATTTTTTGGCTAATTCATTTTAAATAAACATACAATTCAAAAAATCAAGCAAAACTTCTTATTATTATCACAAAAATTTTATTTGTTGATTAATTTCTCAGAAGGAGAAGGGAAAATATGAAATCACAAGCACCTGATTTTAATATTTTTAGCAAAGTTCTAAATATTGACCCCCTTTTGAAATAAAATTCGAAAATAGACTAACATCGGCTATGGAGCGACTGATATGATTTCGTTAAAGTTATGGAAGATTATCTTATCTGATTCTTTTCTGAGATAAGATAATATTGCTAATGATATCATTTAAAATGTTTTCGGTATTGGTTAGCATCAAGATAATAACAGGGTTTCGAAACATTGAATAAAAAGATTTAAAAAAAAAGGTTTTTGCTTACAGAAATGATTTATAGCACTCCAAATAAAAATAATAAAGTACAGATTTGTGGGTGATAAAACTAAGAGATAGCGATTTTGAGTGTAAATTAAAGTAGTGCCAAAGGGAGTGGTCACCACGAGCGTGACGTTTTTAGGGGGCGGAGAATTTTGGTCTGGGACCTTGCACAATCATTTTGAAAAAAATCAGGGAACCTGCAACCAATCCGGGTTCAGACTTTCAATTTAGAAATTGAAATTGAATTGTGTCTCCTACAAAGCCTTTTTTAAATTATGATATATGCAAAAAAAAGCACATTTTTAAGCTAACCGAATCAAAAACTGTAATAGAATTATTACAGAATTGCAGTATTTGGAAATTACAAATTTTTGAGAGTGAAACACGTTCTGCGGAGAAAAATAACAGGAACACGAAAAACAATTTTTTATTTCAGAAAAATGCGCCGGGAAAATAAATCCTTTAAAAAAATACGCCGCAGGTGAAAACTTTTGCGTGGTAAAGTCGGTTACACCCTAAACATGTATATATATTTGTAAAAATGGATATTTGTTGGCCTGTTCCAATTGACCAATGTTGGAATTTTTGTACCGTGTCCAAATGTATCACGCAATTTTCCTTTATAAAGTTGAAGAATATTTGTGGAAACATTTGGAATTATGGACCTTATGGTACAAAAAGGACCATTTTCACAGGAAAAAATCTTGGATTTCCAGTCAAAATTCCATAAATCGTACCTTCGGTACTTGGTACAAGATGATTGGAAATCCAATTGGTTTTCCAACCAATTTGGTCAATTGGGATCTGTTTGAGATTACAAAACTCCAAAACTGCTGGACCGATTTTTACGCGGTTTTCTTAAAAATAATCTGCGTTGCCAAGATCCGGAATTTAGCTATGTTAGATTTTTAAAATTCTAAACGGAAGGTCCTGTAAGGATAACGCAAATGTGCTTTTTCGAATTTTTCTCGCAAAAACTGACTTTGAGAGGTTTTCAGGGTTGCTTATCACGAATCTGGTGTTGGAATTTCAAAATTCGAAACGGAAGGTCCAGTAAGGATAACGTTTATTCCCAAAAGTTTTTAAGTTATTTATGATTTTTTAGGCATTCTAAAATTTATACAAAAAACTTTAAGCTGGCCACGAAGGGTCTGCTAGTATACTACATATGGCTTCGTCTCGGGAAAAAAATTCACCAAAAACGTTCTTAACACTCTAACTGCCACGTCAGTCAAAAAGACCTGACACCTAACTGTTGTGTACAGTGAAACAATGAAAATTATTAAAGTGTTCGCTGCAACCGCAACGATTTTTTGTAGTTGCACACATTTTATAGTCATAAAATAACATTTAGGTATAATTTTGTTTCAACTTTTTTTCTGTTAGTGCCTTTTTGACTTACAACTAAATATTCGAAAAAGGCTTAAAACTGTCGTGGCAGTTAGAGTGTTAAATAAGGTAAATAGCTAAAATTGTTTCACATTTTTTTGTGTTTCGTCTGGTGGTATTTTTGAGCCACTTCTTTTTGGCCAAATTTTTTGTTATAAATTTGTTTTACTTGATAATTAAAACTCATCAAAAAAAAACGAAATTGATTTTATAAGCAATCAAAAATTTTATCGGAAATTGAAGAGGTATTTATTTTTTCAAAAAACGTATTTTATAATTTGTCAACAAAAACATTATGATCTGATCAGTTATTATGTCATTGAAATTGAATTATTCGTGAGAACGCTTTTATTAGTGACTTAGTTTTTTTTATAGCTGAAAAATAGGAAACCTTAAAAGCACGTGCGAAATTTATTACAGTATAGCACGATTTTGCTCATGAAAATATCACAAAAAACTGTCACGCTACATTTTATTAACGATAGATATATCCTTGTTTATTTTTAAATTATTCAAAAATTACATTCAAAAAATATAAAATAGCATGATTTTTTAGTTGGATCTACAACTAGTCAATTTAAATTAGAAAATATTAAATAAATTAGACAATATAATTATATTTACAAGTAAATAGTAAAATATAGTAAAAGAATAATCCATTGTTATTGTTTTATTGTAAAATTGACTATTTTTGTAATTGAATTTGACTGTTTTAGTTGTAGATTCGATTCTAACTAATAGAACAGTAAATTTATAATTTTGTATTTCCGGCAGACAAAATTTTCGTTAAAAAGGGTTAAGGGCTGTCCATAACCCAGTTGGCCAATGTTGAAAGAACGATGCGCGATTTTGCCCCTGGGCTAACTCTTGAACCCGTGTAGTTTTCACTTTGGTTGAGTACTTTTTGGAAAGGGCACAGTCTCTAGTTTCATCCATATATGGCTTCAAGAGCCACCGAATTGCAGGGGAACGGTGAGGGGTTAATGAACTTTCTTGTAATTTTTCATGACATGATTTCTGAGAAAAATCACAAGAAAGTTCGTTAACCTCTCACCATTTCCCTGCAATTCGGTGACTCTTGACGCCATATGGATGAAACTAGAGACTGTGCCCTTTCCAAAAAGTACTCAACCAAAGTGAAAACTACACGGGTTCAAAAGTTAACCCAGGGGCACAAAAAACGCTATTTATTGCATGGTTCTTTTTGTACCTCGCCCAAGAGTACCACACAATTCAACAGTTGCAAGGCTTGGTGTGATAAAAAAGGCTGATAGAATAAATTTGTATTTTAATTTAACTCGAAAAAATCGCAGAACTTATTCCACAATCCAATAATTAATTCCAATTACGAGAATAGTCGAAATCGACATTTACTTAGTAGTAAAATTTACGATTTTGCGGTTAAATGGACTATTTCTGTAATTGAAATTAACAATTGAAGGGCTTGCAGCAAGAATGGCGTGACTCCACTTTCGGAAAAAAGAAGTAACTCCAAAATTTAAAAGATTTTCTCCCGTTCCGAATTGGTATTATTGTATGCCTATGGTGGCAAAAGATGTGTAAAGGCACCATAAGTGAGAAAAAAATTAATGACACTTGAAAATTTAATTTCTAAAACTACCAAAAATGGAGTTACCCCCCTTCTTACTGCAATCCCTTCAATTATAATCATACTCATACTAATATATAAAAATGAGTTGGTGTCTGTCTGTTTGTGAACCGATTGGCTTGAAATTTGGCATGAGTATCTGTGGTAGTTCTGGTTCCAACATAGGCATACGGAAAAGTAGCGCGAGGGGTGGGAAGAGTAAGGGGAGGGGGTAAAGTGATTTCGAAACTTAGTTTTTGCGCTATGTTACTCTTTCGCGGGGAAACTACTGAACCGATTGGCCTGAAATTTGCCATAGATTATTTAAAAGTGGACCGAGTGGTGGCGGGAGTAAGGGGAGTGAGCAAAGTGAATCCGAATGCTGAAATTTATTGTCTTTTTGTTAATTTTTGAAGACCATTCTCCGAAGAAAAAAAAACTTTAAAGAAAAGCACGGACCGCCCAACTCTAGGCTATCTAATTTATAGACAACTGAATTTTTTTCCTAAGTTTTGTTCTACTCACGCTTCCAAATTCTATCTAATATTTTTTTCTCTGCAATTTCCACTATAGCGCGTAGATTACTTTATCAAAATCTTAGATAGCTTTTTTTAAAATTTTTAACAACAAAACTTGACTTTCATATTCTTAATAATAAATTCTCAGAATATATTTCGTTTCTCAAAAAACTCAATGAATTGTAAATTTATCAAAAGCGATAACCGGAAAATAAGATCCAAACAAACAATTGGCTGTCTGTCATTTTATTTTATTATTGAGATCCGATTAACACTGCGTAATTCCTTTATCTATCATAAATGAAGCATTATTTCCGTTTAACGTCTAAACAACGATTTTCAATTTGAATTTGTCACGATGAATTAACCGAACTGCAGGAGTCTTCTATTTACCGATAAACAAAAATTGACTTCAAAAACCTCCCACAAATGCCAATCATTGTTTACTAAATTAAACAAGCGACCGCCGCGCCGTTTAACTAAGGAGCCTCCGCATTGTGTTAATAATACTATAGTAGAATAAAATAAAATACTCTCTAGTATACACGTTTTGTTTGAAATTTTTGCACCGGATCATTCTTTGCAATTTGGACGGTTAATCTGAGGAAAGATTGGGATGGATGGGATGGGGTGAGTGTGGCTGAAGGGGTAGATGTCCAGAATTTTTCCATAACGTGGCCCGTCGCTGATAGTATATTTACACTCGTAGTCGTCAGTCTTGAGTTTGGGACATTGTCGGCATGAAATCAGTTAAGTGTCCAGTCGCTGCTGTAGGAATCGTCTATAAAAATAATATTATTATCATCATATCACTTCGGCGATATTAAATTGATAAGCGGTATTTTATTGGTCACGACCATTTAACCATTTAAACAGGAGTACTTGGCCATTTTCGATGTAGTTATCGCCAAGGAAAGGAACGGTATCGCATCGTGTCTAAATGAGGTCTTTTTTGTTGAAGTGTTTTCCACAGTGAAGTGATTAATTTCCATAGATCCTCATTATAATCTAAATTTGGTAATAGAATAGAGACATTTCCTCTTCATAATTCCGAATTACCAAATATTAGTCTTCCATATTCTTCCTTTGTGATTAGTTCATCCATCCAACGTGCAATTCCCACCAATTGAAATTGAATTTGATTTAATTGTGATTTTTGAAATGCCGCACATTTGAATAAGAAGCAGCTGACAATCATTTTGCATTATTGGACACTTGAACGCATCTTCAATTCATCTCCAAGTAGATCACCACTAGATTAGCATTATTGGCTTATGTAAGTCAAGGAAAGAGATTAATTGATTAGTCGCTTTATCTACGACAAATCTTATAGTGATTACTTACATCTATTCAATACTAGTGTTATTTGATTTGCATTATATTTTATATGTTTTACTGTGATTTCTGATTGTAAAGTAAGTTGTTTTATTCTAATTAAATCGAAAAAAATGCGCACTGGTCGCATGTTTTCTATTCTCACAACGAATAAAGTGTAACCGATTTCAATTGGATGTCTAAAGTGCTTAATGGATTAGTATAATTACTAGTATGTATAATTCCGGTGATTCTAGAACAGTTTTACTAAAAGATTGTAGATATATGCATATACGTGCTATAAGCGATTAGTTAAAAGGTGTAATTAAAAAGGCGGCAAGAATCTTTCGCTGGAAAATCATCTTTCTGTGACAAAAATTCAACTAAAATAAAATCTAGTTGTACGGTTTATTAGTTTTTCGTCGTTTTATTAACAAAATATTTCTTTTGTTTGCATATAAATTTCTTTGTGAGATCACATACTGTTTTATAAAAGATCAAAAGACTATTATACTAATAAAATACTAGTACAAAAATACTAGTTAGGAACATACAATAAATATGGTGGTATAAGTAATCGACGAGACATTTTGCAAACCCTCTTGAGATTATCAAACTAAATTCAGTGTTTTTATCAGGAATATACAATAACATATCTATCAATGATTATAAAACCCACTGAACCCAGTTAAATTCATTCGGAACAATAGAAATTAAATTTTATCAAAGTTTGGTACGATTATTGGGTGCGTGTACTTGTGATGAAAAATAAAACAAATATTTCTTAGAAAACTGATTTCTCATATATGATTTTTTTTTTTAAAAACACTACTGGTTTTTGGGTAAAAATTGTTATAAGTTTTTGTCTCTATAATGAACCCCCTTCCACCTTCTCGTTACTTTTGGTGGGCTTAAACCCAAGGAGCACAGAAGGTCGTAAAGTGGTCGTCGCAACCATACCGTCTCGAAACTAAAGTCGCGACGACCACTTTACGACCTTTTGTGCTCCTTGGGAATGCCTGGAAGTTTGTGCAAATTTGTTCCAAACATATAGGGTTCCCATAAGACGATTATAACGGGCCCGAGCTGCCCTACGGTCGCTAGCGACATTAAAGTTTATGAAGTTCGCGTTATAAAATTCGGGTTAATTTAGATTTTAAATACATTTTTACTTATTTTATTGTAACATATTTGAATAACTATTGTTCTAATCTTCTCTCTAATAAGTTTTAAGCCGCGATGGCTCACGAGGAAGTTACCAAAGATACTTGTGGAAAATTTAACTAAGAGAAATAAAATAGTGAGGGTATTCACAATCCTCTTTTAATTTTCGGTATTCGGTATTTTCGGTAATATTAAAAGACTGAAAATATTTTGCTGTGAACATCCCACAGCACAGATTTGAGAACAGCGCTTTTATTTGATACGTGACCAAATCATGAACTGCGAATTTGATTGTCACATACCTTTAAATCCATGTTTGATGTATTCTTTTGAATTTCTATTGTGGCAACGGCTATCAAAATTGAAAAAAATTGCAGTCCGATGAGATAACCAGCGAGAAAATTTGACAACTAAAAACATTACTAGCGCCACCCGCGGTTGATTCTTGATACCGAATACCCGGGCCGAAAAACACGACTCAAGGCATGTATACAATTACCGAATCCGGTAATTCATTTTTACATGAACCAAGTTACCGTCTCGGTAAAAATCTGTTAAATTTGACTGAATTACCGAGCGGTAAATTTACCCGCAATTTAAAAGACGACTGTGAATACCCTGAGTAAGTTTAACTATTTGGTAATGGAGAACGTGACCGTGACTATTACTAAAATAGTTGATTTCAATTACAGAAATAGTCAATTTATTCAAACAATAGTTTATTTTACTCCTAAGTAGTTAAATCATACTAATATATAAAAATGAGTTGGTGTCTGTCTATTCCTCTTTCACGCAAAAACGGCTGAACCGATTGACTTGAAATTTGGCATGAGTGTCTGTGGTAGTTCTGGTTCCAACATAGGCATACGGAAAAGTAGCGCAAGGGGTGGGGAGAGTGAGGGGAGTGGGTAAAGTGATCTCGAAACTTAGCTCTTCCAGTGTTGAACGCGCGGCCGGACGCCGCGTATGATTCGAGGCCAAAGGCCGACGTGGACAGGGAGGTCGAAGGCCAACTTGTGGGTGGGGGGTGAACCGCGAAACCGTTCGGGGCGCAGCCCCTAGTTTATTATAAAAATACCCATTTTTGATTATTTTAGTAATTGAAATTAACTATTTTAATAATAGCCACGATTCCCCATTATAAAATAGTTAGATTTACTATTTTTTCTCTATGTGTAGGGGCCAGATTTAAATAAGTACGACAATCCCTATGTAAATATTTTGAGTGTTTCCAGTGCCATTTTAAACACTAGGTTCCGTAATCCGAAAGACGTAATAAAGTGCAATAAGGGAAAGCAAGGGCGAAACTTACAATTTTCCACCATACCCCCTCCCATCCATCTCTCCTCGAAAGATATTTGTGACGCCTAAAATTTTGATATTTCTGTTAAAATCTACATTCGACGAACGAAAATTTAACTAGCTTTTTTAGGGGGTTTGAAATTTAAAAAAAAATAGAAAATATGCATATTTTCAAAAGAATCACAAAAATGTGGAGAAGGAATTAAATTTTTAAATTTGAATGTACATCCAAATTTAAACCGTTTCTGAGTTTACTGGTAAGAGGTTGTCCATAAAATACAGAGGGGAAGAATGTGTCCAGTAGTGCTATTGCGGTACTAAATTCTATACTAAAAATTCCGGAAACTACATGAGGGGGTGGGGGGAGGTATTTGAAAACCCTTGAATTAGCGTCACTTTTTTATAGACAGCAAATCACTTATTTTTTTACAACAAACAAATAAGAATTTAGAATTTGATGCCAGAAAGCAAATCCTATTTAGGGGCTTTTTCTACAACAAACAAATCAGAATTTAGAATTTGATGCCAGAAAGCAAATTTGTATTTACACCCCTTCCCTCTCGATCCGCTTTTTTCGCGATATTTTGTATGGAGACTAGTACCGCAGCCACACTACCGCACACGCCCCTAATAGTATGATGTATTTTATGGACAGCCCCTTACCTTACCCAAAAGATGGAAAAACCTTTTTTATAAATAATGTATTTCTTAATGTTTCAGTTGGCAGTGAACGTCCAAACCTCTCCAAACGGACAAGAAATAAACAAATTGAAATAAATCCGTTTAATCATGCGTCAGGATCACTTATGCGGCCTATCCTGCTGGCATCCAGCATGGTTACAGAAATTCGCCAAAACAAAATTTTTCATGCTCGTTTATGGCCTTTTGGGAACAGTACAGGCGATGTCCTACCTTTATTTAGTAGTCACGCTAACCACAATAGAAAAACGATTCAAAATTCCAAGTCAAACAACAGGTGAGCCGTGTTATGAACAGTTATATAGAATTTTTAAAACGATATTTTCCAATTTCAGGCATTATCCTTAGTGGCAATGAAATTTCCCAAATTTTATTCTCGTTGATTCTCTCATACGCCGGTGGACAGAGGAATCGCCCCCGATGGATTGCCTGGGGAATGGTTTGCTGTGGAATATCCTGCTTTATATTAGCCTTGCCGCATTTTATTTACGGGCCTGGTGAGGAAGCGCTCGAACTAACCCAAGAATATCAGGAACAAATTAAGTTAAATATCACTTTGGTTGTAGGTGAAAATTTTCACGGGACTATGATCCTTTGAACGAATTTTGCTAATATTCTTCTTTCCAGAATCAAAGACAATTGTCTGACGGGAATCGTCTATGCAGTGTAACTGAAAGTATTGAAGAATGTGAAAATCTGGTCACTATTGTCCCCTTAATTTTAATCTTCCTGTCGCAGTTTGTTCTCGGAATTGGGAATACGCTTTATTACTCCCTTGGGCAAACCTACCTTGACGATAATACAAAAAAGACCAATACTCCGATGATGTTTGCTTATGCGATGTCGCTACGATTATTGGGACCAGTTTTTGGATTCGTTTTAGGTAAGAAAATTTAAAAAAAGACTTTATAAAAAGGGTTTTTCTACCAGCTAAATTACTGTATTTACAGTACTGGAATCATAGCTTTTCATAAGAAAACACTTCAGTTAAAAAATCGCATTTTTTTACTTTCCTCTGCTATATACCTCCCATTCAATTTTTTTTTGAAAAAATCGTTTTTTGAATTTTTTTCAAAACTTTTGCGCTTTTAGAAAAAATGAATTTAACGAAATTTAAAGGAAATAACATTTTCTACATTTTTGGTTTTAATAGTTTTTACGTGTCTTTAACGGTTCCCGAGATATTTGAAAAAATATCTTTTTTACATATTTTTTCCGAAACTAAATATTGCAGAGGAAAGCTTTGTGTTATTTTTTTAAATACAGTCATAAAAATAATTTGTATTTCATGGTTTATTGCAGTTATTACACATTTTAATCATTAATCAATCGATGTTAAGGAATTCAAAAAATAAACAAAAATTAAATATCAATTGTTTTCTTTTAATTGCAGGCTATTTATCACTTAACGTGTACATTGATCCAACGAAAACTCCATTGATCGAAAGAGCGGATCCGAGATGGTTGGGCGCTTGGTAAATCTTATGTCTAAAAATTCGAAAACAAACCCGACAAAATATTTTTTACTTAATAATTCGATTTTTCGCTTTGATCGTCTTGGTTCAATTATGTTTTTTTATAAATCGTTGTCAATCAAAAGCCATTTGCGTTTGTCAGTTATATCTGACAAAGAAAAAGGTTTCAAATTTAAGTTTTTTGAACAAAATGTTATCATAGAAAAATCTTTAACACTCTAACTGCGGAGGCAAAATTTCTGTCAAATCACTGGATTCGATGTCTTGAACGGTAGATGCGAATGGTTTCGACTTCAGTCTCAATGTCCGAATTTCCTTTTCCAAATACTGAAATTAAAACAAGTAATTCAAGATAACAAATCTTAAAGTTTTTAAAATCTTAATTATTTTCCCACTCAGGGATGTATGTATGTTTCGTTTTTTGGGGATGGGAAATTTCGGCCTATCACACGCAGAGCTGGGCATACTTCAGTACATTTGATACTGCAGTACACGAGCAGTACCAGTACATAGATACTTGTACTGGGCTTGCCACCAGTATCAATACCTTAAGTATTGGTACTGCACGATCAGTACCAGTACTTGAAGTACTTGTAATCGATGCACGGATCCAGTCCCAGTACAAAAAGTACTGGTACTGGTTTTTTACAATATTTGTATTTTTGTACTGGTTTTTTGCAATACCAGTACTATTTGTACTGGTATTGGTTTTTGCAGTACCAGTACTTTTTGTACTGGTTTTGAGTTTTGCAGTACCAGTACTTTTTATACTTTTTCAAGTACTTTTGCAAAAGTACTGGAATTTTTTCAAGTACTTTTGCAAAAGTACTGGAATTTTTTCAAGTATTTTTCGCGAAAGTACTGATATTTTTCAAGTACATAGCACTGGTACTGCAGTTTCAGTACCAGTACCGATGTTGGTATTTTTGTACTGATCAGTCAGAGCAATACCAGTACAAAATTTACTGGTACTGAAATCTCAGTACCAGTACTTTTTGTACTGATACTGAAATGCGGTTAAAAGTATCATTACCATATACTGGTACTGATACTTGAGTATTGAGTATTTTGCCCAGCTCTGATCACACGACACACAGGCGCACCTCGATAAGTTGAACCTAGATCGCTTCAAATTATTTGATAACTTGCAATTTATGCAATCCCCTTCAGGTTCGAGTTATTGAGGTTCGACTATATATAATTTTTTCATGGTTTTGTAGAAATTCACCAACTAAAAAGTATTAACATTTTAACTGCCACGACAGTTTTAAGCCTTTTTCGAATATTTAGTTGTCAGTCAAAAAGGCACTAAGAGAAAAAAAAAATGAAACAAAATTATACCTAAATGTTATTTTATTACCATAAAATGTGTGCAACTACAAAAAATCGTTGCGGTTGCAGCGAACACTTTAATAATTTTTATTGTGGCCGTTGTGTACAATTAGGTGTCAGGTCTTTTTGACTGACGTGGCAGTTAGAGTGTTAATTTCACCAATTTCTGTATGAACTTTTATATTTGGCTGACAAATTTTTTTTAAAAACATAGGGCCAGCTGGTTGTAACGACATTGAAAAGAAAATCTTAGACATTCCGTCAGATTAATTGAGGCGTTAAAAGCTAGAGTGGACCAAGCCACATAATCGACTTTTTGAAGCTTTTCCACTTTTGTACTATTATTGACTGTAAATTTTTGGAAAAAAAAAATTCTGTGGACTTTATTACTCAATGTTGAAATGTTCTTTTGTGCATCCAAACAATTTTATCTAAAAACTCACTCGCAATAGTGATTCAAACACAAAAAAAATCACGATTTCGACATGTGGGTTGATCCACTCTAGCTTTTAACGCCTCAATTGTTATAACCCGGCCCTTACACGCGACTATAAAGTCTGTCAGTAGCACAGACTTCAAATGTCAAATTACTGACAACGCATGCGAACTGGCAGTCAGTGCATTTACACGAGACTGTGTCAGCGAATGTGTCAGCTCTACAGACGCGTGTAAGGGCCGGGTAACTGGTAGCAAAATACTTTATCGGCAGTAACGGGAGCTTGAAAATGTCGTTATGCCCGGTATGTTATTATAAAATAAATCTTTATACGTGGTTTCCACGCTCTAGCCAATAAATTTTGTCTCTGCTGTAAGTGTTACACTACAATTAATATTTCTTTAGAGTAAACACAATTTGAATACATTTGTTTATAAATTTTATTTCAAAGGTGGTTTGGATGGACAATACTTGGATTCACGATGCTATTATTTTCTGGCCTAATCGGAATGTTTCCAAAAGCTCTACCGAAACCGAAACAAAAAAGAATCACTTCAGAAACTCCGAGAATTTTGCGAAAAATTCTGGAAGAAAACCCAGAACCAAATATTAACGCCAATCAACAATTCTATTCTAACTCGAAATTGGATTCAACTTTGAGTGGAAGTTTGTTGGAAATACCGAAAATGAAAGGTTTTTATTTACGATAGTTTACATTCTTTACTATTGTTTACGTAAACAATTATTGTTTACGTAAACAATTACTGTTTATTTTTTTGCCGAAAAATGTAATGATTTATTGTTTACGCGTAGATGCACAACAAACTGATTAAAAACTAAAAGAAAAAATGTAAAATTTTGCAGATTTCCCCATTGCTTTGATGCGACTTCTTAGAAACAAACTCTTGATGTTTAACATAATTTCTGCGGTTTTTTACATTCTTGGTGCAGCAGGATTTGTGACATTTCTAACAAAATACATCGAGGTTCAGTTTCATAAGCCCGCCCAGGATGCAACTATCGTGGCTGGCCCCGTTACCATGGTCGGAATGATGATCGGACTTTTGCTGTCCGGCTACATTATCTCGAAATACAGACCATCCGCTAGTAAAGTGCTTTTCTGGAATGTTATCATTGGATTTGGATCGATATTAGGATTAGTTGTTTATATGTTCATTTATTGCGGCAATTTAAGTTCTATGCTGCATAACGAAAGGTAATTTCAGATCAATCTTACGTTTTTGTTGCTATGAAATGTTTTTTTTTTCAGTTTAACAACTGATTGTAATAGAAATTGTTCCTGTGCAGGTGTCGCTTATAATCCGGTCTGTGATGAAAGTACAGGAATATCTTTCTTTTCGCCGTGTCATGCGGGGTGTAACTCTTGGGATCCAGATAAAAAGGTTACTTAAACATTACTTTAGGAAAAAAAATAGATCTTGCATAAAACATCACTTTTAAAATATTTTTTTTAAATATTTAGTCAAAAAGTGAATCAAAATCATGATTTTCAAATCTCTTTTTTTAATGTTTCTAACAGATTTATTCCAAATGTTACTGTGCGGCCGCACAAGAAGCGAACCTTAGCACTTCCTCTACTACAGAAAGTCCTTTTATCACTACCGACTCAATCACAACCAATCTTCCAACACAACAAATTTTCACCACCGAAAATTTTTCCACTGAATCCGTCCCAAATTCTACGGATCTCCTTACAACAAAACCTCCTGAACTTACAACTACTTCAGTAATAATAACTACAAAAATGTTATTGCAAAATGAATCACATCCCGATGAAATGGTGGACGCAACAACTTTGCCAAATTTCAAGAGGGTCGTACGAGAAACAAATTCAGAAATCACTTTCATGGAGTATCTACCGTTGGTGCCTGGAATTTGCTCTGAGGACTGTGTGATGATGTTTTACATATTTGTTGGATTTTCATTTTGCATACATTTTATGAGTTCGTCTGGACGAATTGGAAATCTGCTGGTCAACTATCGAGCTGTTTCTGTCGAGGATAAATCCTTTGCCCAAGGACTCGCTCTTATGTTGATCAGTCTCTTTGCTCTAATTCCTGGCCCCATTGTTTTTGGCAGGATCATCGATAGTACTTGCTTGGTATGGAATGAAAATTGCGGTGAACGAGGAAATTGTCAACTCTATGATCAAGAAAAGTTTCGCCATTATTTGAATTTAACGTCGTTAGGTGGGAGTTTTTGACAAAATAAAATACTGGGAATTAAAATTTAAATACATTTCAATTTAGGTCTAACAATACTCGGAGTGTTCTTTGATATTCTCGTTTGGTACAATGGCAGAGATCTAGATTTATACGGGGAGAGGGAAAGAGAACGCCTCGAAGAAATTAGAAAAAAAAACCAAGCAATATCACCGCTTTTACCGAAGAAGACATGAAGCATTTTTATTTACGTTTTTATTTAGTTTAATTATTGTTAAAATAAATCATTTTTTTAATCATTGTTCGTAGTTTTTCATCAGTTTTGTTTCAAGCAATTAATATTTCACAAAACATCAGCAAATCTTCAAAGCTATAAGATTTTTATAATCTATATTAGAATCATATAGAAGTAAAGTCAAACCTGTATAAGCGGGGCCTTACGTGATCCTTTACTTATGTATATATGTTTCCTACTTATCCAGGTTCGACTGTATTACCATGATTCTGATCAACTTGTCACTCGAGACGACACGACTCTGACGTATTACTAAGGCAGTTATGCAGAATTTTTGGTACAGCCAAACCACTGCCAGATTCGGATTCAGCGACCCCAAATTACCCAGAAAAGACTCTTATATCGTGTGCACCAGAGTGAGTGTCCTCCTGTTTAATCAGTTTTGGTCGACGAAAGATTTCCTTCGACCAATTAGTCGATCGAAAATAAGTTACATGAAGCCACCCCTGGGCACCAATCATGTATTCCGACGCGTCTCTGTCTTTCGACTCCGACGCAGCTTTCAACTCTTGACTTCGCCATATCAGCAGCTTCAAATTTCCTGGAATGAGAGTCAGAATCACCTTTCGATTCATAGTGACGATTTCGCGAAATTTCAAGCTGCAGATATGGCGAAGTCAAGAGTTGAAAGCTGCGTCGGAGTCGAAAGACAGAGACGCGTCGGAATACATGATTGGTGCCCAGACTTTTCCCTCCCCTCGACACCCCTCGTCTGGTGTCTCAAAACAACGTTTCCAAAATCGGTGACAGCGATTACTCAATAACCACCCAACCGAATTCTATGAAATTTTGTTATCGCGCGTTAGTTTTAGTTTTAGACGAGAGCTTTTGTTATCGCGCGTTAGTTTTAGTTTTTTAAAAAAAAAAAAGAATAAAACGAAAGGTCCTGTAAGAATTACGTGAAGTTCCTTTTTCTCTAGGTCGGGAATTAAAAAACTCTGCAAAGAAAATGTGAATTTAGTTTTTCCCGAAAAATCAGCAAAAGTAGGATTTTGAGATCGCCGAGCATGGCTCGGTCTTCCTGGTACTGATAAATAAAGTGAGCAACAAATGTAGAAATGACTGTGTCCAAAATTTTAGCAAAAAAACCCCCACCACCAAATCCCAAGATCCCCACAAATCTCAAATTTTGTGAACAACTAACGTACAAACTAAAACAAAAGGATATCTTAATGAAAAAACACAACTGTAATGATTTTCTTCTTTTTTTTTGTATTTTTCAATGAATAAAAAAATTTCAGCATTTCCTTAAGGTGTTGTATAAATATTTTTTTTAGGTTTTTATTATAAATTTTTTTCTCTTTCAATTATTTTTTCCTTTAAATGTAATTACAAATAAGCTGTAAAATCGAAGCAATAATAAATTTCTTATATAGTTTTTTTTATCTCTTTAATTATTTTTTCAATAGTAGAAAAATTGTTAAACAGAAAAGAAAAAATATTTTAACAAAACAATTTCTATATATCGATTTTTTATCTTATGTCAGTTGAAATAAGCATTCTGTATTCGTTTTAATATGTATATATATATTAAAATTAAATGATTTATAAAAAAACGTATCCTCGTATTTATATTCTTCTGCTGTCATCGCTTTTCTTATTTTAGTAACAATTGAAAAAAAAACTTTTCCTTTTTCTTTGTCAAATTGCCGCTCCTGTTTTCTGTTTTGCTCTTTTTTTAAAAAATAAAATTTTGCTTGTGTAGTTTTTATTTTTCATCTTGTATATGTGTGTAATTTGTTGAATTGAGGGTGTATGTGTTTAATATTTTACTTGAATCGACGATTTTTTTTTTATTAATTAACATAAAAACAATTTATTTGCAATTAATTTATTCAATAACTTTTAACACTTTTCCGATAGCGATAGTCTTGTCTGTAAAGAGAATTAATAGAAGGCAATTTAGATTATTTTTTAACATGAAATTTCCAAAAAAAAAAATTGACAACTGATTTAAAGCACAGTTGAATCATTTTTATGCTTATGGCGAGTTTCACAAAACTTTTGGTGATCACTAAATCGAGGTAATGGGCTGTTATTGCTTTGAGAGCCGGCTACAATAACGAAAGTTAACAAATTACGTACAATTTAGATTATTTAAGTCAAAGAATTCCTAAGGTTTGAGTGAGCGCAAACGAACCTCCCACAACCTCGACTTAAAAATTTTATGACATTCCCCATAAGTCTTTCCGTTGTTAAAAATTCTTCAATACTTACTTTCATCTCTTAATGTAAATCTACCCATTTGTGGGAATAGTTTAAATTGCTCGAGACAAATCATACCCGAACATTCAATTCTCATAATAGCGACCTGATCCTGTTTGACAAACCTTGGACGTGTTTTTGATTTTTCACCCGTTTTCTTATCAACTAAACAAATAAGAGCCTGAAATTTTACAAATAAAAGTCTTAATACAAACAGTTTTTCGAATAGAATAAAAGATCGACTAACTTTTACAGTGATTTCCTCAGCGGCGCAATGTATATGCATAACGGCCGAATAACCAGCACAGATAATTGATTTATGTTCTAAGATGACAACTTGAGCGTCAAAGATTTTTCCCGTTTTGATTGGATTGGAGGCATCGCACAAGACAAAACCAGGTGATACGTCTTCCTCTTCGATTCCCTAAATTGAATAAATCAAAGCGTCATTAGAGCTATCTAAATAAATAAATGTTTTTCAATGAATTTCTTACCTTCAGTTTAATTTTGACATTTTCGCCGGGGCCTACAGCAGTAACTTCATCGTCATCTGACCATAATTGATCGACAGATACTTGAGTCTAAAACGAAACGCCAATAAGTAACACATCTTTGAATTGAAAATGCGAAAAATATTACCCTATTTGGCATCACCAATAAATTTTGTCCCTTTTTCGCACATCCCGATTCAACTTTGCCCATTACCACCGTTCCCATATCCTTATATTTATCGACAATCGGCATTATAAAAGGTCCATCGATTTTCCGATTCAATGACGGCAATTCATCGATGAATGGTATAAAAGCCGGCCCCCGATACCATGGGCAAGTGGCTTCATCGATCTGCTCTCGCAGACCCATGCCGGTTAGTCCTGAACAAGGCATAAAGGTTAAGTCCTTAGCTGGATTGAAACCCAATTTTTTGAGGTATGGCAATATTTTGTCTTTACATTCGTTGTAGCGTGCTTCATCCCAATTAACCGTCGGATCATCCATTTTATTGACAAGTACAACCAAATGTTTAACACCAGCCGTTTTAGCCAACATAGCGTGCTCTCTGGTCTGCCCTCCACGATCGAAACCCGTTTCAAATTCTCCTTTCCGCGCCGATATTACGAGTACAGCTAAATCGGCCTGTGCAGCGCCACCAATCATATTCGGTACGAAACTTTTATGGCCAGGCGCATCCAATATTGTAAAATGTTTACGTTCAGTTTCGAAGAATGCCCGACCAACTTCTACTGTTTTGCCTTTGTCGCGCTCTTCCTGATTTGTATCCAGCGCCCATGATAAGTACCAGCTCTCCCGAGATTTTTCGCGTGCCTCACGTTCGTATTTCTCTAGTGTTCGCTTGTCGACCATTCCGGTTAAGGACATTATCTGTCCACCAATTGTTGATTTACCAGCATCTAAGAAAATGAAATTATCATCACAAGTTCATAAAGTAGAACATACCAAACTTACCAACATGACCAATGAATACGACATTGACGTGCTCCTTTTTGCTTTTGTTTTCTTCAATTTTTGGTGCCTTTTTCTTTGATACTTTTGGTACTACTTCGTCCTCGACATCGCCATCCTCTAATTCATCGGCATCTTCATCATCGGGTGTTATGACAGGTTCTTCTTCAACGTCCCAACTGTCGACGGGGTCATTTTCTATAACAGAAAAAAAACACAACAAAATGTTAACACTTTCCGACCAAAAATGTTCTTCTTAACCGTTCATATTGTCTAGCTTGCATGAGTTTGATATAATTTAAAATGCAAAGGCTGACTATTTACTTAATTATGAATTGTTTATGTCTACCAGTTGTAAAAGTAACAGACGGGCTAAATGTTAGTAAATATGAGTTTTTTTTAACATGCAGAGTTGTGATAGAAGGGTGATTTATTATTGTTACACTTGTATCGGCTAGATTCTCCGATTTTTACGTAAAAAGTATTTCTAAATAATTCACGAATCTATTATATATTAGACAAAAGTGGACCATTTCTTCCCCTTCCCCATTCAAACGAAATTTTTTTGCAATTTTCTCGAAAACGGTGAGTCATATTAAAAAACTTATAAAGGCAAAATGTATTTAGATGATTTTACATAATTCATCCATGCATCAAAATCCAATCGGACCACTGCTTCCCTCCTCTCCCATACAAGTGGAATACTTTTTCCTTTTTTCTCGAAAACTGAGTATCGTATCGAAAAATTTATAAAGATGAAATGTGTTTAGAATATGATTTTACATAACTTATATATACATCAAAATCCAATCGAACCTTTTCTATGAAATATATCGCCCCAGTTGTCAAAAAAATAGCTTATTCCGGCGAGATATTTCTTGGGATAAAAAATCGGTAATCTTTAGTGTAATTTTGTGTCTTTATCCGTTCGCAAGATATTATAATTAGTATAAGAACAATTTTTAGTTAGAAATTTTCGCGCAAACTAACAGTTTTTAATATAAAGGTAATAAAATTCTTTACATTGTTATTTACAGTCGAACCACGGTAACTCGAGCTTGAAGCAGCAAAAAAAAATCTCGCAATATCGAGGCATTCGATGTTAGACTTATGCTATTTTTTCTACTTCTCAATTCTGGGAGGCCTTATTCTTCATAGGAGTATCAACAAGACCTTTCTTTCTTCTGTTGCAACCACTATTCGTAAATAAATAGATGTGTATGTTGTAACTTCTGAAAATTAATTACAGTGTGATCTCTAATCCAGGAACTAAGGAATTTCTTCCATATTTTCGGCTTAAATTTGAATTTGGAACTTTTCTGCTCATGGACCTAAACACGGACCTTGCCTCCCGCCGCCTGAATACTCCTTCAAGCTCTGTAACAGGACACAATGGACGATAAGGCTATGTACTGTCGCGCCAAGTCTTCGTTGCAGTGTGATGAGGAGTATTCAGAGTGCGAATGGATTGTATGAATGGTTGAATGAATGATGTCTTGAGCTGTGCTTCGGCATTAGAGGCAATTTGCCTAAGCTCCTGGCATAAACATATAAAAAATAAAAAAAATATTGTTAACATGCACTTTTGCATGCAGACTACAATTTTTTGCCATCTATTGGTGCTAGTGAACAGATAAATATGGAAAAAATCAAAGTCTTTCATCTAAAAGTTGGTCTCAATCTTGTTTTTTGGTGGCGCAATAATTTTTTTTTAAATAACTTCAAGATTTACTAATATAAAAATTATCTAACATGATGTAATTCTCACGATAAATTTTCCATTGTTTTTAATGTTTTCAATGATTAATCAATTACAACTAAATTCAGCATCACTCCCAGATCAACAATTATTCAGAAAATCTGCGTGAAAAATTGAAATTCTTTGTCCTTGACTTTGAGAAAGTTTCAATCATTCAGACATACAGCCGATATTTACAATTACCAATGGGAAATTTAAGAAAAGCACAATGATTGATGGAAATCAGGTTCGAACCAGTCCCACTGAACAAAACTAGGCGGAAATTAGCTAGAGGTGAAGTGGGCAATTCCAAAGTGTCGTGTCGACAAAAGCAGAAAGTTGAAACATTTGAGGTTAGGTTGTCTCACGATGGATGGGTGCGGAAGGTGCATAAAATGTGGACACATTTTACCAGAATCTACTCGCATTCGACCACCTTTTGGACTTATGTGAGTCAACTGTTGCGATTTAAAAGGAAATTACGGTTCATCTACCGTTTCGAATGCAGCGAAACTCTATCACTTTAGAATGTCAGTAATTGCTCTCGCTGATGGAAATTCACATGGCAAATTACTGTCGTCTCGAGGATGTTTCCGAAACAGTTCAAAACAGGAATCACGTCAAAGTGGCCTAAAAAAAACCCGACACGACAGCAGTTTTCGTAGAAAGCCGTCAGACTGGGACAAAAAAGGCTGATTTGTGTCCTTATTTACCATTATTTTCCGATAGTTTCTCGTCAACTTCCGGCGGAGTCTCCACTTTTGGCGGAGCCTCGGGTTTTTCCGTGTTCTCGGTCGTTGTTGGTGTAGTCTCGGCACTAATCGTAGGAGTCGTCGGTAAATTCTGGTTTTGCTGGCCGCCGCCGCCGCTGAATTGGAAACTGGGAACGAATTCCATTGCATTCACGTTTAATGTGGAAAATTTAGCACTGATTTCGGCGTTACTCTCCTGTGCCATTTTCGAATAACTAATAACTCGATCCACCAGCTTTTGTACCGTCTTAACTAGCTTGATTCAGTTGTTGTGGTTTATTTTACAATAAAAACCTGCGACCCAAGTGCTTCAGCTCGGTCTCACGCTTTTTTTCGGCTCAAAAATGGCCTCGAGAGTGAGTCACACGTTGATTTGCCTTGCGGATTTTTTTTCCCCAAAATTACCTTTTGTGTTGATTTCACACAACGATCTTTGTGGAATATTTTTATTCAGGAAATACCTTCATTAAATTAAATTTAATAAATAAATAAATAAATTTCAATTCCCACAAGCAACGTAAAATGCACTCTAAAATGTCAAAATTTAAATTTAGAAGTTTATTGTGTGGTAGAAACTAAACATATCGTCATGTTTGTTGTTTTTGTATATTCTAATATGGTGCTATTTTGGTAATTTTTAGACCTATAGTGGTGGAACGTAGCTACATTTACAGAACCATAGAATCGCAATTTGCAACTTGATATAAAAATTGTGTAGGTCGAGTGGAACAAGCAAAGTTAACGTTACGTTCTAATTTGGGAATCGCGCTATTAGTAGCTTTATTTTAAAAGCGCACAACGCTTGTGTTTTTGTAAGCCCAATTCCAGCGAAGCCCAGTCGTGTTCTATCAAGAAGACGGTGGAATATTGTTAATAATAGTGTGATCTTCCGCAAAAATTTAAATTGATTAAAAAAAAAATATGATATTTTCACAAATATTATTTTAAATTGATTCGTAGATTTTTCATTATTCCGAATTTACCCTGGACGTATAAGGCTTAGATTCGCAGGACTGAACGAAAAAAAATTAACTGGAAAGTTTAACGAATTAACTGACGTTTCTGTTGAATTCTTCCGTTTTGTAAACAACATAAATCCTAACCTCATTTTTAACTGTGAAATGTATGAAAGTTAATTTGAATTTTCCACTATAATTCAGTTGAAATTTGTCTGCAATTTATAGAATGCTAACTTATTGCGCTTATCAAGGGTCAGACTTGTTTAAATATAAACAGTTCTGAATTAATTTTCAATTTATTTCAGGTGTTGTATGCAGCGGGTGCCATGTTCGAAAACAACGTTTTTTGCAATCCCAAAAGATGAACGTCGACGGATTTGGATAGAAAATTCAGGAAACCCGACGCTAAAAACACTTCCGGACAATGCGATTAAATATTTCTGTGAGAATCATTTTCATTCGAAAATGATTCGTTACCAATTTTCCCGATCAACCCTGCACAAAAGCGCGGTTCCAATTCCGTACTCTTCCATCCAAGATTTCAAGTACTTTTACTTTAAATATTTGTCCTAAGTAGTGTTTCCTAGTTTTTATTGTAGAAAAACATTTCCTACAAAAAACCACAACAAGCCAGTATTTAAGAATCTAAGTAGTGATATTTACCCGTTAAACAGAGATGCTTCAGCAAAGCACCGTATTGATAATGGAGTGGAACAGATTCAGAAAGTCGATTATGTTACTACGGAATCACACCACACCCTGCCCAATAAAATAAATGAATATAGTAATATTAACAAAACGAAAGTTCCCATAATTCCACCGAAACAAGTCGACATAAGAAGCTCCAATTTGGGAAATTCAGGACAAGATCCATCGAACCTATCTCGCAATGATAAACCAATTTCGGTTAAAAGAATTATGAGTTCAAATTCAACTCCACCCGATTCCACCCCAGTAACCAAACGCAGTAAAACGTAAAAAAAAGTACTTGAACAATCGTACAGCAAATGATTTATTTATTTTTCTTCGTAGAATAAATTTAAATACAGACGCAAGCCGTAATGGCAGAGAAACTACTCTTGACGTGGACCAAATTGATGAGGAACATTGCCAAAATGATGCGCAAGAGAATATCACAAGTGCAAATACTGAAAAAAATAATAAAAACGCAAAGGACCAAAGCAATGAATTACACATTCCTAAGCAACAAGTTTTTGTGGCGTCAGCAAATGAATCTCCGCCTGAAATGGACCAAAACAGCTACCAAGAAGATATGCATTTTGCACTTTCACTGGTTGGATATTTTAGCCGATTGCCTCATCGTAAAAAAATACTAGCCAAATTGAAAGTGATACAATTTTTAACGGAGTTGGAGCTCAATGATTGTTCAAACATACTGTAATTCCTATTAATTCTATACTGATTATCAATTTTAAACCAGAATCATTTTGAAGATATATGTCTGAATTAAAATCTAATAAGGATTAAAATGTTTTAGTTTGCAATATTTATCCAGATTGTTAGGTACTTTTTGGAGAAAAATTTCTGCGTTTAAAATACACTCATACCAGTATTTTTTTATTTTTGGAAATATGTGCAAGTAAAAATAAAATGCTCCTGTGCTAAGCTAATATTTTATTTAAACTTTATAAGAACATAAATTTTTCTCATACATAGATTTTTGTTTTTTAAAAAGAAAACAGGCACACATAACTAAGCGAATGGTGCTCTGATCGCATCAACTAGAAAACTTGAGACGTATTAATTTGAGGAACGGCGCAAGGAAGCCAAATGTAAGAGTAAGGGAATGGGTTTTAGGCAAAAAAGACAGGTCCAAAAGCGGCGATTGATCTTTAATGACACAAAATTGGGGTGGCTTTATTTTTACTTATTTTCGATCGATTGACTAGTCGAACGAAATCTTGCGTCGACCAAAAATTATTAGACAGGCCGACACTGATTTTGCTGCACACGAAATAAATCTTTTCTGGATAATTTGAGGTTGCTAAATCTGCCTGTTGTTTGACTGAGTCAGCTCAACTTTTTGAGATATGAAGCAAAAAGGATTGTTGATTGCCAAAAAAATTAATATTTAAACCAATTTATGAATCACTCTACATATCTTAAATAGTAGAGCTGACCCATGCAAACCAAGCCAAGATCCGGATTCAACGATCCTAAATTACCCAGAAAATACTCTTATATCGGATGCACCAGAATGAGTGTCGGCCTGTGTAATAATGCTCACCTCGGCCTTTCAAAAATTTTTTGCGTGCACACGTATTTTGATTAAAATTTGATTAAAAAATAAGTGGTTTTAATTTTTTGAAAAAAAGGAAAGCCACTGCGCGGCTTTTATGTAACAGCGACTTAATTTTAAATATGTTTTGATCCACCAATCTACCAGTAAAATATGAAAGCTTAGCGTTATGCTTCTGGAATAGGGATCAGGCAAAAAGCACGCCTGGAATGCAATGGGATTAAAAATATCATGTAAAAGGGAAATTAACGGAATGTAAAAGGTTTACAGTTTTTTGTTTGTTCAAATTTAGCATCAAATATTATTGTATTTGGAACTATAGAGAGAGCTTTTTCTTTAAAAAAAAAACGAGAAATCATCTGTCGGATTACTCTCCAAAGTATCCATTTCGGTTCAAATGATGTAAAACGCATGCAATTAGTATCAGCACAATTAAAGAGTCAAATACGATCCGAACCAAAAAATAGAACCAGAGAGATACCTTATCTATTATATTGGGAATTTTCGCCTGTAATCTCTTTCCTCTAAAGATATCACCATTTATTGCATTTTGTGCAATTACTGCGTCGACTCTTTGATGGAATCTAAAATTCAAATATTAATAAAAAAAAAAGACAAAAATTAGTTTTTTTTTTAAATCAGTTGACATAATACCCACTTGACATAAGCAGAACCAATGGGAAATTCAAAAATGGAAGTTAGGCTAGGAATGTAAACATATGCATTTCTCCAGCGTGCCTCAAGGCTGGTTTTGAGGCTTCTCCACGTTGTTCTTGCTGGCAAGTTAGAAATCTGGAAGTAACAACAAAAACATTATTAAATGAATTCAATATAAGACAGTCCAAAATCGAAATTCTGTTAAAAATTTAAGTCTGATAAACTATCGAAAACAAATAATGATAAACTATCCAAAACAAATAATAATAATTATAAAAAAAACACTAATAAACCTCAAAATAAATAATAGGCCCTATCACAGAATCCGATACGATTGGTTCGGATCGTAAACTCAATGTTGTTGTTAGTGTTTTATACCAACAACAACATTGAGTTTACGAACCGAACCATCCGTATCGGATTCTGTGATAGGGCCTAATAACTATGGGTATTCACTCCAGCCCACAAAATGAGTTTTTCACCATTTGCGAAGTGAAGTGAATACCAATTATTATACACATACACCTAATTGTTTTTGTGTAAAACTTTCTTTTACGCGATTAAATAAAAATGAAATTCTTTTTTAACACGATTTGATTAAATTCAACGAAATCAAAAATGACAAACTTTTATGTGTAAAGAAAAGCTACAACTTTGGTATAAATTTTGTCCTTTTCGTTTTTTTGTCCTTAATTTAAAAAGACATGTTGATCAGCTGTAAATGGAATTGCTGAACTTACAAAATTATATAGGATTTCTAGTGGACCTAATTCTATTTGATTTATATATCATAAGTTATGACCTTTGATTCTCACCTTAATCCAAAAACCATGATTAATGTTCGGTGGCTGCTTAAAAAAACCAAACATTTTCTCAACAAAATTATTTCTTAACTGTAATTTAGTTCAGCAAAATTTAGTTTGGCCAAAGCAAAATATTGTTGATCAAAATGATTATTTTATACACAGCGAACTTTTAATATTCCACAAATTTTTCAAATGCAATTGCGAAACTAAATTCTTTACAAGATCTTGATAAGTGATAAAAGGGGATGAACCAAAATTCCAAAGTCAATTACACTTAAAGTAAGCTAGATATACATTCGTGAAAGGAAATTTTGTAGTACCGCCCAAAGTACAAAAATCTAGGCTTTAAGCCCTGTTTACAAATGTTTTTCTTGAGATATTCAATCTATCGCCAAATACGATACGAATCGTAAATGTAATGTTGTTATTAGTGTTTGTTAACAACATACGATTCGAATCACCCGTACTGTATTCGGCGATAAAGCACAGAATGTATTTCGTGAATTTTATTCACCTATCGAAAAATCTGTTTACCCAGCAAAAGTTCATACACTTTGAATTTTTTCTAGCAATTTGCTATGTAAAGCCTAATACGCAGTTCGAGTAAAATGAAATTTTAACGCGGTCTCCAAATTGGCACATTAAAACCAAAGTAAAAACTGTTTGTGGAGAAATCAAATATTCTTCCATTTTTTTAAATTAAAAAACCACACTCGTTAATAAAACTGGAAACAGAACCTCTATTATTTTCATCTGTCAAATTTTTACCTCGAATTTAATGTACCGAACAGTTAAAATGCTGGTAAAATCAAGTGGAGACTTTCTACGCCATCTAGTGTAGGCAACATTGCAACATGAGTTTTTCACATCATTTTACCAGCGAACTGCGTGCCGCTTGGTAAAATTTCTGAGGTTAAATTTAAGCTCAGTGTTAAATTTGTATAGGAAATTTCATTTTACTCGAACTGCGTACTAGGCTTAACAATTCAAGTTGCACCTAAATAAAGCTTACGATATTCAAAAACAGAAATCTCATATTCCATAATAAAATTTCGGAATAAATTCGTGAAGTTGTCAAAACTTGTATTTGTACTTGTATATTTCGAAAAAAAAAAATTGAAATTTAGACCAAGATTCCACTTTTGAATTTATTCGGTTTAATATCTTTGTAGACTGTCCAGTACTATCTTTGTCGCAAGTACCTTCAGTTTTAAAAGTGTAATTAAACTAGAATTTACTCGAAGAGCGTGTAAACACTCGGTGAAAGTATGTCTTTACTGAAATTTTATCTCGAGACACTTTACATGTGCTCGAAGGCTTCTCGTCCCGGATAAATGTTTGGTAGAGTATTCGGTAGAGAATATTTTTTTCCAGTAGAGCTCAGAGAGCCTAATAGACTGTCTGATTAACTCCAATTAAAGCAGTCTATTAGACCAGTTAGAACAGTTGTTCACGAGATTAGAACAGTCCATAAACAACTTTTCAATTTATTAAAATAACTAACTAAATTATTTTGAGACCACTGACATGAGTTCTTTACTTATATTAATTGATTTCAGGTATTTTGGCAATTACTTGTAACGTAACAATGAATCAAATTTTTTAAATTTTTCTGCAGTAGATCTCTAGCATTTTTTCTCTACCGTGTAAATGAGCATTACAAAAAATGTACTAGAGAAGCTAGTAAATTTTGCTTCATTTGGAAAAGTTTGTATGTTGACAAGTTGGCACAGTTTTCGTTAAAAAAATATAATGTCCGCAATAACGAAAGGTAATTAAATATGGAAATTAAGAATGAAATCTAAATAAAGGTATTCTACTTTAAGATTTCTCTAAAATTAAGTATTATTCGTAAATGTCCCAACCAAAAAGGGATCAAAGTACAAAGTTAGAAATTGGAATACAAAACTTTTATACAAGAAATTCTTTTTAAAAATTTTTTTAATTCATTTTTACCCCAGAAGACTAATTGTAATCTAATGGCAAAATTTGTTGGGATGTTTTTAAAATATTTTCACATGAAATCTTTTTAGTGGGCGGAAGTCACGATTTTGTAACTTCGAATCGGACAAAGTCCAAAGATCGAATCAAACTTGCAGATAAATTATGCAAATTGCTAGAAAAATCTTATCTTAATCAATTTGATGCTTATCAATGTGTATATAAAATATATCTTCTAACCGGCGAAAGGCATAAAAATTGCTTAATCATTTCTATTCGTTAGAAATTTCTAAAAAAAGATGTAATGATGAAATTAACAGAAATTTTTGCATAAGATAAAATTTAAGCCATTTACACAAATCGCAACAATCAAATTTCCCAAAAGAAAAACATGTTGAGAAATCAACTATTTTGTGTTATGCGAAATTCGAGCATTTGCATAAATCGGGGTTTGCCGGTATTCTCAATAAATCTTTAATAGTTAAGTTTCCTGTCATTTAAAATGTGGTTCATATTTTCACACTATTTTACCTTTTTTCAGGCGTATTCATAGTCGGAGCTAAGCGAACTGCCTTTGGTACGTTTGGAGGGGCTTTTAAAAATGTTAATCAAACGCAATTACAAACAGCAGCCTGCAAAGCAGCTTTGGAGTCTGCCGGTGTTCGCCCAGATCAGGTAGAATCTTTTTTGTTTGTGTTGTTCTATTATTAGAGACTCCGCCCCTCTAATGGTGAAAACCGGATCCAAATCCCTTCAGCAGTTCAAAAGATAACGGGACAGAAGGAAAGGAAATTTAAAAAAACAGCTTAGCCTGTAAGAACACTCTCAATGATACTCTGAATCTAGCGGTCGAGTTTCATGAAAATCGGTTTAGTCGTCTTTGATAAATTTGGTTACAAGAAAACGCACTCAATAATATTAATATAATAATATGATTATTATTCTATTTAGGTAGATTCTGTTGTGATTGGCCATGTGTTGCCGGTAAGTAATAAAAACTGCTTAATTCTTAAAGCCTTACATTGACATATTTATTATTTGCAGTTGAGTTCATCGGATGGTGCTTTTGTAGCTCGACATGTGAGCTTGTATTGTGATATCCCTCAAGAAATCCCAGCACTTGGAGTCAACCGACTTTGTGGATCTGGTTTTCAGGTAGAATTTGATTAATTATACTTGGAAAAAGGAGCGAGCTATAAAATTGTTTTATCTAGTCAATCATTAATGGAGCACAAGATATTATTCTCGGTGCTGCAAAGATATCTTTAACTGGTGGAGTCGAAAATATGAGCCAAAGTCCGTACGTGGTGCGAAATAGTAAGAAAATTTGCTGCAAGCAATTATTTTAGAATGTTAATATATATTCATTTTTAATTTACTCTTGATGTAAGACACCTTTTACTGACTGTCGAATATTTCTTTATTATCTAAGCGAGATTCGGAACAACATTGGGAACGAATTATTCCTTAGAAGATTCCTTATGGATTGGACTAACAGATTCTTATTGCAAACTTCCAATGGCACTGACCGCTGAGAACTTAGCTGAAAAATACAAAATCCCTAGAGCTATAGTTGATGAATTTGCATTCAATTCGCAACAGAAGTGGAAAAAAGCACAGGATGAAGGAGTTTTTAAGACAGAAATAGTTCCATTTAAATTGAAAGTGAAGGGTAAAGAAGTAGACTTTGCTATCGATGAACATCCGAGGTATTTTATCCATATTTGAATATGTTTAGTCATTATTTTGTTAATAACAAAACCTTTTCCCTATCAGACCACAAACCACAATTGATGGGCTAGGGAAATTAACTTCGTTGTTCAAGAAAAACGGAATCGTTACTGCCGGCACAGCCTCGGTGAGTTAGTCTTGTAGAGACAAAAGATTTAGCTAGAAATCTATAGAATTCTTTATCGAATTTCCTTTATACGATTATCATTTTAGGGTATTTGCGATGGTGCCGCATCAGTGGTTATAGCATCTGAAGAAGCTGTAAAGGAACATAACTTAAAACCCTTGGCCCGATTAGTTGCATATTCGACAGTCGGAGTACCACCAGAAATAATGGGATTCGGCCCAGTTCCTGCTATTGAAAACGTCCTGAAAGTGTCGGGACTCAGCCTTAAGGACATAGATTTGATTGAGGTATTTTTGTAGAGTTTTTAAGCTAAAACTTTGCGTTTAAAATGATTTTTTTTAGATTAATGAAGCGTTCAGTGCTCAGACGTTGGCTTGTGCTCAAGTTTTAAAGCTGGACAAAGAAAAGTTAAATGTGAATGGTGGCGCTATTGCTTTGGGACATCCATTAGGTGCTTCTGGTTCTAGAATTACTGGTCATTTAGCTCATGAGCTTCAGTAAGTGATATTTTTGGGATATTTTAAATATATTTTGGTCCCATGACTCGTTTCCACTAAATAAAACTCGAAGAAATTTCGCTCGCCGCGAGTCATTACAAAAGAATTAGAAACACCAGAAATTCGAGATACTTTTTGTTTAAAGTTCATACCAGTGATGTCGTTTTCTGTAAAAACTTCTGCAAAGCAAATTTTAGTAGTTTTATTGTGTCAAATGACTCGCTAAAAGCAAAACTTGTGTGAATTTTTGTTCTGTAGAAACGAAACATTACAGCCAATTAAAAAGTTTTTCGTTGAATCGAAAAAAAGCACCTTGTGCATAGAAATGAGCATATGCTTATACACCACTTTTATTTAAAAATCTTGAAAATTTGCTCTGAATAAGTGTAAAAGCGTAAGCTCATTTTATCCATATCGCCCAAAATTTCTGATACTTTCATATTTTATAATGAAATAATTATAAAAGCGTTTCTTTACTTTAAAGATTATTTTTATTTATTTTAAAATTGTAGACGTAAAAACCTGAAACGCGCAATTGGTTCAGCTTGCATTGGCGGCGGACAGGGAATTGCTCTTTTAATAGAAGCAGTATAAATTTATTCACCTTGGATAAGAGTTGGGCATTTTTTTTATTAGAAAATGTAACACAATTATATTTTTGTAACAAAGCTTTTATTCAGATTTTTTTACGAAATGTGAGTTTTACTTAAATTTAATAAACCAATTGAACAGGTAACATTAAACGTGGGTGAAATGGTGAGTATCTCAATAGTTACAGACAAATTCAACCTTTTACACATCAAATTCATTGTTCTATATATCAAACTGGTTTTTCTGCAGACCAAATCCGTCATATCGCAAATCAAATTCATATAAAGAAAATTTGCCGATATATTTTTTTTTTAATTCTTCACGAATTCGCTACAGAAAAAAACTTAGGTAAATTTGATTTTCAAAATGCTACATTTGGCGTGAAAAACATGTATTGAAATTTATATTGAGTATTTCGCATAAAATTTAAAAAATAATTTTAGAATCAAAACCTTACAGTAACAAAAATAACTGTATTTTGAGCCTTTGAAAAAAGTGTTGATACTGAAAATTACACAGGGACTACATTGACTTTTATTTCTGGTATACCAGCTGGTAAGCCTTTTAGTCGCAATCTGTCAAATTTGTTTGGTGGGCAAATTCTGGTAAAACAGTTCAGTAGGCGAAATGTTAGTAAATAGGAAACAACAAATTAAGATTGCCAAAATATCGGCTTTAAAATGTCTGGAAAAGAACTAATCTACCCTTTGCCCTCTCAAATCGACTCTCTTGTAATATTTAGAATGCGCACTCCATTCAAAATTCCTTTTCTCGTAAAATAATGATAAGCTCCCATATATCTTTTCTCGAAAATTTAGTTTCCGCCATTTTAATTTGGTTGTCTGTCAAAATATGGTATACCAGCGCTGTCTACGAAAATGGTGTACCAGCACTGTCTTACCAGAAAAACTGGTAAACCAGATTGGTCTACACTGGCTTTTTAGCAAACAGTTTTGCTGGCACACCAGAAATAAAAGTCGATGTAGTCCCTGTGTTACTGATTAAAAACCTACTGAATGTGAATATAGAAGTTGCAGCAAAACTTTGTAATTTGAGTGTAAATTAAAAGTTTTTATGGTTTTTCTAAAAAATGTCAGCAAAATATAAGCGCAGTAGAACCGGGGATATCAATATTTCTTCAGTTTTATTTTTTTGTTTAGGAAAAACAATACTAGTGTTAAGAAGAATTAATTTTCCATCAATAAATAAAACAAAATCCATCTATTCTCTGACAGAAAAACAATAAAAAGCAACGATAAAATGTTGACTTCATGTATACTTTTCGAAATCGGTCATATTGAAGTAAATTTGGAATGAAATAATTACTTTTTCCAAAGTCCATCAATTTTTTTTCAATATTTTTAATTCTCGCGCCTTTTTTAATTTTTTATACTAATGCAATTGTGAATTCTGTTATTGGTGTGATCATTTTGATATTTGAATATCTATTGGTCGAAATTTTTGGATATTTGCTTCTCTCGAAACGAATTTTCTTTTCAATTGTACCGGATTTCTCCTGGCGAACAATTGAATATTTTCAATCGCAAAAGTATAAGAACTACTACCTTTTTTTGGAAAATCTACTACCGTTTACCTTCTTCAAGTCCCAACCCTAATCTGCTACTGCATCCATTACTGCTACTGCATCCATTGGTTCCACGTTTTCAAGTCGCGACATTTTGTAGTTCATTTGAAATTAGAAATTCGGGGATTTGTGTCGAGCTGCTACTGAAATAAAAGTTTATTGTTACGGTGCACAATCTAGTGAAAAGTAATGAGTCACAACAACAGGCCTCCGCCAAGAATTGATGGGATGGTTTCGTTGAAGGTAAGAAAATGTTTCTGGAAAATGGCGTCATCAATTTTCAGCTTCGCATTGCCGAAAATTTGAGCCGCTAATTACTGAAATGAAAATCGATTTTAGGTGGATAATTTGACGTATCGAACGACGCCGGAAGACCTGAGACGAGTGTTTGAACGATGCGGGGAGGTCGGGGATATCTACATCCCTCGGGATCGCTTCACTAGGGAGAGCCGTGGCTTCGCTTTCGTCAGGTAAGAGGAGGGCGGAAGATGGGCATGAGAACTGCTGCGAATTAAATTGATCTTTGAACTTTAGATTCTACGATAAGCGCGACGCAGAAGACGCACTTGAGGCGATGGATGGTCGCGTTTTGGACGGCAGGGAGCTTCGCGTGCAAATGGCCAGATACGGAAGGCCGACTTCTCCACATCGACGCGGGGGTGGCGGTCGAGGGGGCGGAAATCGCAGACGACGTTCCAGATCACCGAGACGTCGTTCCCGGTCCCCCCGTCGCCGCAACGCGTCCTTCTCGCCAAGGTCCCGGTCACGCTCCTTAGGGAGTCGATCGCCAACCAGACGCGGCAAGTTCTCACGCTCCAGAAGTCCCGTGGCCAAGTCTGTGAGTCGCAGCAACAGCCGAAATGGCCGTAGTATGTCTCGCAGTGCATCACGCAGCCGAAGTTAAACTGATCGCTGGTTTCTATTGGCCCCCAACCAACGAATTGGAAAAGAGGTAAATGGACCACCTTTCGCTATCGGCACACTTAATCATGTTGGCAAATTTTCCATCTTGCAGCCAAATTCTTTTCTCTATATGGAACCTGAAACAGCGTAAGCAACTTAGATTTGCAGAAAATAACATTTAAGGTATATTACTTTTATCCATTCTATTATAAAAGTTACGTACCACATTATTATTCATCATACACATATTTTAAGTATTTTTTCCTTTTTTTTTTATATACGTCCCTTGATTAAATAAATTGATGTGTTCTATTGAAAAATTTTTAGACCCCGAATTTAAGAGGTGTTCTTGATTTTCTGTTTTTTTTCAATAAATCGCCACTGGTTTTGTTTAGCGCCAGAGAATCAAAAATGCCCCTTAATGCCCAAGAAAACCATTCTTAATATAAATTGCGAAGGAAACAATGATTTTTTTTTATCGTTTTTCTATTTCAAAATACACTTATGAAGAGAACTTTCAGAAAAAAAAATATTAACATTGACAAAAAGTTCTGAATTTAACTATTAGCCGTGAGCATAGCGAAATAGACTTAGGTTAAACTTGCTAATTTTTGAGAAAAATTGAAACAATTATAGATACTACAATATTTTTTGAAACCAGATTAATAAATGTATCGATTATTGTACACGAAATTTTTATTTTCAACAGAAATCAACGGAAATGTTGATCAATTTTCTACTACAGAATAATTTTTTATTCCCAATAATATTAGCAAACCATAATAAAACTATCGTGCCGGATTATAATTTTAACAGAACAATAAAATAAATGCTAAGAATTTTCTTTTATCTTGCTTGATTTCCAAAAAACAACTTTTCTTTCTGTTGGTTTCAATTAGAATTCTTGCTTGCTGTCCCTTCTTTTATATGATAGTAAAAAAAAATAGTAGTTTAAGATTTGACAAAATTTATGTAAATTAAATGAAAAACATTTTACTCACACCAAATCAGTTTTATTTAAAAAATAATAGAAGAAACCTAAAAAAAATATGATAAATTCCTGGGACATCAATTGAAGTGACAAAAATGTCCGGAGGTTTATCACATTTTTAGGGGAAAAAAAATAATTTTTATAAATGACAAAAAAAAACTAATGATTTGTTATAAAAACTTATTAAAACATAACAAAAATTTTAATGCAGGCCGTTCCTGGTTTGTTGTCAGCGAGGTCGAGGTTTGGTGAATTTTCCGTTCGGTGTATTCAATTTTTGGTGTTCAGGGAGCAAATGCACTGTACGTGAACCAGCACCAGATCAGAGTAGAAATCTGTATACTGTAATCCTTCTTTCGATCAAATTGGTGGTGAACAATTAAATCTGCACACATTTTCCCGAAAACAATTTCCCGCTTCAAGACTTCTTCAACTAAAGCATATTCGAGTATAGTTGTTGACGGTTGCTGTTTCAAATAAGCGCTAGCAGGTGTTTCTGTCCAGTTAAAGGAGAGCCGATGCTTAGCCGTAGGATAAAAGCAAAAAAAAAATGTATAGTTCGGGGTTATTAAACATAAAAATAATAATTATAGATAAGAAAGGAGTGGAAGATATTGAAGATACGATGAATTGCTGAATGATGAAGTTGCGAGGCAGGTGTGGCGAATTTGGGGCGGTTAGCAGTTAAATGAAATCATTGGCTGACTGGCAGGCAGGCAGGCGAAGATGGGATTTTTTTTTCTACCGGTTATTCTCGGTTACCAACTAACAAAAAAAAATGGCATAGCAGGCAGTGATATGTAGCTGATGTTAAGATATTTTTGCAGTATTAAGAGTGGGCGATTTGAAGCGGCGTCGTAGCTGCTGTGCGTCGCACGTTGTTTGTCTGGAGGAGATCAAACGAAATGAAAATTTATGCAAAGTATTTTCCAGTAGGAGCGAATTGGGAGAGGGATTGGGATGCTGTCTGTTATGCTGCTCCATATACTGCAATGCTGTTGTACGTGGTCCCCGTTCATAGTTAGCTGCTTCATCTTGCAGTCCCGTTTCACCTGCCAAATTTGTTTTTGGCTGGCTGGTGTTTTTCACGATGTGATGCAGTTCCTGTTCTTGAAATCTCTCGCCATAATGTATCCGGTTCACTGTCATTCACTGATTGACTGACGACGGAAAGCAAGATCTTTTCCTCAATTTAAAATTTCTTCTTAAAAGAAAAACAGATTTTTTTTTCAATTGCAGAAAATAGAGAAAGTCGGACTGACTTCGAAGGTAAGTTTTCGCTATAAATGTGCTTTTAAAACAAATAAATAATAAAATTTTTGAAATAAAGATTTAATTAGAAGAAAACCGTTTCTTTTGCAAATATAATTATAACGACAAAATTGTATTTTTTCCAATTTAACCAATTTTTGACCCAGGTTGCATGCTATTAATACAAATAATTTTATTCTGTGGTTTGGAATTTCACTGGAGGGCGCTTGAGGAAAACGGTGTTGGGTGTTTTATGAGCCGAGAGTTTTCAATATTCATTATACGCTCGATAAATCAAGGCTAGCCATTGTATCGCATTGATCACAATCGAGCTGACTAAAATTGCCATATTACAGATTTCTTTTGATATAAATTCAACTTTTTGCAGATCAAATTCAACTAGAAGTTTTTAGAAATGATATTTTTCATGGAAATTTTGACATAGCAGGCAGTGATATGTAGCTGATGTTAAGAGTTTTGACTGCAATGGCTTAAGATATTACTTGAAGAGAATGTTTGAATATTTTTGAATTCGGGAAATCCTCACGGACGACGTTATCATAAAGGAAAGCTTGCTAAATTTCCTATAAAAAGCTCAATTGATTTACAAAAAATTCGATTTGACGAGTAAAAAGTATTTGGACCAGAAAAAATGGTGCATATTTTCAGAATTCCTATGATTTGTGATTGATCACTGTCGCGTTCAAAGTCACTATTTCCATCAGCTTCAAAGTTTAAAGCAGGGTCGGCTGAGCTTTGAATTATTCGGGGATCCGCTGACAACCGATTTACGTGTTTAAGGAAGATCTCCATTACCATGACTTCGGCAACTGCAAAAAAATAGAGACATTTATGTGAAGATACGTTGACGAGAATGGGAGATAAGGAGCCGCTCCATTACCATGACTTTTTACCACGACAAAAAAATAGAGACACATTTATGTGAAGATGCCTTGGCGAGAAAGGGAGATAAGAATCAACTGCAAAAATTTGTCGGCAAATGCAAAAATAATTTCCCCTCTTTTGTTATGGCGATTTTATGGCGATTTCTACTACAACCATACATTGTCCCTGTAAGTGAATAGTAAGCACGGACACATTCAAACTGTTATTATAGCGTGATGTCATTTTAAAAGCTTTTTCTCCTTCGCATGCATAGTCAAAGGCCCCTATTGTGAGCTTCGTCAATCGATCGTTGACCGGAACGATCGAAAAATCAGTATTGCGATATCGATTTTATCGTTCGCGAACGATAAAATCGTTCAGTTGGGAACGATGATCTTTGTTGGATCGTCCGGTGAAGACGTCAAACACTAAAAAAATCACGATGAACCTTACGCAATACCAAATTGTTTTTCGATCGTTCCGGTCAACGATGATCGATCGATAACCGCAATAGGCCCCAAAAGCTTTGTTACCATGCCAATTTGAACATTATATTCATAGCATAAGGTTTGATATGATTGCTATAAAATTGTAAAACTGGAAGGGATGGCGTTTAACTTGTATTCAGTCATTCCTTTTTAGATCTACATAAGTCTATCTTGCTCTAGTTTTCTGCATTTTTTTTGCAGTTACAGAAGTCATGGTAATGGAGATCCTCCTTTATATGACTTGTTCTCCGAGCCAAGTTCAAACTTTGTTGAAAGTTCTTTTTGGTATTTTTGCTTTTTGCCACTGTCAACTGGTTTACATCATACTAATATATAAAAATGAGTTGGTGTCTGTCTGTTCTTCTTTCACGCAAAAACGGCTGAACCGATTGACTTGAAAATTTGTATGAGTGTCTGTGGTAGTTCTGGTTCCAACATAGGCATACGGAAAAGTACTGCGAGGGGTGGTGGGAGTAAGGGGAGGGGGTAAAGTGATTCGAAAATTAGTTTTTGCGCTATGTTACTCTTTCGCGGGGAAACTACTGAACCGATTGACCTGAAATTTGGCATAGATGTTCGTCGGGGGTCCAGCCCCAACATAGACCCATTAAAAAGTAGCCCGAGAGGGAGTAAGGGGAGGGGGTAAAGTTATCTTAAAACTTAGCTCTTCCTCTATGTTACCCTTTCGCGGGGAAACTACCGAGCCGATTGGCCTAAAGTTTAGCTCCAACATAGACCATAAAATTTTTTTTTTTAAAAATTAACCCGGGAACGACAGGTACACAAGCTAGTTAAAAATATGTTTGATAAGGAAAAACTTTTATATGAAATTTCCGAATTTCAATCGGAAAATTAAAATAATTTCATACAAACAAAAACATTAATTTGATCAATTGATATTTTATGGAGTGACTGAAATTGCCTATTTTAATCGTAATTTTTTGTTTGTAACCCTACCCGAGTTGGAGGCAGCCTCGTTTCGCCCGGATAATCAAAACTTCAACCCATTTTGGCCCAAATGGTCGGTTTACCGACCAGTACGTTAAGCAATTTTGATTATTATTGGTACCACATATAAGTCAAAGTTGCTATTATGAAAACACGAGGCTGGGCCAAAATGGGTTAACAAAATATAGTCAAAGTAATTTTATTTTTATTTGATATCATGAGGGAACGAAAAGTGACAATTTTTTCTCATGAGTATGAACGAGAAACAAAAGCCCCCTCACACTTAATATACAAGTATATCTCTATCGCATCCCCGGAAATCATTTTATAGTGCGGATGGTAATTTTGACAAATAATTTTGTATGAACTGAAACTACTTGTATTTCCTATACTTTAGCTATAGTTGGTATAGTAAAATGAAAGAGTTTTTAGGATAAACGGTGAAAACTGTAAAACCTTGTTGGATTCGTACGGGAGAGGATGCAGTGAATGAAGTCAGTAAAATGATGTCCATAAAATACTTCACTAATTTTAGGCCTTTAGCCCCTCCACCCTCTCCGCTTTTTTACGATCTTTTGTATGCAGTTTGGTACCACCATAACACTTCCTCACACCCCCTCCCTTCTAGAATTTTGTGACGTATTTCGTTGGAAGTCCTTTTACACAGAAAAAGTTTAGGGGTGGTGAAAGATATGCTTCGAATAACAAAACATCAGAGGGCCTATTATGGAATACGATTGTAATCTTAATCTTAACGATCGGAATCTGTTGCTAGTGTTTTCTACTAACAACAACAGACAATTTCCAATAGTTACGATTACGATCGTATTCCATAATAGACCCCCCAGACAACAGTATTGCATAATAGAAGTCTACTCGATCTCTGTCTCACACATTTTAATGCTACATGCTAAGAACCGAAATTTTGTTCTCGAACCGAGGAATTTTTTGGATGATTATACCGTGATCCCAATGTAAGTAAATAAAAAAACTATTCAAGTATGTTTAAAAATTGCAAACCACCATTTGGTGAGGAATAAACTGAAAATTTCGACGTGATTTATTTCAAAATTGCTCTTCATTATATTTCCTGCTAATATTCAACTGAATCTAAGTTTCATTTAGCGAAATTTTTTTTAGCCAATATCTCAGTCCGTTCTAAATTTTTTGAAATTATATCTAGCAGTGATTATTATTAGAAATGTGAAAAAATTCATATTTTACAGGAATTCAGATCAATGTACGAGGAAAACAAAAGAAAAAATCATGTAATCCTTCGAAAAGTTCACACAAAATATCGTATTTTTCTGGAAATCTTTTTACTGCTACTCTTGATGGCCACAATGGTTAGTAGTTGAAGAAATTCCCATCAGCAGGCTGTCTTGAATATCCCGGATTCGTTAATTGTGTATGATGTCCACTATTAATGAGCTTCACACTATGTGGCGATATCTTCTCTTTTACTCCACCTTTTAAAAATATTTTTCATTGTTATTTTAAAATAAAATGAAAACTTTTCTCACCGATTTGCAAAGGATGGCCCATGGGTTCAATTTTAACTGGACTTAAATCTCTTGTATTTCTTAGGCGTCTGTATGTTTTCTTTCCCAGCGTTTCATGCTGTACAACTGAATTGGTTTTTTCTGGGAAAAGTTCACCCGAATGATCATAGTTTGATTGCAAGATAAAATCCAATGAATCGTCGGGAATATCTGCGTCACGTTTGAACCGAGCGAAACGGCGAGCCGAGTTCAAAGTTTGGTGGTAGAACATTCGGTCATTGGGCCGGACGTTTTCGGACCAAAATTTTTCATTCCTTGAAGACAGCTCCGGCTCTGGGAGGTCTTGTTCGAATTTGCCCTCATCGTAAATGTACGGACGAAAATCAAGATTCCTCTCCTGTTTGGGGCCATATTTGAGGCAGCAATGAACACACTTGCAGAGAGGTCGAATCATTTCTTGATACTAAATTGTAAAATAAAATAAAACACAACGCCAAGGAATTTTTCACTTCAAATGGAAAATAGTTGTTTAATCGATTTTATTGCGATGGTAAATTGTGTTTGTGATTCAAATTTATGTTTGTTTTATTGCCCCTAAGCTTATTACTATGCAACTAAGATATTTGTGTTTACAAAAGGGGAGAAGATGATCTGCGAACATGCAGGTAATAGAATAAAAGTTCCTTTTTTTTACAAAAACAAATTTATTGTAACAGTTTTAGTTTTTTTTTAAAAGTTTCTCGTCAGGCGATTTAGTTTCCGGTTCGGCGTCAACGTCTGTTGATTTATGCTTTTGCTTCTTATTTTGATTTCGATAACTTTTCATAAGTTTGTCCTCTCCAATCCTAAAAATAAAAGAAAATTAGAAAAAAACCTAAAATTGAATAGAAAATAAATTACATGAGAGTAGCTCTCGTCCCCGGGCCCCAGTGGGCTGCGGGATTCGCCGGGAATCGAGACAATGAATCTTTTCTACTTTTGGGATTCGCCGACGGGTGAATCTCAGTCAAATTATATTCTTTTGTTGGTTGTTTCTCTAAAATCGCTTTGACAACTGAACCGTCAATCATTCTGTCCTCCTTGACTGGATGTTGCTTGGCCCATAATCTAAGTATGTCCCATAAGACTTCTGGCGGCGCATCCGTTTTTATGGAATTTCTGTATGCATGGGAAAATGATACCCGGTATCCAGCATGTAGTAATGCAGATCGAAATTTCAGTGCTGGTATGCTTTCGAGTTTAAGAGCGGAACAAAGTTTATCAACGCAATAATAAAGTGGCTTATCTGGAAGTTCCTCCTCAATAACACTAAGCATTCCGATCATTCGTCGAGAGGTCACCAAATCTTTGTACTGATCCGATTGTATTGTTTTTAGTAGATTTGTGATGAATTCTGGGTCGTATATCGGAGCTGACCAAATCGGACCTCCTAGCTACAATATTTTTTGCATTATTTTTAGACCAAAACCTTAAAAAATGTTTACCTTGTGTTTGTGGTTGCAATGATCGCAATGGGTGTTAACGTAGGGACCACTAGGTACGCTGAATTTTACCTGGTTTGGATTTTTGTCCGTTGGGTTCGGTTGGATAATCCCCAATGGCTGTAGAGTAAAAACTCCGCATCCTACGCACTGGTAAACCATCGATTGTTTGCTTTAGAATGAATGTTTAGAACGGTGCTTAGTTTTTGTTCAATATTATGTTAGAGGCTGTCTATAAAATGCGTCACGTCAATTTTCTTCTTTTTGGATCCCTCGTCGTCTCGGTTTTTTACTGTCGACACACTGCCGCCACACTGTCGACACACTGAAAGTGTGACGCATTTTATGGGCGGCCCCTTATTAGAAATTTAAAAATACCTCATACTACGCTTGCACATGAGTTGACTTGTGAATATTCTAACGAAAACTCGAACGTAAAAATCTGCTGAGATGCTCAGCAGTGGGACAATGTATCTGCCGTATCTATTTGCATGCACTTCTATGCATCTCAGGAGGATTCGTAAGGCCTGAAAATAGAAATCCAAAATTTAATTCTAATTCTGGTTTTCTAGTTATAATAAGGGATCGTTCTTAAATTTTACATTTACTACTTTACCATTTCGTGGCAACATTTCATTTTCAGCGGTATAGTTCCATATTTCGCTGAGCATGCTTCCGGTGAATTGCCCGCTAAAACAGCCATATCTGTAGCAGTCACTAGCAGTAGGCCTCCATCTCGTAGACTCTGCACAGCTCCATCAAGAAAACGGTTCGGACATCCATAGGGGTCCAAGTCGATTGCTTCAAAGCGGTCCTTTTGTGCGGTCGATAGATACATCAAGGTCCTGCAGGATAATTCTGAGTGTTTCCTAGATTTTAAATAGCACAAATTCTTACATAGCATCCGAATGATTTGCCTTCACTATTCCCTCAACTACGTTGTGCTTAATGTTTTCTTCAATAGATTCTACTGCTGATTTGGACAAATCATTTGCAATAATTTCCCTAACGCCAGACACTTCCTTCGCATATCGAATGCTCCGTAGTCCAGTGGCTGATAATGCTTCCAGGATTCGCATTCCGTTCTTCAAATAAATTGACGATGTTTAAAAGTGATTGCATGCACGTTCTGAATGGATTAACCTTTACCTTGCCATTCTTCTTTTCTACGTCGTTTCCCTGCTCACTTTGTTCCTTTTGGAGGTAGTTATTGTAAAAAGTAGTCAGCACCGAGATACTTAAATCCCGGTTGAATTCCTGGACAGGATTATAAAACACATGGCCCTTCGACAGGATTTTCGCCTTCCCTTCCTTTATTGTTTTCATGTGCTGTACGTTCGTTGTCACTTCGTCCTTAAATACGTTGCATTTCATTAAAGTTTTGGGTAATAAACAATATCTTACCACGTCAACTTCCATCTTTTTTTGGTTTTTAGAAATTTCTGACATCGAAGTAAATGAAATATATAAACAAGAACATAACCTCAATATTGACGTTGAGTGTCAATAGAAGTTCACCTCAACTTTAAATCCACCAACAATTTTTCCGAAAAGAATTTCAAATTTTATTTCTTGATAAAATGGAAATTTTTATTGAAAAATGAAATAATAGAGTGTATTGTATCATTTTTATGTCGAGAAAAAATACAAGAATTTTCTATGTACAAAATCACAATTCTTAAGAAAAAGTTAGGATAAATCGCAAGACTGAAGTATTTTACAAAATACAATATTTGTTATTCTATTTATAAGTATGATCCTGTTTTATTTATTTATTCGGCATAGCATATTTGTACCACGGTATTTGTACAGTATTATTAGGTAACAAGTGTAATTAAAAAATATATAAAATTCAAACTTAATATGGTGTAAATATACAAATATTTCAATCTCTTTAATTTTTGTGAAACAAAATTTCTAGATAGTTATACAAGCCGAGGCATTTGTCTCCTGTTTAGAATTTCAAAAAAAGGATATTATTTTTAAATTAATTGACAACCAGAATGATAGAAAAATATTATACGTTAATGTGGCTATTTTTATTCTTTCGTTCAACCTTATATTATTGTTAGTTATTAATGTTAGTTATAGCGTTTTTGGTTACGATTAATAAAAAAATTAAAGTAAAAAACAATTGCAGGATCAAAACTCCTTGCACTAAATCTAAACACTGGCGACTGTGGTGAATTCGAACTTTAAGAAAATGACACTTTTTTGGCGGCGCCACTTTCTTTGTGCAAGTTTTTTGACATGGAAGCCATTTTTGTTGTGAAGTTTAGAGTCGCGTCTCGTCAAGAATAAAAATTTAAGAAAAATTGGAAAAATTCAAGGACTTAATTAGCCAAAAGTCGAAAATTCCGTAGTCTTGGGAATGTTGTGAAGTTGTGCGGAAATCGGCGTTGATAAAGTTTGAGAAAAATCGCAATTTGTAATCATTTCTGCCCGATGCCTCCATCAAATCTAGCAGAAATTACTGAAAATTTATTAAAATCCACCGATTAGTGGTATTGCGTGATTTATATTCTATTCTTGACAAATAGTGGAAGCTGTGGTGTTTTAAAAATAAAGAAACTGCCTGAATAATGTATCGTTTGCCGCACATTCGTTGGATAAATTCACTGTGAAGTGTTGTCCTTTAGCCCCGGAAACTAGAAACACCATTCGAGTTATTTCCTTGGATCTGGTGCAATGGAGGAAACTCAAATAAACGTCCGTAAATATCGTGGTGGCCTGTCCAAGAAGGAGAGTTTACTGAGCAGATCTTTAGGTGCCCGGCTTGGTGGAGGAGGAGGCGATAAACCCAATAATAATGCCATGAACTCTTCGGCTCCGGATCTGTTAGTTCATGTAATATCTGATGGAAGCGAAGACGAACCCCACCCTCAGTTGCGCCCAAATAAACTATTGTCAGAAATTCAGAGAAATCAGGAACGAATCGATGATGAAATCCTGCAGAGGTTGGATAAGGAAATTGCGATTGATTCGAGCAAGATCCCCTATCCAGATCGACAGCAGGATCTCCGCAATGACTCTGGTCGACAAATACAGCAGCCAGGTGGGAAAAAAGGTTTGTTTTTTAGTATGAAATACTGTAAATAGCACTTATTTGGTTTTTTTCTCAAGTAGCTTCTCAACAAGAGTCTCCGTTATCACCTCCGCCTCATGAGGTTATAGACTTGGAGTCCATTTCGTCGCAGAATCGAATCAATCGGCTTCGGCACATGGAGACATCCAGCGAGTTTATTGTTTCGTCCTCGAGCGGCACTATCCCACCCAGACAGCATCAGGTTAAGAACACCATTCCGGCCGATAGTTTTGAGCGTTTTCTGTCCAGCCTGTCGAAGAAGTATCCAGAAATGACGGACAGAGATCGCGTACTTCGCTGGGAAGTCTCAGACGATGTTAGCGACATTGAGGAGAAGTTGGATTTCTCAGAGACGCTAATTAAGATGCATCAAAACCTAAAGAATAGAATATTGAAGAAAAACAACGAAGCGGCAACAGCAACAGTAGCTTGTTCGAGTCGTGAAAGCAACAACAGGGATGCGCAATCGGTTCAAATTTTGCCAGATAAAAAGTCCTATCAAATCGTAAAGAAATCATACGGTAGTTTCAATAAATCGGCTGAAGAAACTGAACTTCGGGGAGATAGTGTTCTGCTGTCCATCAACACCCAAACACAGCAGGTTTACACAAATGAAAATGTCCTTCATTCAGCGAATCACAACAAGTCCAGCACACCTACGGGTAATCCAAGCAATGAGGAGTACGTGTTTAAAAAGAAGCGGCATAATCAAGACATCGATAAAGAGCAACGGTATCCAAAAACGATGAAGACGTACTCCAAGACTCCTGTAAATAAGCTCAACAAGGTTCAAGAGAATGAAGATCCCACCTTTAAGGTTCCGAATGTTCCCTCCAATGGCTCCAAGCCAAGCTCAATAAAGAACGACATTAGCAATAAGGAGGAATTCTACAAGTATTTGGGTCTGGGAACAAAATCGCCAAACGATAGATCTGAGGATCTGCACGTTGAAATAAAACGGAGGTCACTAAGAGTTAAATTACAGCAGGGCCAACAGCAAAATTCCACCCCGAAAAGTTCAGCCAAAGAGGAGAATCGTAAAAAACGGGATTCCACGCAGAATAGCAGGTGAAAAGCTGTTGTTTTCCTAAAAATAACGTTTTGAAATGATTTTTTTCTTGATTTTCAGCCCCCTTAACGGAGTTGTATCGTCTTTCGGTAGTAACACGACATTCTCTCCACAACCCGCGGACAGTTCAGTCGAAGAGCAGCAGCCACCACAGGTGGAGCTCAGAAACAGCCCGAGAACATCAGTAAATGGCAATAGTTTGTTGTCCAAACCGGCTAATCGGAAGAGGAAAAACTCTTCAGCGGAACGCAATGTGCTACCGCAAAAGGCACAGAAAAGTTCTACAATGGTGAGAGTAACCTATGAGAAAAATAATCCGACTTTAATCTCATCCTCGGAATGTCCGACAGTGGAAAAAGTTGCCATTTCGGGCGATAAGCAAAATAATAAAATCTTGCCTCCGTTACCGGAAATGATAAAAATTACCTACAAGAAAGCTAAAATTTCTCCTGCGACCACAAACAGCGATAAACAGCAATCAATAAACAATGTAGGCACAAAAGCACTGAATGGATGCACCAGCGGTAAAACGAAGATTCAAAATAATACTAGGAAGAAATCGCAAATTGGCTCAATAATCGATATATCGGAAGATGTGCGGAGTATAACGGACACCCCCAAGAGAACTATCGACTGCATAATGGAACAACTGGATGAGAAATTCAAGTCTTTTGTAAGTTCCGAATCGCCCAATACAAGTTCGATGTTGGTACGAAAAGATTATGTGAAGGGAGCGAATCCGTTATCCAGTCCAGAAGGTTCAATAGCAAAAGTCGACGTCAAATCACATCAATCGCCAATCAATACCGCTGATAATCGAGTACTAGAGGAGATGCCAACATCCAAAGCTAACAGCGAAAGTATTAAGATGTTGAAATCTCCGATCATAGCAAAAGAATTACCAACGCGAAAATATAAATATAAGACTGATAAATTGAGGAAAACTGAAATCAGAAAGAATCGCTCGAAGATGAAAATCAATCGAGCGCTGCGCTCCAGCCAACTGATGTTGCGCAGTAAAAAAGTTATTAGGCTATACACGAAATTCGGATTGAAAAGACGAATGAAGCGGATTATTTTGAAGCCAGAACGTCCTTCAAAGTCTCAACATTCAACTAATAAACTTCTCAGCCCAGCGCGAATCGCAGAAATGGAACAGGACGATGAATTGCCACCGGTTAAAGCAACTTCCGACAGTGAACGGTACAAAGACGAGGCAATACTGCAACGCAATGTGGTGGCTATCGAAGATCAGCCATCGTTAGTAGAAACTCATGTTGTTAAGATCAGCCAAGAAAAACCAGTCGAGTCAAAAGATGCAACCTTTTGGAATTCAATCGAGCAAATTGTCGGCAGCACTCCGACAGTAGATGACCATCCACTAGCATCCAAGGAGGGTATTCACGTTCAGGAACCTGTTGTGACTTTGAGAGAATCAACTGTCCAGATCGAACGACCCAACACGGATACCAGTTGCACGGATTCGTATTCAACAACCCTCCTTAATCCTCTGTTGGGTAAACATGGTGCCGTTTTACATGCATACTACGTCCAAGATATGTTGGTAATTGTTCAAGAGAAAAAAGTGTCATTCTGGAAGTATTCCACTCTGATTCAAATGTGCGGGAAATCTCAACGTTGGGAGATTCTTGGCGAATGCCCACGCAAACTTCATGGTAAAATTCGCTTTTTGTGTTGGTTTTTATTCGTTGTAAAAATCATAAATCGTATTTGGTTTCAGATGATGAGATCTCAACACCATATAAAAATCGAATTTGTATAAACGAAACGAATCCAGTCTATTTAGAAATTCGATCGCGGCAATTTGATCAAGATCAGGCAAGAGAGTGCAATATGGCATCGGTTTATGTAAATGTTTACTATTTTAATCATTGGAAGGCAGATGCTGTCGTACATTCAGTGCAATTGGATACAATTCGAGGGTAAATCTAAGGCCGTTAAAGCAAACTCGCATCGGTTTTGTTCTCAGCCAGTCATTTTACAAGTAAAAACACCTGAAATTTGTAAAAAAATTAGTGGTAAATTTATATATTCTACTGTAAAAAAAACTTATGGGAGGAAAATTTGTAAAATAACTCATCAGAGTACATTTTGTGCGAGTTTTCTGAAAACGAAGCATTAGAACCATTTCTTTTTCTATTACAATTTCTTTGTATTTATTAAACATAATTAAAATTCTCAGATTGTCGCATGACATTTGCTACACGACAATAACTGACAGTCGCTACTTTATAATGTGTTGGAAGCAGGAGGCGCCGAGTAGTAGTCCACGAACTGGACTCTGTAAATATTCTCTAACACCTGATTTAGATACGCTGGCTAGCATTCGAGAGTTTCGGCAGATGCGACACGTGGTTTACCAAATTGAATGTTTAAGTGGTTGGTTTAAAGCGCGTTAACAAATTGAATTTTCTAATAAAATTTTTCCTTTTTTTGAATTTCCAGATGAGAAACTAATTGGCTTTGGAGAGGCTGAAGTTACAATTTGGAATCACAAAACTGGGGATGTTTTGACGAATTTCGATTTGAAAATTCCGATTGGAGTGAATCTGGGCTCCATTATGCAATCAATTGAAGTGAGTTTCGTTTAGAAAATAGTTTTTTGTATCCGGCGTTTCTTGGGCGATAATCAATAACTTCTGACCAAGACAACAAATCAAAATATTGTTGTGAAATCACTGAATTCAAAACATGCAAACGTAGAATCTTCGGTGTGAAGTATTTCAAAACTTTTGAATATGATTTTCGTAGGCGTAAATTTTCTCTATTGGGCGACCTTCTTAAAATTGAAAACCGTATTAAAATCCATTCGGTATTTTAGAAGATAGGAAAAGTTTGGATCTACAGGAGCGGGGTGGGGTAGATTTTAGTGAATAACATTTTTTTTGCACATAGTATTTAACTTATAAGTCATAAAGACATTAAATTTTATATATTAGACGTAAAATTCTCTACAATTTACTGTCGTTTTTTTATCATTTCAGTTCAAAGATTATTTAATTTTATATCAAAGTCGACAATGTGATACTACAAATGTTCCAGAACTTAAGATTCTTGCTGTAAACTTGTCACAAACTCCGCATTCATTTCGCCTTATTTGCACCCATGAATTACCACAAATTTACGCATCATTGAAGACATCACTTTGTACTGAGGAATATATAGTGGCGGGCAACGGATGTGGCAATGAAATTCTGCTGTTGCCACAGCAACCACATCGAATTTTCATGACCGATCAAATCGCTGCCACCGCCACCGACGCTTCAATAACCAAAAATCCTATAGAAATAGTTGAACGTTTCTTTTCCACCGGAACTAATAATTTTGTGGAGATATCAAAGGATCATCTACGCGTGAAGACCATATATGAATTTTTAATCGATTTTAAAAGATAATTTATGATTCAAAGTTTAAATTGATTTTTTTATTTTAAATTTCTAAATTATCTCAGGTTTTAAATTTGTGTATTTGTAAATAGATTTTCATTCATAAAAAAAATTCAACATGTGCTATATATGAATTTTTCCGTATTATATCAGACACACAATACAAAATAAGAGAAACTCAAATGTGCAAAAAATAAAAACTAAAGTGAATTATAATAAAAAAATGAATTTGGATTTAGCAGGGCATTGCCCAAATTTATTCTTCTAATTAAATGGTAGTAATAGTAATAAAATACGAACGATACGTTCTCTAGTGATAATTGATTAATTTGTTAACCGTTCGAGTTGTATTGGTGATTTCATTTTCATATATTAATTCATTACTGTGCATTAAGTAATAAACGCCTTCTTTCATTTTTAATTCAAATAAAGAGATTTGATAAATGTTTATCCAAAGAAATTAATTGTTTTTTTTTTTAAATTAAACCCTATATTGATTTTATTGTGGATTTTTAAAATAAAATAACTGTAGAGCTTTTGTTTCGTTCAAATGTGTTGCGAATTGTAATCAATGGTTTTTTGCGAATTATAGACACTGAAAAATTCGCCTCACAGACATTTTTTTGCAGTAAAAAATTTAAATTTAAATTTTAAACAATCACCCGTATTGCGATTGTCGTGTCGATGTCGACAATAGTCGATTTATGCATTTTTGTTGGTAGAAAAGCACTAACAACAACACCTAAAACGACTTTTGTCGAAAACGACACGCGAATCGTCATACGGTTTGTTATATAAATGCATATTCCGTGCAGTCGCTTACATTGTATGTGGCAGTCTAAAGGTTAAAAGTAGAATTCCTTCTAAACAATATATTTTCGCTCCTTTATCTTTGTTACCTATTTATTAACGATATCTGTTTCAACTTAAGTCCAGAGGCCCTATCGGCGAACACGATACGATTGATTCGAATTGTAAATTCAATGTTGTTGTTATTGTTTTACACGAACAACAACATGGAATTTATGACTCGATTCAATCGTATCGTGTTCGCCGATAGGGCCTCTGTAAAAATAAAGTAAATATCCTTTTTTAACAATGGGAGCTCTTTGAAGTCGCTGACATCGGATTTGTAGTCCAAATTTAAAATAAGAGATCGTGTCAAAGCTATGACATACCTAAATGCGTTGCTTCTAAATTAATTAGTCGTGTCAAAAACAATGTATAACACAGACGATTCAAATCAAACAAATCATTTTAGAAGAAGCATGAATTTTCAATCAAAAACTTAATGCCCCATCGCCACGTGTTCAGCTAAGGCACAAACCAGAAGATAGTCGCTTTATGAGAAAGCTTAAGTATAATTATCCCTTGTTGCCAAATATTTTTTCTATTCATTCGTTGCTGGTTTGCATGTTCCTCAGCAGTCGATACTTCTTTCTCTAGCAGGTTTTAAAAATGGAAAAAACCATAACTCGAGCATTTTTTCTAAGTTTTTACTTCAAAATGTTAGCCTTTTTTTGTTTTCAGTGGAAATAAAAATACCTATGGACGAATGCATATTAGACAACAGCGCAAACTTTTGTGTCTACTGTGCTTTTAAGTGACGCGAGTATTTTCTGGTTTGTGCCTTAGCTGAACACGTGGCGATGGGGTATTAAATTTTTGATTGAAAAATTCATGCTTCTTCTAAAATGATTTGTTTGATTTGAATCGTCTGTGTCATACATTGTTTTTGGTCGTGTTCTCTTCTAAAAAAGGGGTGGATTCATGGAACGTATCTTCGATCTACTGTTTAGTCGAACGAAATCTTTAGTCAACCAAAATTATTATACTGGCCGACATTCATTCTGGTGGACACGATATAAGAGCCTTCTCTGGGCAATTTGTGGTCACTGAATCCGAATCAGGCAGTAGTTTGGCTGCACCAAATCTACTTGTATGAGTCCAAGTAGATTTGGTTTAAATAATAAGTATAAAATTAAAATTGGTTTAAATAATAAGTGTGAAATCCGGCCCCAGAACTCGGTCTTTAATTCTACATAAAACAAACAATGATTAATAATTTCTTTATATTGTTTTGAAAGAAGTTACATTCCAGCGCGCACATATCAACCAGGCAAGCAAATACAATTTTGGTATAATTTTTATAATATTTTTTCCATTATATTTATATATCATAATATTTATTCCTAAATTATGAGTTTGTAATAATTTTCTTTAAATATCAATTAATTACATTCTTAATATTTAAAATCGATTAATTTATCTAGATTGAAATTAAATAGTAATTTGTTCGAGTTGACTGTAACCTAAAACTTCGTCTAGATTAGACAAAAATTCTGTTTATGTTCATGTCTGACATTAAAATGTCCCGTAAAAACAGATTTTTTCAAAGACATTTTTTATGTCTTGGACACAAATGTTCGTAAAAAATTTGCCGCGATGCATAATTTCGAAGGCGAGGAGGAAATCTTATGTCTAGTCGAGACCTATGGTGGCATAGAAAAATTATCTATGCATTAATAGTTGAGAAAACATAAAATTATCGCCTTAAATCGAATTTTGTTAAATTTTTAAATAAAATTAGTCTCAATTATAATGAATTTTAATTCCTGCTACTTATTTTACGCAGTTTTATTAAATTACTCACTGCTGCTTCGTTTTTGTATTTTTAAACAAATCCCAGAAATAATTCCAATATTCCATTGGAAATATCCATTAAAACAAAATGATCTTACACGATTAAGATTAACTACTAAGATATATATCTTATAGGTTTTAATGTGCGTATATAAAACTACTTGAGACCATAGACTTTGAAATTTCTTTTATACTGATTTCTTTGTATCAAAATACCACCCATAAATGTGCATCTTGAATTTTGTTTTTGTTTTGTTATCCTATTTATTATAATCCACCAATCATACAAACGCTACAATTTTATTTGTCTTGATCCTTTATCCACTTTTTTCTAATATCAAATGCAAAAATATTTTCTTATCAATGTAGTTATGTCTTATATATTTTTATAAATGGAAATTTGTTCTTTCCTAATCTAACTTACCTTTTCATATAAATTTTTATTTAATATTTTTTCGCAATCCCATTGAGGTGTGGTGTAAAAAACCAAATTTTTGCGGCAGATAAACATTGATTGGGAAAAGGTTGCGTGGAAAGCAATATAAAAAATTAGAAGCGAATTTTACGAAGAGGACGGGTCACAAAAAGCAAAAAAAAAACTTTTTTAATGCATAACTTTGGTTGCATTCTTAAATCCTGTTTGAAAATTCGTCAGTTTCAGAAAGTCGAAGTTTTTTATTTGTCGGGTTTTTGAAACAGTTGGACACTTCCCTTAAAAATGCTGAAACTAGATTACTGGGACTTCGGACCTCGTCTCGATTTGACAAATTTCGCATATTTTCATGTCCTGCAAAAAAACTCCAGTAGAGACAGAATTTTTCAGGACATTTCTGATGTCTTAAATAAAAATGTTCGGAAAACGCCTTTCTGCAAGTGTCATTTTAAGATAGGCGAAAATAATCTCCAATTAGTGATCTAAAATTAGAGACATTTGTTGTTTAGTAAAAATAGAATCGCGAAATGTTGATACAATCTTTGATGTAGATTTAAAGAAATCGTATAGTATATACCAAAGACCTTCGCGATCTACCAAATCGTATGCTTGTTTAAAATCGGTGTACTGGCATGTTATACTCCCAACACTTTGTAGTACTTGCCGTACACCTAAGATAGGGTTACCATCTCGTCGAATTGAAAAAAGAGTATTTCTTACTTTGAAAAAGAGTATTTTTATCAAATCTAAAATAAAACGTTTTTTGTAAATGTCAAAAAAAAATCAGTGTGCTTTACGGGCATGTTCGACTTAGGTCCTAGTGTAGCCACAAACTAATCATAAGCAGACTAACATTTTCATTAAATCCATTCTAGAACAAAATTGAATTTCAACTTCCAAAAAATAAATACCCAAAGCAGCCACTCCAGCTGTAGCAGCCATGAGCTTTTCCGCACATCTAACCTATTTCTTTCTTCTGTCCATTGACTTTCAATTAAAGAAAAAAATCTTTCCTTGACAGCGTTATGAGAGAAAATTCAGAATAAAAATTGACATATTTTTAAGAGTTCATATTATGTGTGTGTCGAACTTATATCCTTAGGGAACAGGTATTACCTCTTCAAGCGATTTTGTGTTCTATGCGAATATAGTTAGGCAATATCACAGTCAATTACAATTCGTCTTCAAAAAACAATATATGAAAATGCCAAATCATCAGCGAAAATTGTACTTGATTTTTTAATGTTATAAATAAGTTCAGTGAACTAAGGTAAAGGGCTATTATATTGACCTATCAATCACAATTTTGAGTTTGACGTTAAAAATTGATACTAAGTTTCATGTGAAAGTTTTCAACAATGGTTATAGTGTGAACATTGGACAATTAAATATAGGAAAGATAATTTGATTGTTTCAAGAATTACTTCTTAACTTTAGTTTAGTTAATTTTTAAATAATAGTCTCGAATGTATTTATTATTGACCTAACAAGAAAAAATTCGTCCTAATATTGACTGTCAGCGCGTTAGATCTTAGACGCAACAAATACACCATAATGCAAACAAAAGTCGTGAAGTGCCATATAATCCATTAACGGCCAATTTATTCACTAGGAGTTAAATCGCCTTAACTCCCTTAACTCACCTTTAACATGGAAAATAACGTTAGCTAACTCCCTTAACTCACTAACTCGGCTTAACTCCTAGTGAATAAATCAGGGCTAAGAGGCCATAAATGGCACAATATGATATTGTATTTGGTTTAGAGTGCCTAAAAAGAAGTGTTTATAACAACTCAGTTGCACGAAAATTGGTTTAAAAATATTTTTCCGTACAAAAAAAATGATCGGTTTTTTGAACGGTTTTTGGCTTTAAAAAAAACACCGAAAAAAAACCGGTTAACCGAAGCAAAAACACCGGGTAACCGGTTTTTTTTGACATCCTTATTTTGATGACCTTTGCCGCCCTATAAATTGACATGCCTTCTTCTACGTCTTTTAAAACGGCCTCCAGCTCATTGTTGGTATATAGAAGTCGTTTGGTCATTCTGGTGTTGTAAAAAAATTTAAATGTTTCTTTTTTTGACCGAAGTGGGTATTATATTGACTTATAATTTGAAAGAAAAAAACTAGTCGATTTTAATTGTAAAATATCAAGTCAGAATTATGTTCTGTTTCAATAATCATTTAAATTTACTAGAAATTAATTTATTTTAGTTGAAGTGGAGACAAAATATTATAAAAAATAGTATGAAATGTTTCATGTGCATGTTTATTTTATTGACCTAGATGTTTATTTATTATTGACCTACTCATGTATCCTTTATTGACCCCAAACTTTAAATATTATTTAAGATCAAATTATTAAAAAATTGATAGGTCAGAATTCGACTACTATATAGATGGGAAGGAGATTTAATGTTAAATGACAGAGGAAAACTTTTAGACTTTTTGTTACAGCCAAAAACTAACTTAGCTTTAAATACGTAAAAAATGCAATATTGACCTATAAGTCAATAAAAGAAACATCACAAATATTCATTGTATCTATTATTGACCACACATTTTATATATTTTTTATATTATTCCACATTAAAACTCACAATTTTATAACAACAAAATTCAAATTTAATAATTAAAGAACAACTCACAAAAAGAAAATTAGGAAAAAAAGTAAAATATACGAAAATACCGCAACTTTTAGTTTTTCTATTATTTAGGCTTACTTGTTAAGAAATTTCTCGCTTTATCGTCTTTTCTTGCCAGCTGTCATGGCAAACTAATTTTTCGTGAGAGGATTATATCGTATCGCAATAAAAAATTGGGAATTAACTATCAAGAGTGGGTTGTGGAATTTCAGTGTTTTGCAATATTGATACACACATAGTTGGCCTTATTAAAGCTAAAAAATGAAAATATGTCAATATTACCGCCTAGGTCAATAATATAGCCCTTTACCTTATTATTCTTTATTCTATTTCTGCATCAAAAAAGAGTATTAAGAGTACTTTTTAAAAAAAAGTTAGAGTATAATAGTTCAGGGGTCGAAAAAGAGTACTAGTACTCTTAAAAGAGTATGGTTGGTAACCCTAACCTAAGACCATGTTCAGATTGGTTGAAATAGTCCGCCTAATTCTGACAGAAACTGGCAACATTAAGGCAAGGTTTCCTAAATATTGCAAGCACGGCATACAGACAACCAAGGTATGCTGTAAACTTTTGATAGTCAGGTGTGACGTCATTTGTGCCGACTTTTTTTAATTAATTTTTATGTTTATTGATCACTATTTAATGCAATCAGTCCACTAATTTACAAATATCTTATTTAAATCGCACAAATTTAAAAAAAACCATCCAGAATACAAAATTCCTTCTGCACTTGACGAACTAATCGGCCCAAGTGACGTAGCAACGAAATGTCAGATTTGAGTTTACAGCATACCTTGGTTGTCTGTATGCCGTGATTGCAAGTTTCTGTCAGAATTAGGCGAACTATTTCAACCAATGTGAACAGGCTCTAAGATTTGATCTGTTGTCGATCGTTGGGGTCTGCAGCTCCATTATTGATGGTCTGCGTACTGATTCTGCGTATTTATACAAAAAGTTCTCCTTTGCATAATCTGCATTTTTTTTTTAATTTTTTTGGTTGTGACAACATAAACCGTTTGTTGAAGGAAGAACGTCCAAATTTGTTTGGCTGTAAAAGAACATCGCGTAACGTGACAAAGTAGAGCATTTTTTTGTCAATATTTGAGGCGTTAAAAGCTAGAGTGGACCAACCCACATGTCGAAATCGTGAATTTTTTTGTGTTTGAATCACTATTGCGAGTGAGTTTTTAGATAAAAATGTTTGGATGCACAAAAGAACATTTCAACATTGAGTAATAAAGTCCACAGAAATTTTTTTTTCCAAAAATTTACAGTCAATAATAGTACAAAAGTGGAAAAGCTTCAAAAACTCGATTATGTGGCTTGGTCCACTCTAGCTTTTAACGCCTTATTTTATAGTTTCAATAGCGTAGGATAAAATTGACGGGCCTAGCAGTGAAAAGCGCGCTTGATTTGTGGCATCTTTTTAATGTTCTTTGGAGACCCCTATCTATAACCGAATTTTCAGAATTTGATCAAACAGCTAATGATCTTGTCCTTAAGAGCATTATTTTCGAGTGAATCGTAAAAACAAAATTTAGTCTAAGCCAAAAAGAAAGTTTTTGAAGAACTTTACTCGCTTCCAAAAGTTCTGATTCAAAAATTACTCGCCCGATTGAGAGCGAATTTCTGCTGAATTCTTCTCAGGAACGCATCCTAGAGGAAAATCTATCAGAATTGGAGTGACGATTTCAAGTAAATAAAATAGTGGAACCCATATAGGAATCTTAGGACTAAACCAAATAAAACAAATCAGACTAATGGAAAAGCAGTAATAATTCTCAGCTTTCTTTTTCTTTATCGATTTAATATAATTTTTCATATAAAACACAAATCCCATCTTACATTGGAAATTGATAAATGAAATTAAACTCAAAATTAATTAGCATTATTCATAATATCAATTAGAATTATAATTAATGTTATATCAATGATAAGAAAAACACATCAAAGAGCAGCTTTGAATTGAATCGAATTGGAAAAAGAAACAATATAAAAAGCTTTTTGAATATTTTTCATTATTTTTCGATTTCAATTTCATATCTTCTTTATTCTTTTTTTTTTATTAGTCAGCATTCAAAGCAGATTATTAGTTATTATAAATATTAGTAATTAATTGTATTTTAAAAGTAATATATTTTATCAATTTTAAATTTTCTTTTATTAAATACTTTTTCCGTCATTTCACTTTTCAATTGTTTTCTCCTTAGAAAAAGATATTTGTTTCCTTCATTTTAATATTTATTTGTTATTTTCAATGTGAATTAAGCTTAACAGATTATTTTGTAAAAAACTAAAACTTATTTTTATATTTTCTTTGCATTTTATTTTATTTATTTTTGTCCATTATGTTCAAAGTATTTTTTTTTAGTTTTTTTTTTAAATTTAATCACTTATTTTTAGCTTTTCAATACTTTTTTCTTAGTTATTTTTGAAACGGGCCCACTAAAATTGGGTTTGTGGATTTTTTTTTCCAATTTGGTTTAAGTTTGAAACTTTATCTTCATTTTTCAGATATCAATTTTTATTTAAATCATTTTTCAATATTCTCATTTACTTGCGCGCATCGCGGTTTAATTGTTATTCACATTTAACGATATATTGATCTAGGATTTTATCTGATTATAGATTCCCTTATAAAATATATGAAAAGCAAAAAACTAAATATTTTCATTCATTTTATTTATAAGCACATTTTTATGTATGAGCAGACCAATTTTTCATAAATTGATTTTTAATTTAATTTTCGATTGCTGGTCATAAAAAAAGATTTCCAGCTGGATAATTCTAAGTCGAGAAGACAAAAAATGATACCGGCATGATAACTTTTTTAAGAAATATTTTTTATTTAAATGTTCTGATAATAATTACCACATATGCTTTTTTGGTTTAATATTTTATCTTAATAAGTTTAGTGAATATATTTTTTTTTTCATTTCATTTTTATACGCGGATTGACAGTAAATGAAAATATATACGTGGACGAAATTTTACGCCTAAACATAAATACGAGATCGATTTTATTTTTAAAATTATTGAATAGACAATAATGACAACACAAAATCTCATATTCAGTATATCGATTTACATTCTTTAATAAAAAAAAACGAAACACAAATTTCTGATAAAAATACAGGATAAATCACTAAAAGCTTGAACAAAATACGATTTCCATTTCAAATATCATTTTTGCTTGGTTTGTTTTACAATTTCAGCTATTTTTTTTAATAGTTTGTTTCGTGTGTTGTTCTTTCGACTATTTTGGTATGTTATTTTTAATTACAGTTCCATGGTTTAGCATTATTCAATATCTTTTTTTTTGTTATTTAATATGTGCACTAATCACTAAGAACATAAGAATTCTAAAGTAAAATATATTTTTGTTTAATAATAATAAGGAAAAGAAAAAAATCTTAAAAATTAATCAAACGTGATGACGAAATCCTGTTTTCATTGGGAAATTTCGCTCAAAAATATTATAGGGTGTTTTCACTGGTGTTGAAAGCTTAACCTGATGAAGCTGTGACTGAACTCTCGCACGAAGGATCATTGTTGGTTGTTTGGGCCGCTTTATTCTGGCGAACCAACTCGGCACGTCGTTCCTAAAAAAAAATTGCAAATTAATAGAAATCATACAAACACACAAAACTTGTAAGAGAATTTTCTTCAAAAATAAAATTACACTGAAAAATTTATTAGGGGCATTCACGCTTCGTTGTATCTGACTAGTTATTGATATTTATTATCGAGCACAAATCGCACTCCAAGTGTAAAAGTTGACGTTTTCTTTCGTATTTTTATACTGGAGTGATATTCCGTAACTTGTTTCAAGCGTATGTTTCGAGTTAGAAGAACAAGAAGTATTCGCTATCACTGTTTTGACCGAAATAAATGACAGAGAGAAACCGAGATAGCGAATACCACTTTTTCTTCTAACTCGAAACAAACGCTTGAAACAAGTTACAGAATACCACTCGTTTCCATAATCAGGGTATTCATACAACCTCGTAAATACCTCGTTAATCGCGTAATGACTGGATTAGATATTGCTACTTTCGCTGCGTTGCACGAAGAAAAAATGTCAGTTTTTGAAGCCGCGGCAGTATTTCTGATAGTTTTATTCATGCGGCGCAATGAAACTGGCCATGTCTGATCCAGCCATAAGTCAACCACCTCGTTAGTGAACTGTCCAAATTTGAATACAAAATCTTAAGTTCATGCGACGATTTTAGTGTGCAAATAACCTGGCAAATTTACGCAAACGTAAATTCCGAAAATTTCGATCAATTTTGAAATTAAACTGCAATAATAAGATTTTATTTGTGCAATTTGTTCCCATATTTAAATTAACTCTAATTTGTCACTGATTCTCGACAATTTCAATTTTGTGGCTCCTGACAGTAGATCGGTGTATTAATAACGGTGTATTAAGACACACTCCACGTAAAAATATCCAGATACGCAATCAGCAAACAAACTTATATCGTTTCATGAGTACCTTTATTATAAAAACACAATGATGCGTGAATATCTCTCATATTTTTTAATATTTACAAAATATACAAACTTATGTCGCAACAAATATTTCAAAACAATGACGTTTTATTACAAGAAAACATAATTGAGTTTAATTTTGTGCAAATTACAAATGTAAATTATGAGATGTGACAAAAAAATGAATTGGTAAATTTTTACATGGGATTTCAGTTTTAGGGTTGGATAACTGGAAGGCGTAAAAAATGTTTTATGAGGTGTAATTTTTGTAACAGATCAATTTTTTACAATAACAATTTCCTTAAAGAGTTTTCGGTTTTTAATATCAAAAAGAATTTCGAAAGTGAGGAAAATTATTTTAGCAAAATAATACAAAAATCGCACAGGAAAGATTTCTATATTTAACTTTAAAGCTCAAATTACAATGGCCGGTAGCATCAGCAATAGACAGCAAAAGCAAAAATCAACTTGGCAGAAATTTCGTATTTTTGATTATTACTGTTTATTCGTTTAATTGCCTCCAAATCTCCGCCTATTTAAAAGTTTTTATTGACTGTGTTTACATTGAGATTCATTTTGAGGCGGCACGTCTTTCGTCACTTTTCTGCCGTGTGCACACGGTTAGCTTTATCTGGATTCAAAAACCGGTTTCATCAACAAAACTAAACGACAGGTTTCAACGACCGGACTCAAAAACCGGTTTGCGACCGATAATTTTAAGTGAATCTAAACTTCGTTCGCTCTTTTTGGTTTCCCTCCCCACTGCGTCCCTCACCCTCACGAATGACGGGCCGCCTCAAAGTGAGTCCTAATGTAACAGTCATTTAGTTTGCTTTTTGTCTGTCTGTCATCGTCAGGGTCAAATTTGGTATCTAATTTTGACACACTCCACTAATCCGATTGACTTGAAATTTTCCTTGGCAATACCACATTTTCACTACATCGTCCTTGTGATAACGTGATTATCCTTTTCCTAAATTTTTCCAGGAAAAACCCTTATTCGGGGGGTACTTGGGGTCGCTAAATCCGATTCTAGCATTAAGAAATTTGTAAGAATAGCGGAAGGTCCTGTAAGGATAACGTGATTATCTTTTTCCTAAAATTTTCCGAATAATAATCTCATCTGGGGATTTTTGGGGCCGCTGAATCCGATTCTGGAGTCAAAAAGCCGTAAGGATGTCTCAAAGGCAAGAATATATGAGGCGTTAAAAGCTAGAGTGGACCAACCCACATGTCGAAATCGTGATTTTTTTTGTGTTTGAATCACTATTGCGAGTGAGTTTCTATTTATCTCGCTTTTATTTCTGATATATAACGCCATTTTTTGTTCTTTTTAGTGCGTTTTTCTAATAAAACTTTTTTTAGAACTCGATTAGACATAAATTGCGGGTTTTTTTTCATAGTGTGCCATTAAAATGACACTTGGTCAGATTTTTTGAAAGTCTTGTTACCTTGTTACCCAAGTATTAAAAAGTTCTTCCAAATGCCGTCTCCATGGGACATTTCAATGGCAGGCAATGAACAAAACTCGAAATTTTTGTGTAATCGCCAACCCAAGACCAATCCTTTTCAGCGATGAAATTCTGATTGAGTAATTTTTCTGTATGTTGGAACCCAATCATAATACTCTTCTTTTGCTATGCGTTACCTAAAATATAAACGAAAATTTTGGGTATCTTATAACCGTTCTCAAAGCTGCCACAGGCAAGATAAATAAATGACATGCTCCCAAAAAAAAAAATGATTTTTGCGATACATATATGTGACAGTGGGTTAAAATATTTTTCTGGCGCTGTTGCTGCTGGTCCAGTGTAATTTGAGCTTAATATACGTGAAACATTGGTTTATAAACGCATTTTGAACACCAAAAAAGATCCCCGTAGTGAATTGCTGTGCCAAATAATGGTACGGCAATTCAGGAAAAAAAAAGAAAATAAGTTATGCAAGAAGGTAGTATAATAAAGTTATTGTAAACTCCATAAAAATACATAATTACGAATATAGAACTTGGTTTAAAAATCCTCACTAACAATACATACATATATTCGATTTTGGATGTAAAAATTTAAATTATACCAACAATGGTTTACGATACACATAAACAATTGCACGAAAGAATTCACGAAGAATTTGAATCATACAAATATCTCATACAAAACGGAATATCTTAAAATTATTATCAGGACAGGATGGGGAAAGTGATGAAGGATACACTTTAAATTATAATAAAAAAATAAACACAAATATTGATGACCTACATGTTTTCGAATGTTCTCTAATTTCTTTTGCATTTCCTTCTCGCGATTGATTTCGGCTGTGTATAATTTATTCTCGATAACTCGCGCCTTTTCCTCAACTTTCTGATTTTCCAGTGTATCGATGTGGCTCTTTATCTCAGCAATTTTAACTGTGTTCTGTACAATTACTCAATGTCAATGTCAATATGTCGATTTCATTCATTCGAAATTCGTTTCAAATCAATCAATCAAATTTCAAGCATTGAAAAGCAATATAGGTTGTAAATTTTTTTTGTTGTTATTGTTGTTCCAGTCAAGGATCCGCGAATTACATATTAACATTTTTTTTGTGGTGTGAAACGGATGACGCATGTGAGTGATATTAAAAAAAAGCGTGTAACAGTAAGATATATCCGACATATGTATACACACAGATCCGAAATGTATGATTTTTTTTTTCATTTTTGAAATTTCAATATAAATTTTGTACAAAATATCGACAATTGATTGTTTGGTTATTGTTTAAACAGAGTCGCATTGACCGATCATTATTTGTCGTGTGAAATGAAAAGAAATAAAATAAGTATTGTAAAATTAATAAATTTGCAACACATTGAATTTATATAAAATAATAGATGATTATAATTTAATAATTTTATAATGGACAATGAAACTTTTCTGTCTGTTATGGTAAATAACATGTAAAAAAAGTTTCATAGCCAATTTAAAAATGTGAAAATGGAATAAAAAGCTCGAACAAAATTGAACTAGTTTTTTTTTATTTGAATTTCCTAGTGTTTTTTGAAACGATTTTGAAAACTTTCAGCATTTGTAGTGAGCAATCAAAATGCTTACATGTTCCTTAAGACGTTCCAGCATCTTTTTGATGTTATCATCCCGGAGTGATTGGGCAGACTTTAGCTTCTCCTCAATGGCAACTCTTTCTATATGTTTCTGCTGTTCCAAAGAGGTTCTGGTTTTTTCGATTTCTTGAGAATGCGTCTGGAATAATAAAATATAAAACGATTAATTATGAACCTAAACATATAAAAGTATACAATTGGTCCGCTATTAACACGTTCGTGACATCGTGTACCACTGGTGGTACATGCATAGTGCAATCGATTTTTGAATATTCCTGACAATCGTAAGTATAAAAACATAGTTTTAACATAAATTGTCAGTATTTTATGAAGTAATATAAAAACACGCACCGTGTACCACCGATGGCGCAAAACCGCCAGAAAACAAATCGCTAGTGTACCATCCGTGGTACACGATGTCCAAATGTTGAAAAAGCAAATGTCACGAACGTGTTAAATTAAATTTTTATTATACATACTACTCGAATGAAATTACCTTCAATTTTTCCTTTAAATCGCTAATTATTGCCTCACGTTTCTCCTCATATTGTTCCATCTTCGTTTCTAAAGCCTCCTTCGTCTGGATGATAAATTCGTTATTGAGTTCATCCTTCTTTCTCGATGCCTCTTCAATTTTTGCCATTTTAGCAGAAAGCTCCGCCATTTTCTTTGCTTCTAATGACTGTTAAAAAAAATTTGAAACAAGAAATTGATAAAGCTAATGCTATTACAAAAGTGTAATACATTTAATTTTGATATAAAATAGAATTCCACTTACAATTCGCCTCTCCTCGGCGGCCTTTAGCTTCTGCTCAATTTCTTCGGTAGATAGATTTTTCCCGGGGGTGATCGGACGTTTTGGCAGTGTTACGTTTGGTGCAGGCTCAGCTAAAATTACTTCATAGCTGAGGCCACCCTTTGACTTCTCCTGGCAACGGATCTCGGTTGCTGTAAATTGAAAAAAAAAATTGTTTAAATAAGTGGATATCCATTAAATTTTCGTCTTACTGTTTGAAGGGCGAAATGAAATTGTGACGAAAACCAAATAAATTGATTGATTTATGACTAAATATTTATTACATTCGATCACCTCTGACTTCCATCGGATCGCAAAAAGAACCCCTTTCTTTTCTCTGACCGTAGTTTTTTTCTCATACAAACTACAACCAATCTATGTATTACCTTAGCTTTCAATAGAGACATCTCAGTTATTTGTTTTTGGGAAATGGAATCTCGTAAATCAAATTTATTGTTATAAGGTCCCCCAAAATGTCCCGAAATTGGCAATAAATTTCGTATTTTCATTGACTACTCCAATGGAAAGTGATAAAGAAAATTCGTATGGGGAGGCGGGTAGGGTGCATGTTATGTTGTTGGACAAGGACAACTTTCCTGCTGATGGCTCTTGGGTATGGTCACCAATCTAATGATTGGACATCATTTTCAGCTGGAGCTTGAGATAGTTAAGTGCCTCAATTCAAAGGGAAGGATAGGAAAAGTAGCAGCTGAACAGGAAACTCACTTCGCACTAAGGGAAAAGGTAACGTTAAGGACGTCTGAAACGGATGTACTGTAAAAATAGCTTTCAATTTGATGACTTACAACAATAATAAATGTCACTCAAACTGCTATTTGCGGGATATTTTCACGTTCGGCAAGAGTAAATTGAACAAAACGAAACGACCGTGGGGTTCCCAGTTCATAAAATATGCTCATTTAAGCTTGCATTTTGTGACCAATTAAATTAACAAAGTAATTATTTATTGGCTTTTATAGCGATTTTGTGGTATTTTTAGGGTGATAAAAATTTAACCACAGATCATTTACGAGTGAGTGGATTTTAAAAAGCTAGATGTAAATTTAGCAGTTGAGAACCTTTCTGCGAGACCCATTTTTCCTCCTTCGTCTATCCTTCGATCTATCATATAAGAAGTATATTATATTTAGTATACCGTTTGTAACGCATCGAACCAATCATCGAAAACAAAAATGAACTACACCTGGGTGTTAGGGATGACAAAAGATTTTGATTTCCGCTTGTTTGTCTGTCTGTCTGTCAGTCTGTCCGCTGGTCCGTCTATCAGACTGCCTGTTCGACTGTCCGTCTGTCCAACTGTCTGTCCGACTGTCTGTCCATCTGTCCACAATAACTTTCTAAAGGATTGAGATAGAGACTTGAAATTTTCTATAGTTACGTTTCTCGTAAATGGCTAGGCTAAGTTCTTGATCGGGCAAAATTTGACCGTATCTTAACGCCTTCCCCACACAAATAAAACTTTTTTTTGCAATTTTTTCGAAAACGGTGAGTCATATTGAAAAATTTATAAAGGTAAAATTTATTTAGAATAGGATTCTACATAACTCTTCCATACATCAAAATCCAATCGAACTACTCCTTTCGTCCTTTTCTATATAAATGGATTAAAAAAAAAAAAAATTTTTTGTCTGTCATCAAATAGAGTATTTGACGATTGGCCCCTGGGAATTGTAGCTTTTCTTATGTTTTAAATTGTGTAAAATAAATGCTAAATTTAAAATGTCAGTGTGACTCAATGGTCAAGCATTCAGCCTCTAAGCCGGAGGTAGTTGGTTGGATCATCTCTAGTTTTTAAAATATAGAGGGTACCCCAAAAATATCCAAAAACGCATGAATCCCACAGGATATAGAGCTGACCTAACCAAACCACTGAAAGATTCGAAATCAGCGACACAAAATTACACAAAAAAAAAAGTTCCATTATTCAGTTCACCCCAAATGAGTTGTCAGTCTGTGTAATCTTTATTTAATGAAGTGCAATTCTAATTATTCTAAGTGATGTGGGTGTTATGGAAGTTCTGAAATCAATTTCGCAGAAAGCATTTTTAATTGTGTAAGTATTTGTCTCGGGGGAAACTGCTGTCCTGCAAAAAAAAAGTTAACGTTGAGAAATAATCCTTTGTAGACGATTATCTCTTAGATATTATCCGATCCCCGTTACTCAATTTTAATTCAGTTGTGCTGGAAATATTATTTGTTTAAGAGAAAATAGTATTAGATAAACTGATAAGTGGTTGGTTTTTAATTAAAAAAAAGTTTTAGCAACAGCTGTTTGGATAACATTTCAATAAAATTACTATTTAATATGCGCACTATTTTTCAAGTTTTTCATTTACTTAAGTTACAAATAGGGCCGTGCGGAGCACAGTGGTGGTAACTTTTTTTTTAATTTTCTGTTTTTTTTTTTGAGAAGAGCATTTCCCTGCTTACGCATTCTAAAAATTTGCTTGCGGGGGAATTTTTGTTGCAATAATCACAAACAAACATTAAAAAATTTCTATTCCCACAATTTCCAGACACAAAACAGTCATTTTTGCAGTTTTTTTTGGAAAAGAAAAATTACAGGTTTTGCCCGGTCGTCGTACTGTCTTTGCACAGCCCTGGTTACAAAAAAAAATGTTGCTAAATATATTATTACAACTAAAAATTTGCATTTTTTGGCGTATCTGCTCCAGAATCTCTTTAAAAAAAACTCCTGAAGGACTTGTCAAAATCAGGATCAAAAAACATACAGTCCTTGATTTTTATCTTCCTAACTTGATGTTCAAAAAATCAGTTTTGATCAACACAAAACTTTCCTCTGCAATATTTAGTTTCGGAAAAAATATGTAAAAAATACTATTTTTTCAAATATCTTGAAAACCGGTAAGGATACGTAAAAAACCGTTAAAGGGAAAAATGCAGGAAATTTTGTTTCCATTGAATCTGATTATGTGCATTTTTTCATAATAGCGCATAGTTTTCAAAAGATTTGCAAAAAACCAAAAATTTTTCAAAAAGCTTATGGCGTATTCGAAGGACCTGCTCTTTTTGCTCGGAAATTGTGTGATCTAGATTTTAAATCGAATAAGAATTTGGACAAATTTTTTTCAGCAAATTTGTATTGAATAAAGCAGGCACTCTTCTTTGATTCCAGAGTAGAGCATGCTCTAACTCTGAGATTCGAATTCGCCATTAATTTTTTTTGAAAAATGCTGAGAACCGTTAGAGATATGAATAAACTGTCAAAGCAAAAAATGCAGAAAATTTTATATCCTTTAAATTTTGTTATACTCATTTTTTCCCAAAAGCGCATAGGTTTTGAGAAATTTTCAAAAAAAAACAGGGCACCAATCATGTATTCCGACGCGTTTCTGTCTTTCGACTTCGACGCAGCTTTCAACTCTTGACTTCGCCATATCAAAGTTAGAGACGCGTCGGAATACATGATTGGTGCCCTGTGTTCTTTTTTCAAGAGGTGCCCGTTATAGCTACCGTTACTTTTCCAAGTTTTAAAAAAAACTACGATTTTTGTAAAACTTAATTTGCCTGAAACGATTTCGTACTGATCAAAAAGTTTTTATCATCCCCCGTTCTCGAATCGGTCTCCGTCATGAATACAATACTTTCCTTCTATAGAAGAGGAAAGTAAAAACATTGTTAGTAATACACCAGGACAACTAACGTCGATCATCATCCTGCAGAGATGCGATAAATGGAAACGTAATTTACACAAATTGACTGTTCTGGTGGCGCCAACAGAAATCGTCCACTACTCCAAAATTTAACTTCAACGCTTAGGTCCCATTTACGATATGTTCCGGAGAAAGGTATAGGAATCAACGATTTTCGTATATATTTACAATGTCCCTACGAGTACTACGATGGCCTTATGAGTACTCAATATAGTGAGGAGAGTGGGGCAGAAGAGTCAACCTAAAATATCCATTAAGGTATAAAGCATCCCAACCAGAATAGAATGTCTTGGTCTACTGGACCAGGTTCGGATCCAGCACGGCATGTGTTTGTGGTCCTTCGTTAAATAAATGTGGTGCCATCAAGGCTGTCGAGTTTTTTCGTATACTGTGTGGCTATCACCTTCCTGGGAAGACCGAAAACGACTAGTTAAAAGCATTAAAAGTTGAAAAAAGAAAGAAAAAAAAACTTTGGAGTTGAATCCGGACAAAAACAAAATTTTCTCATTTTTAAAACATTTTATCTTCTTGACGCGTCGGTGTTTTCTTTTCTTTAACAACGGAGTTTTTACGTTTTTCCATTGAGTTATTTTTGACCATTCGGTTATTTCCCAACACTTCTCTTTAAGTTAGCTTCGTTTTTTTTTTTTAAATTTGGTCCTTTTTTCAGCACTGAAAATTCGATTATAACACCAACAAAGCCATTTAGTCTCATTTTTTCCTTTTACGTTCTTCGTTTTTCCGTTTCCTGTCGGTCCAATGGACAAAAATGGAGCCTTTCATGTACTTCCGGACCTTCACATTTAAAGGACAAATTTATTATCTGTTTCCTTTTCCAAAAATAACCGCACAAATTGACGAGTATTTCCATAACATTTTCTAAAAAAAAAAAAAGACCGGAGCCGATGGTAGATAAAAGTCAAGAAAGAGAGGACAAGGAATACAAAATCGAATATAGAAATAATCTCGGATCAGATAACATCAGAAGATTTTATAACTTTTCCTGCCCCATCATGCGAAATGGGGTGGCAATGTCGAATATTCAAAAATCCAAGTATCGACAAATAATGATTTTCAGTATCAATAATCACGTTTCCCTTTTTTAATAATAAAAACGTAAAAAATGAAAACGTTTCGAACACAAATAGCTCGTTTTTGATAGAAAATGAAGATACCGAACCTTAAAAATAGACTAATGAAAAACAGATCCTTTGTACGCTTGGATATTCATGTAAAAATAACATGAAAATCATGTCTGGTGGAGATAATATTTTTGCCATGAATAAAAGTCTGTAATTTTTGAATAGAGTCAGTGATGTGATCATTTCAGAATTTCTTTTTTGCAGTTAAAGTTTTTCTTTCAAATGATTCTGCGGAAATTCTTTTAATTTCAAATTGAAAAATAAGCTTTTGAAAATATGAGTTAATAAATAACAACAACTGCAGATATTTTATTTTTCCACAATGAAAAAAACGTCTTTAGAAAAATTACGTTCTTTGTGTCAGCTAATAATGCTTATTGTATCCGCAAAGGGTTCATGTTCGACACACTTAAGGTAACGATAACAAATAGAAGATCACGTCACGGTGTGTCAACTTAGAACAAAAAGTAAATTTCATTTTTAGTTCCGATTTCAAACACGGATGCGCTGTTGTTGCATGCGTTTTTCGTTTTTCAAACATGATGGCGCGCGTGTGGCATGTTTTCTCCGACTTGACCATGATTTGAGGTTAGTTTTTTTTTTCTTCATTTTGGGGCACATATTAATTCCGGTAATTTTTCAAGTATCCTTAAAACACCGGTATTTTAGGAAGAATCAGAGAACGATTCGTTTGAGTGGGTAGAATCGAAGCAGTTGTACCTTGAAACCTGTTGTGAGCCATCAGTTTCGCCCCTGAGACTTCGCTGTCGGTTTTGCCCAAAGTTGTGACATTCTGTGCGGTTGGGGCGCATCACTGCTTAAGAATTTTCCACAGTGACTTACTGCTGAAAGGTATCTCCATTTATTTGCAATTTTTGAGAAAATTTCATGGTGTATTTCTAGGTCACACAAACTACATTTACGATGTTTCTTGGGAGCCCGAGGGCGAATATTTAGCTTTAGTCAGTGAGGACCACACCTGCATACTTTTGCAGCCAGAGACGTGATTATTTGGGATCTGAGGAAGTCGAGGTAATGATCTCGGGATAGTCTTACTTTGCTACAATAAATTCTAATTCCTCTTCCAGTCGTTCGAGACACTCGAGCATTCCATGAAGACGGAGGCAAAGTTGCCTCAAAATCAAGCCCCACTTAAGCTTTATGGTGGGCTTTGCTGGCACTATCGCCTTCCCTATATCGTAGCTGCGTTTGATTGTAAACTGCTTTTGGGACGGCTCTGGAGCTCTAGCGCTTGGCTCGACACATTTGGCTTGTCCCTCGTCTTCACTGCCACTGCAGTAATGTGATATTTATTTAAAAATAACAAAACTAAATGTGATATCTATTTAAAGATATATTGAAATTTAAAATAAAAAAACATTTAAAAGATATTGGTTTTGTTTTTTCAAATTTTTATTGGATTTTCTAGCGAGAAAAATGTATCAAGGGCACAAACCAAGTTTAGCACAGGCGAGAACTACCCAATACTCAAACCAAAATAGTTCCGATTTCAGGCACTGAAGCGTCGCAGTCAATAAGCCAGAGTTGGGCGTCTATTATTATATATATTGTCTATGGATCACGTTAATTATGCTAAAAGAAAGCGTGTGCGGTTATTGCCCTACATAACCAGCATGGTTCGTTTAGAATGAAAAAAAAAACTTACCGTCTTTAATTTGTAGGGTTTGCACTGCTACCTACTACTTACTAGTGGTGGTGATACGGCATCGAGACAAGGGACAGAATGACTGACTACCTCAAACTTTATTTATTTTTTCAAGAGTGCATTATCACCTGATCCCCCAGGTACGTTGATAAATACTGTTTTAATTTTATTCATTCGCGTCTTATTTGTTTTGTGCTAAGTTAGCACAATTATGAGTGAATGGGGACTTTGTCATCTGGAAGACTGCTGGCTAGAAACCATACAAGGCCAAATAGAAAAAAAAACAGAAACTATACCAAGGGCCGTTTCGTTCTTTAATCTGTTCTTTGGTCTTGTCAGCCTTTGTGGTTTATAGATGTAATGCTTCCTCATCGGGGTAACACTATCGATCACCGTATCAGCCATCCCACTTCTGAAAGTTATACGTATTACGTGAAAATAGGGTAAATGGACAACGATGATGAGTCAACTTGTAAGCGGTGTTTCAATATTTACCCATTTACGAGTGCTACGACAAAGTGTCTACCGTTTGTGGTTTTTTGGTGATACACATACAGATTGGAGGTAGCCGACTCGACTCGACACTACACAGAGGTGGGATTTCACTTCGAGTGCAGTTCAGTTTAGTTCAGGGGTATTCGAGTACCTTAACCTACCTATATGTACACACGGGATTGTTGTGAGTTTTAGATATCAGCATAAATGGCTACGAGTAAAATTTACAATTTTCTTGGGTAGAAAATTCACAGCAGAATAAAATGGTGAAAACACAAAAATCACTAAAATGCGGATAATCGCGTATTGTGAGTTTTTATGGCTTCGGTGGATTTTTGTATTGTCAATGCTCCAAAATCGATTTTTTAAATTGTGTTTTGAATTTTATTAGATGAATATTGACGCTATGCTCAGTTGATATTTGGCTATTCGCTAGTTGATAGAAATTTGGCTATTTGCTGGTTGATAGAAATTTGGCTATTTGCTGGTTGATAGAAGCTGGCAGTTAGAACACAACTAGTATATTGTCAGTTGTTTTTTAAACGACCGTCAAACTAGTTGGAAACTTCCAACATTTGTCCTAAATGCAAAAAGTAAAAAAAAAAATTGTTATTTAATTGAAAGTTTTGGAGCACGATTGGCTTTTTTCGAATATTTGTTATAATTGAAGTTTGATGTATGGAAAATTTAGAAGTTATAAAAATGAGTTGGTGTCTGTCTGTCTGTCTGTTCCTCTTTCACGCAAAAACGGCTGAACCGATTGACTTGAAATTTGGCATGAGTGTCTGTGGTAGTTCTGGTTCCAACATAGGCATACGGAAAAGTAGTGCGAGTGGTGGGGGGGAGTGAGGGGAGGGGGTAGTGATTTCGAAACTTAGTTTTCCCTCTATGTTACTCTTTCGCGGGGAAACTACTGAACCGATTGGCCTGAAATTTGGCATAGATGTTCGTCGGGGGTCCAACCCCAACATAGATCCATTAAAAAGTAGCCCGAGAGGTGGGGGAGTAAGGGGAGGGGGTAAAATGATCTCGAAACTTAGCTCTTCCTCTATGTTACCCTTTCGCGGGTAAACTACCGAGCCGATTGGCCTGAAGTTTAGCTCCAACAAAGACCATCAAAAAAAAAAAATTTGAAAAAACTTATCCCGGCAACGACGGATATGCAAGCTAGTATGAAATAATTGTAAATACATTGAAACTTTGATAATATTATACGCATCGATAGTGTGTACCTCACATTTTGTTAAAAGTGACACTCACAAACAAACCTACGGAAGTGTCACTTTCCGATTTTAATGAAACTTTGCACATTCGTAATACCATAGAAAAATATTTAACATGTATTTTTTTTTATTTGGGCAGTAATTCGGTTTTAAGGGGTTTCCCCATAAGGGGTTTCATGCAACAAAGCATTTTTTGGCAAAGACTCGAAACTAACGGTCGTTTGAATGAAACACCAAATTCAAAAAAATGTAATCTTTTTTATTTATAATAGCAATAAGACATACAAGCGTTACACGGAGAGAAATATTGCAACAGATTCCTACAAAAAAAAATAGGAATAAATGAGACAGTGACATTTTTTGGTAATGACTCCCAAACAAAAGGCCGTTTCATGCCGAAAATTGGGAAATTTTCCCTGTTTTTAGGGAATTATTGTAGAATAGTCCACTGTCTCGTATATTCCTATTTCGATTTCTCTCAGTGTAACTTTGTTATTTATGTTGTTTAAATATTGAGTAATAAAAATTCTAGGAAATTTTAAATTGATCGAAATCATAATAAATCAGTTGAGCATCAACCTTCAGATGTCTCCGTCATTGAAAAAAAAGGTAACAGCAAAAGATAAATCCTCAAATTTTGTACTTTGTCGCAGGAATGATGCTAAGAAATCTAATTGAAGAGCAACAGCACAACAAGTTTTTATATAGGATCAGAAGGATGCTATAAAATTATGTCCTTACACACCTGCTAGCAGATTCTTCGCCCTAACTTGATTTGATGCCGTTGCGATGTTCACCGTTTCGGTAGTATGGCATTTTTACTGACTTTCCTACAGAATTGGTTCAACTTTTATGACGTACAAAGCATTTTTGCCTACGGCTTAGACTTGAAGAAATCAAATAACTGGCAACGGCTGAAAATTAGCGAACAAAAAAAAAGTACTAGACATAATACATTACGAAAACAGGTATGTAGGCGGGTACCAAGTGGATATATCCAAGCGAATTTAGGCTATATTTGCTGCTCAAGTATTCGTATACAGTCAGTAAGATGTTAGCCTGTAAGGGATTTCATTCTACGAGTACAACAAAAAAAACCATCATTGTGTTTTGTGGCCATGGCGACAAATCCTCCAGATGCTGAATTTACGGGCGCTTTATCCTTTTAAATATCACCATACCGGAATTCACCTGGAGAAACGGCTTAACACGAGCAGCCGACTATAACAGGAAGAAGAACAAGAACATAAAATGTTGGCATTTATCTGCCACAAGAAGTTGGGTCCATATGATTTATGGATGGGGTTAGACCGAGTGAATATTTCGGGTGCACAATAAAATTGCCGGTGGGGAGCCTTAGCACACAAGAAATTTATGATCTCTGCAATTTAGTTAACTTTAAAATGCGTTTTGGCTTTAAGTTGAAATATTTCATTCGAGGGATGCTTTAATTAAAAAATATCTGATATGAACAGCACATGACTTTCTTATACAAGATCCAGGTTCCTGCTTTATTTAGACTGTAACTACACGAATAGAATATTAGTTACATTAAAAAATTGCTTTTTTATCAAATCTAAAATATCTCGATAACGGTAGAATATATCGACTTACCGATAAAAACAAAAATGTCGAGAACTTTAATATCTTTAATTCTTCCTTTAATTGTTTTTTTTTGAAACCCGTGATTTGAAAACAATTCGCAAAAATCTAATTTTTAATACTTTAATGTAAATATCTCGATAACGGTAAGAGGCCAAATTAAATTAAAATGACATTAAGAAATTGAATCGGATAGTAATTTTTATTTATTATGACCCACCCTCAGGAGTGCGTTCCTGGTTAACCGCGGTAAAGAGAAATGCGTTCTTAAATGCCTACGGTTAACGTTCAGTAAACTTTACTGCCGTTCCTAAATGCCAAAGTTAAGCTGTCAAAGTTACTTTTCTCAACTCTGCTCGAGAGCTGAGTTGGAGAAAGTTAACTTTAATTGTAATTAAAGAACGAGATAAAGTTAACCGAGACGGTTACAACTGTCAATCAACTGTCAATTCGTCTCGTAGTTTCGAATGAGTTTTGTGCAGAATAATGGAGGATTTTATTGTGGTCCTTGTAAATTAAAAAAACGACGGTTGTCAACAGTTGCAAGGTTTTTTATTTCCAATTTAAAAAAAATACGGTTATGAGAAATCATTGCACACCAATAGATTTTTTGCTACATATTTGAAATTCTTTCCTTTTCTTTATCATTCAGTCCTACTTTCTAGATATAGGGGTGTCTGTTTAACAAAACCAAAATAGCTGATGTTGTTTTTACGTATTGAAGGCAAAATGATAGCAACAAATGAAATCATGAACAAGAAAAGAAAGCTTTTACGTATTGAAGGCAAAATGATAGCAACAAATGAAATCATGAACAAGAAAAACATACCAAAACTAAACCGAAAAGCCAATATAATCGTTATTATGTTCATTTACCCCCACCACCTTTGCTAGTAGAACATAATGGTTATTAAGGGTGGTATTCACGCAGATAGATGTAGATATAAGATGACAGCCTAACTATAGTCAGAACAAAACCAACGAAATTGAACCATTAGAACATGTCATGTCAAGAGAATTTCATCCAATCTTAAAGAAGGCGGTGGAGCCCCGAAAGAAGATGAAGGAACACAAAAGACAAATACTGACGCGCACTTTGACGGAAAACTTAATTAACCTCCAATCGTGCCTTATACTGAAACTCACAGTAACTAACTTGATATATACGAGTGGAAACCATAAGCAAATAGAGTACATACGTATACATTTTCCTTTTCTAATATCCTGCTGGATAGAAAATCAGGCCCATCTTTAAGCCAAGTGGCAAATGAGGATGAGAATTATAAAAGGGAAGAATGACTGAAGGATATACGAGTACAACTAGGCCATTTTGGTAAAATGGGAAATATAGAACATGTCGAAAAATGCCAATATGCCTGTGGTTTCCGCTCAGCCCTTCGTCATCCTGCATCCTGACTCCATTTGATTTGGTGATACCTCTGAAACCTTTCTCCCCTGCTTTATATTTTAACGTAAGAGTAATCTTTCCTGAAACGATTCTGCCAGCATACGGAATAGAAAGGGGATGAAGTCGACTATGTATTATAGCAGGAAACAAATGTTCAAAGTAAACAGAAATAGTTTGTATTCTACCGACAACGAAGCAAAATTTAAGATATCCTTGTTATTCCTTCCGGTTTTCTCCTCACCTGGCCTACAGTCTGTAAAGGTCGTGTGTTACAGGTGAAATATTCATTGGTCGGAATAGAGAAAAACAAGATTGTTTCTTTAACTTAAAGCCCCCAGCACAACCACTGCTGTCTATGCTAAGGTTTTGAATTTCTAAAGTGCTGTACGATAATAGACGTGATTCTGCCTTTTATCAACTCCTTCCACCTTCCCAAAAAAAAAAAAAAAAAAATAATAACAAAAAGGGGAGAGAGACAAGAAAATATTAGCTTATGGATGCCCTTGGCAGACGTCTCATTTTGAAGGATCTGTAAAAATGTTTTACAACATCTCGGAGTGTCTTTTCTTAAAGATAAATCAAGACAGTTAACGAAGGGATGGTAGAGTTTTCTGTGGATGAACAGAAACGGGGAAAGGTAAATGGGCACGAGATGGATAGACGAAAGAGAAATCATGTCCAATTAATTGAAACGCTTGTTGCTTCTCACTCTTAGAAATTGGATCTAAATAGCGTAAAATGTGACCCAATCTGCCTGTTAATGGATTAGGTATCAAATGAAAAACTCTAGGATACTCTCCTCCTTGTAGGATACCTAATCATTTAGGATGAAAATAGGCATTTCTTTCATCCATCTATTTTAGTAAATCTTTTTGCCTTTTTCCCCGGAAAAAACATTTCAACTTTTCAACAATTTTCCCTGGTTTTTCAGTCTTTCTATGCATAGAAGAATATCAAAATCCTATCAAGTGCTTTATTATGCCATTTTTTGCTGCCATTAGATTCACTCTTTCGAAAATTTATCGTTCAAAGACGGTTCGCGGTAGGAAACCGTTGTTTTTCAGCTACGTTACTTTGGTAAATTACGTATAGGTATGACCGGCGATCCGTACCCTGCTGTAAAGACTTTCGGAAAATAACAGGTTAAATTAATGGGTTTAATTTAAAGGTAACTTCCAATAAAGAAATAATTCTCAGTGAATAAATATAATTTCCTAAAATTCCTGTAGATAAATCTGTACAATGAAAGCGGGTAATTACCGTTATGGCGATGGAGAAGGTGAAAACGCTCACAGATTTATTTTCAATTCCTCAAAGCTAAGGGAAAATGCTTTTTACTTAATTGGGTGCCCTGATTTTATTTTCGATACAGCAGCAACAGCTTTTCGATTAGGAATATTCAAAAAATATCAGTTGTGATCAACACAGAAATTTCCTCTGCAATATTCAGTTTCGGAAAAAATATGTAAAAATTTCAAACTCAATTTTTTCAAATGTTTTGAGTACCGTTAAAGATACGTAAAAATTATAAGTGGAAAAAAATCAGGAAATTACATGCATTTTTTCATAACAGCGCATGGTTTCTGAGAATTTTTCAAAAAACTAAATTTCTTTAAATGTTTTGAGTACCGTTAAAGATACGTAAAAACCGGAAAAGCAAAAAATCTAATAGAAAATTTTATATCCTTTAAATTTCGTTATATTCATTTCTTTCCATAGTGCATAATAGTTTTCGAGAGACTTTTCCAAAAACTATATTTTAAAAAAATGTATGGGAGGTATTCGTTATAGCTAACGCTACTTCTCAAAAAGTTGACTTATTTACAAAAAATTTCAAGCCGCTAGGTCAACGCGTTCTCGAGTTTTTTAAGTTACGTAAAATGGACAGACCAACAGACCGACAGACAGATACACGGACATCCTCATAATTTTCCCTGAAACGGATTTCGTACAGATCAGAAAGTTTCTATCTGCCCACGTTCTCGAGACGGTCTCACAATGCTTTCCCACTCTAGGAGAGGAAAGTAAAAATCACAATGCGTGCTTATGAATAATTAAAGAAAATTACGTCCTTTAGACGCACCGAATATTACATGTTGATTTTGTAAATTATGTTTCAATTCTGCTGGTCGATAAGGGAAATTGAATTTTAATTCCCGAGAGTTTTATTTTATACTCCATCAATGCTCATGGTATGCCAGGATGAAAAATTCCTGAAAAGTTGGTAAAATTCGAGACCCTTACATATTCGTGTTCTAATATCTGTACCCCAGAGGTAAACTGTCGTAACTGACATTTTGCAAATTTTACAGGAGAGCCTTTTAGTTCGGAATTGCAAACTTTTTATTCTGTATGATTTTCGGTAATTATTTGAAACTTTTGTAGTTTATTTTATTTTAGGACACTGTTTAAACAAAATATTAGTTGATATAATATATACGTCCCCACAATGTAGTTACAACAATAACCCCAAAATCGCGGTTTTGGCAGTTACGACAGTTTACCTCTGGGGTACAGATATGTAAAATTGAAATGAAAAAGTATCCTGTGAAAAGTGTACGGTTGCGATTCTGTTTTAGTGTAAAAATGAGATTATTTTGACAGTGTTTAGCAGAAACAGAATTGGAAACGTATAATTTTCACGGGAAAACTTTTTCAATTCAGAATATTAACAAATTTCCCCAAAAATAAAACGTAGCGCAATCGCTTTTTCGTCCATGAAAACCTTTTGGAAATAAGTTATAAGAACGTGGAAATTTTTCACGTTCGTTTTGGAAAATGCCTTTTTTTATAACAGCCCATAGTTTCCGAGATTTTTTCAAAAAACTGATTTTTTTTCAAATGGCCGTTTTTTTCTGTTAACTCATTAATAGCCGTGGAAGTTAACTTTGTGTGGTGATGTTTGTTATTGTTGGTACGTCGGTTGTTTAACACTCTAACTGCCACGACAGTTTTAAGCCTTTTTCGAATATTTAGTTGTCAGTCAAAAAGGCACTAAGAGACGTGGCAGTTAGAGTGTTAATATAAAATAAAAAAAAAATAGATGGAAGTGAAAATGGCGAGTTTTTAGATTTTTGTGCAAACCTACGTAGTGGTAGCTATAGATTAAAAAAAGAACCAATAAAATTGGTCCGGCCGCACTCCTTAACTAAGGATGTTTGAAAATCATATAAAGATTTTTCAGACATCGTTTCGATAAGTCACAACTTTTCAGTACATTTCTGATGTCTTGAAGAAAAATGTTCTGAAACAGTTGTCTCCATTCGTAAATTTCATAGCAGGGCATATACGAAATTTATATCTAAATACTAGAGACCTTGGGGTTAAATAATTAGCTTTTAAGAAATTCAATAACAAGGAAATCGGAATTCTGAAAATATTTTTGTTGAAAATTTAAAAAGAACTAAAAAGAATCTTTGAGCTAGAATTGAACAAAATAAACCTATTGAACCATCTCTGAAAGCTTTCTCTAGGGCATATGGCTATTGAAAGCATAAATAAACCTACTTTTTCCAGTTTAATGAGATGCACATTGATTTTCATCTAGATTTCACTGCATAGTTGTTGCCCAAAAAAAAAACTTTTCCACTGACCGCTTTCTATGCATAGAAATTATAATGAAGCCGCTATTCACATATACACACGTATGTTAAATAATGATCTCTTCATAAACTGAAAAATATCCAACGAGATAAATTCAAAGCGTAAAAACCTTCTACAAACTTGAACCACATAATCATATCCTCATTAGAAGTTTGTGAAGCAACAGGAGCAGAATAAATACAGCCTCATCTGTTTGTGTCTTTCCGCATGCTTCCTTGCTTGGTATAGATATGAGTTTCTCTTGGATACAGAGAATGGTAAATATCGAGGTATCATGGGACTAAAGTGCGCTACTTAATAACAGGAATATAATGAGAGATCATAAATTTTCAAAATAGAGTCATTCTACACCATGTTAAGATGGTTTTTACATAAAATGTGTATGGCACCGAAGGACAATCTGCTCATCATTTTATTCAAACCCAACCCTCCCCATACGACACCAACATGTAATGGACTTGTAAGGGCGCATTAAGGATTGAAATAGATTATCTTGTCGAAGTACGGGTACGTAGTTTTGCACCCCTACTTACTACCTTTTGGATAGGTTACTACAAAACAAAAGTCAATGGTTGGGTGGCTGAGGGCGACTACATATTTATTCATACTTGATTTTATGACAACTTCATAAAAATATTTTGGGATTTTCTTAAAAAAAATTCGTGGTGATGTAGCTACGTAACTAGAGTTGCGAAATCTGCGGAACCTAATGGTTATTGAGGCCCGCAGAAATCGGTTCACAATTCTTTTTTTGCAGGAGGGGAGAAATTTTTAGTTACGCTCCTTAGGGGAGGATTTCCCTTAACTTTTCCATACATAAAAATGCTATTGGACGGTTATTTTTAATTGACACCGAACATACATATTAGTTTTGTAATTTTCTCTTTTTTAACCGACTTCCAAATAGGAAAAGGATCTCAATTCGACCTGAATGTATTTTTTTATGAAACGATATACCATATCTGGTTTCGGCTTAATCGAATTGAGGTTCGCGAGGTTTTTTTCTGCTCCAACATATTAGTGCAGACGCGCACTGCACTGACAAGCATGCAGAATGGGGACGATGTGGGAAAAAACAGCATTAAACATCGAAGCATCGAAGTAGATTTCATTAGAAATAAGTAGTAAAAAAGTAATTCCAAATACACTTCGTTGGTAGCTCCCATATTTCAAAACTAAAATTCACACTTTAGCATCATTTCACATGTTTGACAATGCGGTGCACGTCTGTCTTTACAGATTTATAAGGGTTGCCAGTTATTATGAAAAATCTAACATTTGTAAGGTATTGTAGCCCATAAACAACAGAGGTTGGGTTTTTGATAATAAATTAATTCTTCTGCTACGTTTACAGTTTTACATGGATTTTAGATTCCAGTATAATAACATTTGTAAGGTTTTACCATCCATAAACACCAGTCTCTGAGTTGTGAAAAAATCATCTATTTTCCACGAATTGAGTGAGAACCGCAAATTAGGAAATTTCACGACATTTGTGAGGTTTAAAAAGAAAATTATCGACAAATGAAATTCTAGATTAACGGTGACGGTTCAGAAGGATTTTAAAAATTAATCTCAGACTTCATACTCCCGTCAAATTCCATTTAAACTTTATTATTTTTAAATTGCTAAAATTCTGATGACAATAAAAAAAAGTGTGACTTTTGAACAATTTTAGATTCAATTAAATCATAAAGTCTCTGAAATTATAATCAAAATTTATGGAATTTTCAAGTGAATCTCCTTTATGAATTCCGAAAAAATTAAATTATGACGAAATCTCCTTAATTTACTTGATTTCAATCCAATTCACCCTCGAAAATTTCAGAATCTGGCATTTCCCCCATGGCCAGTAAAATTTTCATATGCAAAAACTTCATAGCCCTTAAGCTGGCCTGGACTGTGATAGCTTGTATCCCTGCTGTGCCCAGCACTTGATTCCCTTTTTGTCCAGTAGCAGGGACTGGAGTACGACAATCCTGGGATTTGCATTTAAACCAAATTCTGGAATGACTGTGCGTGGAAACCATTGACGGACATTCGACAAAATGTGAAAATTAAATTGAAATCTCTGGAGCCCGATGTGAAGGAGGCGAAAATCTTTCTAGTTGGGACCCCCGGAATTTTCACATTTTCGGCCGCCAGTCGAGTAATGGGCAATTAATTCAATTCGAAATACGCATTTTGACAACAATATACTGGGTAAAGATCCTAAACAATTTTTATGGGGGCGATAATGAATTTCAAAATGGAATTGTCAAGAGGAAGCTATTTCAATCGGTATTTAATAGCATTGTTGATACGATTGTCCTGTTCTGGTTTCTGCTGGTGGTTTCCCTTCAAAATCACCTTCAAATTTATGACCGATTTATGGATTTCCCCTCAACCGCTTTAGTAATTCTTGCTATCACCAAAAAGCGGATCAGTATATATTTTTTCGATTGTCATTAGCCGATTATGGGGCGAACGATAAAATATGGAAAATGTCTTATATTTTCCTTTATTACGTTTTAATTTCGGGAAACCGTCCGGCCAGAAAATCCTCTTTCTAGTTGACTTGGGTGACATATTTATTTACTGTAGGCACATTTCGTCGTTAAAGTAAATACACATAGTGTGGAGGTAAGCAAAAGAAAAAGCTATACCGTTGGATTTTGGAGTTCGGATTCATTAGGAGCTCAGAACGTAATATTCGTGTATGTATATTTATGCGGCAGGGGTAGTCATTAACTGATTTTATTGGGGAAGGAGGTAACAATAGCGAAACCTTCATACCTTCTTCTCAGTGGAGAATTTACCTACCACCACTTAAGGCAGTTTACTATACATTAAAGTCAATTTCGACGTCAAAGCAGTAAATTGATTTTTTTTGCTTTTTGGACGACTTGGATGCGGTTGTCCTTTGACGGCAATATGGATGAGTCAGAGTTTAGGCGCCACGAAGGTTTTGCGCCCCTAAAACTATTTCTGGCTTCTCATTGGGGGTGGAGCAGAGAACCGATGGGCGATACAGCTGCTAAGCTAGGTGTGGTTTGGAGGTCGAGGGTACCTAAAAAAAGTTGTAAATTTCTGGCCCACATCCCATCCCAGCGGAGAATCCCTCCTGAGGCACTTAATTTTTATTCGCGAATTGAATTAAGTCACGAAGACATATTTATTTTCAGAAAATTTCAAATTTGCTGTTTAGACGATTTTCAAGGACTGATGGCACTGAGGTCCTTATTAACTTCGTGTGAATCTCTTTGATATTTTTCTGTGTTAAAAATAGAAGCAATTTTTAAGGGGGGCGGGGGGAGGCAAGAGACGGTGTATATAAAAATATAAGCGACAGGGTAATTGAGAATGATGATCCGCTCGTTTAATACGAATAATAGAAAATTAGCGACCATAGTTCAAGATAATTTAACTAATGGGGATTCTGGTTGTTTGTTAAAATAAAGGGGAGTGACGTATTTTTTTTTTCGTTTCATGGTCTTTTCTTGCACAGGTCTTGCGGTCAATTTAAGTCGTACGTTCTCCAAAATGTCATGGTCTTGCATGCTGTCTGTCGGTAGTTTAGAATCAATTAGGTCGAAATTATTTTGTGACGACATAATAAAAATGTCATCAGGTAATGTTGATTAGGCGATCATGTCGATACGACCTATTTTATTGATGTTAATATAGTTCAGAAAATATTTTAAAAATAAAGTGGAAAAACTTAACACTCTAACTGCCACGTCAGTCAAAAAGACCTGACACCTAACTCTTGTGTACAGTGAAACAATGAAAATTATTAAAGTGTTTGCTGCAACCGCAAAGATTTTTTGTAGATGCACACATTTTATGGTAATAAAATAACATTTAGGTATAATTTTGTTTCAATTTTTTTTTCTCTTAGTGCATCCTTTTTGACAGACAACTAAATATTCGAAAAAGGCTTAAAACTATCGTGGCAGTTAGAGTGTTAATAGGCTGACCTTTCTCAAAAGCGCTATTTTGAAAACTGTTCGACTGATTGACATAAAATCGTGGCGTTGTGGTTTCTAAGAGCAATTTGAATCTTTTCGCTTGTTTTAATATTCAGATCCGAAATAATCATGCCTATTCTGGAATCCGAAGTAGCGCTAAATCTGTTCAATTTCCCTCGATTGAACGTAATTTGTATTCTCGAATTAGCTGCGTTTCACTTCTGTTCGATTGCGTATGATGTATGATACTTCTGTATGATACGTATAACAATTGAATGGCGAATCGAATCGACTGAGTTTGGTTTTACGTTTTAACTTCGGATTCCAGAATAGCCATTAATAGCCTAAAATTCGTATAATGTAAAAACTTTTTCATCAGGACTTTATGATTTATTTGAACAGCTGATGATCTAAATTCATATCAGAAAAATGGGAGCAAAAATTGTATAAGGCTATTGGCTCGCATAAACTTTAGGTTTTTGATAATGGTGAAACTTTTTGAATATCTGCCACGCGCGTTTTGGCAACAAAACATCGTCAAAGTTTTCCGGTTTTCATAACTCATTTGCGACGAAATATTCTTCCATGTTGTATTTTGATGGAAAACATAAACATGAGTTTGACTGTGGAAAAGTAGTTTCAAGCTAAATCTATAACTTGTTCACTAGGAAAAAAACTTATTTTAGTATTTGCCTGTATTGAAATTTTCCCTAAGGGGAAGAAAATTCCCCTTAGGAGTCTAACACGTCGTGTGTAATGGAAATCATATTCAATTCTAGGAGGAGGGTAGCTCGCCTCCACTATTGCTCCCTACCCCTTACTCTTCGTCCCTGCCAATCGGTGCAGGGCAAAAATAAATTCATGTAAATTATAGCATGCGACTCTTGCCACTATTTTGAAATTTGGTGCTCATGGCGCTAGCAGATTTTACTCCACAACAGTATGAAAATTCGGAGAAGGGGGAAAAAATTATATTGTGTTCAGGATAGTTGGCTGCCTTATTTAGTTAGGATATTGGAGTTTGGCATTATGTGCCACCAGGAGCCTACAAGCGAGACATCTGTCTAGTCTCAGTGTCTGGTCACGCGAGCTGCCTGACTGCCTGCCTTTCATTATTATTTTATTTAACGAACATTTCCAAAGCTGTTTTTCTATATTTGCCTCCAATCATCCTTTTTCGATTTTTTTTTGCTCCTTTTGCTGACTCAAAGTGGCCATAGATTTACTGTGCTTTTCCCCCGTTTTCGCTTAAGTGCCGTGGCGAAAGTTTTCAAAACCGGATCATGGAAATTGCCCACTGGTTGGAGTAGGGGAGGCACAAAATAGAATAGAGGAAACTATGTTGATAGGATATACAGAAAAGGCGTTCATACATGTTTACCATTCCCATTTGATATATTTAACAATGTCAAAGATATATCAGCAACTGGCATCGGTAAAGGTTTTTCCCATTTTCTTTATTTTTCACAATTGTCCCTACTTTTCTGAACTTGGGGGGTAATTACTGAATCGCCAGCGTTCTAAACTTAAATGCCGCATTGAAATTATAATCCTTACAACAAAAATTTTTACAACCTAATTCTTCTTCAATTTCTGGAATTTGAATTTTGTGCGATTTCTATCATCTAAAATAGACTGGTCGGTATTTAATTTTCGCCTGCTGGCTTCGGCGCTTTCCATAAAATATTGCGTCAAGCTAATTATAGACTTTTCTGACCCCCTTTATCTTCCCTCCACTCTTGTAACATTTTTTTTGCATATACTTTAGTACCGACGTCACAGTACATCCGCTCCTCTTAAAGAGTGAAGTATTTTATGGACAGCTTAAATTGGGTCTGAACCGCTCTCTAATTATACCCGTATGGTGAAACCAAAGGGTATATTAGATTTGCCTTACCGTTTGTAATGCCAAGATCCCGTCATCACACATAAAAATGAATTACACCAGTGTGTTTAGAATGATAAAAAAAAGTTGAATTTAGCATGTCTGTCCGTCCGTCCGTCCATCCGTCTGTGGCGCGGATTGCGGGCGTACGGATTGAGCTAGAGACTTGAAATTTTGCACAAATCCGTTTTTCGTAAAATGCGAGGCTAAGTTCGCTAATGGGCAAAAATGGACCATTAGGGAAGGGGGGGGGGGGGGGGGTACCCCCCATACGAACGAAAACGTTTTTTGTCAATATCTCAAAAACGGTGCATCTTATCAAAAAAGTCCAAGAACAAAAGTTATTTAGGATATGATTCTACATAAAACTCCCATACATCAAAATCCGATTGGAATAAATTTTAAAAAATCTTATTGGAAAATTTGACTTCAAAGTGGAATTTTGATACAACTGTTTGCTGTTCACTTAAATCACCATACGGGTTTTCAATAATTGCCAGATTGGCAATTATAGCTTTTGTTATGTTTAAGAGTTTGTAATTAGAGAGCGGTTCAGACCCAATTTAGGCTGTCCATAAAATTCTTCACACTTTTTCACAAGAATTAATAGAGATCACAACATTTGTAGGGTATTGAAACCTATCAACTGCATCTAAAAATTGTTTCATGAAACCAGTGAAGATTTGGCAAAAATTATACATCAATCGATTAATAGCAATTATTTTAATATTTCCATCACATTTTTTTGTCAACGTTTTAATTGCCTATAATTAATCTTTTTCTGACTTGCAGCAATCAGAAAACAATTAAAACCAAACAAAGAAATCTTTCTTTGAGACTAAGCTGAAAGTCAATTCTAACACATGCCAAGAAAACATGCCAATTTTTCCATTTTCACCTCCTGCAAAGTCCTTAAGTAAAGGATCTGAGGCTCCCGCTGCTGGCCACCGCAATTACGTTTTCGGGAGTTTCAGGGAAAAAGGAAAACATACACCCTAGCTAATTAAATTATTTGTTTGATTTTACCATTTCTTCGACAGTAAAAAAATTCCAAGTAGTTTTGTGTGTGTGTGTGTCTTTGCTGTGCAGGTTTCGACCACCATTATGGCAAGTTCCATTAAGCTTCCGTCTGTCATTTGCCTATTTTGACAGAGTGAAAAAGAAACGAAAAAGCCATTTGGCCACAGAAATAAGCGAAGAAAAAAACCGAACATCCATTAATTAATTATTCTGCGCGGCGTGTTGGGCTCCATTTTTTCAACATCAATTCCAATTAGGGCAAATAACGAGCCCTGGAAGGCATTAAAAAAATCCTCCACAGGCTCAAGACCAAGGTTAATGGCAACTACAAGACAACATCGTAAAAACCGTTTCACCTTTATAAAGTCAGGATACGCAATGGGCATAGGAGTGGGAAGCGGAAAAGCTGGAAACTTTTAAATTAGGAATTGGAGAAAAGTTTCCGATTTTCCTATATTATCAATTTGGTCGTGTATAACGCAATTCACAGAAGCCCAAATGTGTTTTTCTTGTAAAAAAACGACATTTACTTTTATTTAAAAAAAAAAACACTCATTGAAAGTTTTCGATATGCTGAATTTCCTTCATTTTTAAATGATCAATTGATCTCTCTGGTATATAGGTTTTTTATTCATGAAAATTTATTTGATGTGGTGAGTTTTTGAAAATAAGGAAAATTTGAGGTTGATATTTTCTGCGTATGACTACAAGCTCGTGAAACACTGTCAAGTACACAAAACTCGTATTTTTTAAGCGCAATCTCCATACAGCCGGTTTTTTGATCTGATAAAAGTATGGGATGTACTTATGCCAAGATAGCTTGGTCAGAAAGGGGGAAAAAAACAATCATCCTAAAAATTTTGTCGTCTTCTGCAGTTCTAAAAAGTTCTAATTTCCCCAACCGATCTCCTTACTGCAGATGATTCCACACAACAACAGTTGAACTTGTTTGTCTGATTTCTGGCATTTTCACCTGCAATTGCTGATTTTATTCGGTTGCTCTTACAGAAAATTACAATAATTTATCCTTCTCTGATTTTAGGATTTTTTCCGTCAGATAAGGAAGTCGGCTGTATAGAAATTAACCTTTAATCGCGCAAGTCGAGTCGTCAGGCACACGGTAATTAAAATATTCAATCATATTTCAGTGACTGTTATCGACTGTTTCTCAGCGATGGTTGAGGTTCTTTTTTTGCTCAAATATTCTGGATAAAAACTCCATGGCTAGTCCTCAACACCAAATTTAATTGGAACTCCCTTCCACCCCCTCAACAGCTTTTTCGCGATTTTTTATGTTGGATTTCTTACATCTGTGAATTTTTACCGCTTTTCGCGATTTTTTATGGTGGATTTACTACTCCTGTTAAACTAACGGAGACCCCAATCCCCTTCTTCCGTTTTATGAACAGGCACTTAAGGAAAATGCAGCTCTCTCAAAACCTGATATACAGTGGTGTATCCTTAAATTTGTGGCTGCCCAGGAAAACATTTTCTGGGTCACCTAGAAGTCAAAACTTGTTAAATCTTCTTTCGACGACTGAAAAATCTAAATACAATTTTTGGGAGAACCAAAATTTGAAAACCAGGGTTCGATTTTCGGCTCCTTATAGCTTGGAAAAATTCTAATAATCGAAATTTCACAGATACAGTCAAAGAAAAAGTTCTGTTTAAAAGAACAATGAAAATGCCAGTAAAAGAACGATGCACGATTGTGCCCCCTAAACTAACTTTTGAACCCGTGTAGTTTTCACTTTGGTTCAGGACTATTTGGAAAGGGCACAGTCTCTAGTTTCATCCATTTATGGCGTCAAGAGCCACCGGATTGCAGGAAGATGGTGAGGGGTTAACGAACTTTCTCGTGAGAAATTAACCTCTCCCCATCCCCCTGCAATCCGGTGGCTCTTGACGCCATTTATGGATGAAACTAGAGACCGTGCCCTTTCCAAAAAGTCCTCAACCAAAGTGAAAACTACACGGGTTCAAAAGTTAACCCAGGGGAACGAAAAACGCTTTTTCTTGCATGGTTCGTGCTCTTAACACGTTGGCTACCAGCCAAAAAAACGCTTACTCCGCTAGTATACACTGGCAAAAAACGCAAAAATCATTTCTGTACAATGTGAGTCACCAGTGAACACAAGATCAATACAGACAAAAACATATTTCACATGAAATATGCTCCACAAAAAAAACCCCTTTGTACCGCACGAGCGACTGCACTCAACCATGGAACTTGAGAAACTGACGGTAATGACAATAGTGTGTGTACACCGGTGACTCACATGGTAGCCAACGTGTTAAGTGGGATGTTCTTTTAGGTGGTGTTTTTGATTTCGAGGCACCTAAAGATTGCCACAAGAAATTGTGCTTCTAAGCGGGATGTTCTTTTAATCCATAGTGCTCTTAAGCAGATTCCACTGTATTCCTACACATCAATTACAGTAAGAAAAGCCACATGTCTGTTTCGAAACCCAATTTTCTTTCATAAACTGAAGTAGTTTTTGGAGCTCAAAATTTATAACCAAAGTTATTAGATAAGGGATGTTATAAATGGAGATTTTTTTAAACATATGGATTCGGTGTAACTCACAACCGGTTATACCGATCAAAATTGAGTCTAAGTACTTTTATGTAAATGATCACCCTGTGCAGAATTTAAGTAGTGATCGAGGAAACCCAGAAAAATAATACGGAATAAATCTAAAAGGCAATGTTTTATTTAATATAATATAATGGGTACCAATCTTATTCCCCATGCTCAGTGCTAGCATCAATTCATGACTGGGAAGCAACTTATGGCGCTTGATTCGTGCCAGTTTGCAAGGAAAACGGCTACGTCGGTATACTGCGAAAATGAAATTTAATATCGCGTGCTGTGAGGTGATTGCACATAAAACGGCCATCGATTTATAAGCCATAGAGAAAAGTGGCACCAAAGCCACCTGAATCAACTCACCCTTTTCGCGATATTCGAAGGCATTCCTTGGTTTCTGTTGCCAGTATATTGCCCTAATGTTTGCAGCAGCAGCGCCTACGTTGCGGGCCTCCTCCTCGTCGGTTGTTAGTTTTATTGTTTCCCATTTGGCAGAGGTCATGAATTTTATACCAGTTCTTCCATAACTGAACAACTAAACCACCGCAGGTTCTGTTTAATGTGCGAATCGAACTTGTGGCGAAGGAAGAAAGGAAGAAACCATAGCCAATTTATGAATCTGCACGAATAACGGCCAAGGAGCATGGAAACCAAACCGACAATCTCTTATCCCCACATTATAATATATGGATATGTAGTGTTAGTCCAGGGATTACAAGTGCTTCAGAATTACTCATTAAATAGCTGCAACCGAAAACTTACTTGTAACTAATATTTCCAGTGGTGTACGCATTTCCCCCTCAGTCAAAGTCCAAGAATTCTTCATACAAGAAGGACACGGAAGGGTGGCGACAAAGTGATTGAGGCCACTAACATTATTTCATAACCCGACATCTACGCAAGCAATTTATGGGATATGGATCAAAACTTTTTCCCAAACCAAAACTATTGGGGTTGGAATGGATATAAAATAAAAGGCTCCTATCCTATGTATATAAAAAAAAATAACCAGCCGCGTACACATGTTACCAACGCTATTAGACTTCGATGGTGGCGAATATACTTGTCGTACAATGGGAGCTGGTCAGAGGGGAGATGATGCTGGGTTAATAACCCGACATCTCTGGAGCCTGGATTATCGCAATCCCAGTAGCTCATATCCATGGATCATTTATCTGATGCCGATTTATTGCCAGCAGTTTAGCCAGCAAAGTTTCCGTGTATTTGGAAGTGGAACTCAAAGGATGAGAAATACATGATATAGAAGACGGTTGAACGCTTTCATCCCCTTTTTTCGATACATACATACAAGTTATCGGTATAGTTGACTGGGGTGTAAAAAGTTTTTTTTTTGTCGAGGGTTAAAATACGCCGCAAAGTGTCTCTAGTTTTATAGGCGAATGGAATTTTCTTTACTTTGATGTGAATTGATGAAACAATATTTGAGGATTTTCGTCCAAAACGTTTTTTTTCGACGTTTTTGCAAAGTCTAAAAATATTGCCTGAGGGTTAGGTAGTAAGGATGCTGGTTGGCTGTACCGGATATAGGGAAATGTATACAGGATTAATGACCTGTTTTATTTTTTATTTGCACGGTATGAAGATTGATTGAACACAAAATGAAGTGACAAGCGAAGGATGAAGGCAGATTAACTCAAATTCGAAACTTATTTGCTGTGAAAAATTCCGATTGAGTTGGAATTGAAGGAAATCCTTGAAAAATTACTTCTAATTGTGTTACTTGCTAAAATAATTTTAAGAATTTTGAAATCATAAAATAGGCTAAGTTTTTTAATACTCAAAAATTTGTGAGTTTTTACTATTATTCGTTGTTTAACTATAGTGGCGAACAGTCGCCTTTGAAAATAAAATCAGTATTTTTTCATTAAAAAATTGTTTTAATTATTTTTTCTTCGTCGAAAATTAAATTCGACTTATGCCAATCCATTTTGGTCCTTCGAGCCGGATTTTTGAAACGTTTTCATTTTTGAACGGCATTGGATTGAACTGTAATCCACGATTACGAACATTTTTTAATATCGTTTACTATTGGATGGAATTTGCTGGAAATTGTGATTCATGATTGCAGAAATAATTCGCCAAGCGAAGGAATTTTAAACAGCATTGCAGCAATAATCAAGAATTGTTGTCCACGATTGCAAGAATATTTCGCCGTGCGAAGATTCAAGCAGATTTAAATATTTTATTTGATTCAAGACTGAGTTTCATCAGATTCAACATCTAGTTTTAGAATTTTTGCAGACCATTTTTCAAGAATTTCCCATCGTCATTTATACTTTGAAGTCAGAAAACTCAATAGGAGCGACACTACAGAGTGTTCGAGAAACCATTTTTCAAGAATTTTCCACTGTCTTCATACTTTGGAGTCGGAAAACTCCATAGGAGCGACACTACAGAGTGTTCGAGAAGTATTTTATTGAATATTTAAATATCTATTAGTACAGTTTAGAGTTAACATTTTGTTTTTGTAATAATCTTGTAAACATTTATTCGAAATCTCGATTCAAGTTTAAAAATTCATTTAAAAATGCCATCGAAAAAATCGGGAAAATCGGCTAAACAGTCGACGCCAAATAATTCGCATCTCTTGGATCAGATATCTGAAGAGAATTATAAAACACTCGAAATGCAGTTCGAACACAAGTTTAATGTATCTAAAATTAAACTAAATCATTTAAAAAATTATTTAAATCAATTTGAGGATTTAACGGATGTTCCTAAAACGGATATTCAAATACGTATTGATATGCTCAGTAATTTGCAACAAGTTTACGAAGATTTAATGGATGTTGTTGTCTCTTTTGAAAATAAAAGAAAAATTGATGAAGCATGCATTGAATTACAAGACTTTTGTGATGAAGTGATTAACATTAAATCTAAATTAATTTCGAAAATTGAAGTCTCAATCGATTTATCGATTTCTAACCAAGAATCTTTACCTTTAGCGAATTTAAGTGATCTTCATCAAAGGCCAAAATTGCCAAGTATTTCTATTCCAAACTTTAATGGAAATCCTGGTGAATGGGTCGTTTTTAAAAATACTTTTGTTGCATTAATTCATAATGATTCTCGTCTGAGTGGTGTAATTAAATTTACTTATTTATTAAACGCGCTTAATGAGGAAACCAAAACAATTTTGGGAAATATCACTTTTTCAGATGAAGGATACATAACTGCATGGAAAATATTAGTAGAGATGTTTGATAATAAAAGAAAAATAGTTAATTATCATATTGATCAAATTTTGTCTGTTCCCAATGTTTTTACAAATTCTGTTAAAGATTTGCGGAAATTGATTAATTCTTGTGAATCAAATATTTCTTCCTTAAAAATGTCTAATCAAAATATAGATAGTTTAAGTGAACAACTATTAATAAATATAATTTTGAAAAAATTAAATACTTCACTTAAAAAAGATTGGGAAGAAGGTTTAGAAACAAATAATCTGCCATCATGGTTTCAATTGATTGAATTTTTGAAGAAAAAATGTCGCGTTTTAGAAGCATTAGAGTCGAATAAACATCAACAAGGTGTTCAAAAGGATAGTGTAGGAAATAATTCTCAAAAGAAATCACATTCTTTTATTAACACAGAACCATTTAAAGCAAAATTGAATTCATCTTATTACAATTCAAATAAAAAGCCAATTAAAAAAAGTCAGTGTACTCTTTGCAACAAAGATGAACATTACATTTTTGATTGTCCAAGTTTTTTATTGCTTTCTTCTCATCAAAGATATGAGAAGGCAAAAGAATTTCATTTTTGCATAAATTGCTTAAAATCGTCAAATCATAATACAAAAGATTGTAAATCAATTCATTGTAAGATTTGCCAATATCCGCATCATACTTTACTTCATCATGGTCCATCTGATAAGTCTGATAAATCTGCTAGCGCAACTGATACGTCAAATATAAAGTCTATTCAAGATGTTGAACAACAACCGTCAACATCTAAGGGTTTGTCAGAAAATAGCATTAAACATAATTTTTATGTTTTCAATAATCAAAATCAAACGCAAGTGCTGTTACCTACTGCTATAATTTTGATAAGAGACCATAAGGGAAAATTTCATGAATGTAGAGCACTTCTAGATTCAGGAAGTCAAGCTTCATTTATTTCAGCTTCATTAGCACAAAAATTAAATATCCAAGGAATTGATTCTTATCAACAAAGAATTGTTGGATTAAATGAAAATTCAACTGTTATTGACTATAAAATTATGACATCAGTTAAATCGAAAATCCACGATTTTCGGCAAGACGTAACTTTGTTGGTCGTACCAATTATTGCAAGTCTTGTACCTGAATTTCCTTTCAATGTTTCCAGGTGGGATATTCCCAAAAATATTGCATTAGCGGATCCAATGTTTAATATACAAAGACCAATAGATGTATTATTAGGATCTGATATATTTTTTAATGTCTTACGTTCAAAACAAATTTCGCTTGGTAAGCATTTACCAACTCTTATTGATACTAATTTCGGGTTTATTGCTGTTGGAAAACTTGAAACGCAATCTTTAAATTTTTCGATACTCCAACAGAAGTTGGAACCTAGTGATAACTTACAAAATGCATTGAAGAAATTATTTGATCTAGATCCAGTAAATACAAACCCAATTTTATCAAACGAAGAATTTATTTGTGAGGAATTTTATGCACGAACTACTTATCGCGATGAATCAGGTAGATATGTAGTGTCGTTACCTCTAAAAGACACACTGTCAAAAATTGGAGATTCCAGAAGTCAGGCTTTGAAACGTTTTCTTTATCTCGAAAAAAAACTGGAATCGAACCCTGAACTTAAGATTGAATATTCAAAAGTAATAAATGAATATACTTCATTGCATCATATGGATAAAATCGATGAATCAAATGATTCTTCTGATTTGACTTCTTTCTATTTACCTCATCATGCGGTTTTTAAACCCAATAGCACAACTACAAAGGTTCGTGTTGTATTTGATGCATCGGCAAAATCAACTACTAATATTTCATTAAATGAGGTAATGATGATAGGACCAACGGTACAACAAACAATTTTTGATATCATTTTAAGATTTCGTCGTTATCAATATGTTTTTACCGCGGATATTTGTAAAATGTATCGGCAAATTAAGTTGGAATCATCTCAAAGATCACTTCAACGCATATTTTGGAGAGAAAATAAAAATGATCAATTAGACGTTTTTGAATTGAATACTGTGACTTTTGGCACAGCATCTGCACCTTATTTGGCCACAAAAACTCTTAAACAAATTGGAATCGATGGAACAGAACAGTTTCCTTTAGCATCAATAATTGCTCAACGCGATTTTTATGTTGATGATTGTATTTCGGGTAATAATGATTTACATACTGCTATTGATTCAATCAATCAATTAAAAAATTTGTTGCCAAGTGCAGGTTTTGAATTAAAAAAGTGGTGTACAAATTATGAGCCATTGTTAGATTCTATTCCTGTCGAAGATCGAGAAAATTTAAATTCAGAAGAATTCTCAGGTTTAAATTGTATAAAGCCGTTAGGAATCACCTGGCAGCCAAATACTGATATGTTTTTAATAGTATACCCAGAAATAAAAACGCAATCTGATTTAATCACTAAAAGAGAAATTTGGTCACAAGTGGCAAAATTATATGATCCTTTAGGATTAATTGCACCTGTAGTAGTTACAGCAAAAATAATTGTACAAAAATTATGGAAAATTAAATCAAATTGGGATGACGTTGTACCTTCTCAAATTTTAGAAAAATGGAATATTTTTCAATCAAAATTATCATCTCTTGATGATCTTAGGATAAATAGAAAAATTATTGCTGAAAATTCAGTACAAATTGAGCTTCATTGTTATGCAGATGCTTCTGAAGCTGCATATGGTACTTGTTTTTATATTAGAAGTATTAATAGTTTGGGACAGTTATATGTAGAATTAGTTTGCGCAAAGTCAAGGGTTGCACCAATAAAATCAACTTCACTCCCAAGACTGGAATTATGTGTCGCGCTTCTTATGTCTCGATTATTGAGTAAAATAGTAAAATCTTTCGAAATAAATTTTTATCCTCAACCATTAACCGCTTCACATTTTCTATGTGGTAATCAAATTACACTACCAGTAGAACCATCATTAGAGAAATGTGCAACAAATCGTTTATCGCATTGGCAACGCGTTACTCAAGTAGTACAAAGTTATTGGAAATGGTTTTTCAAAGAATATGGTAATACTTCACAACAAAAACAAAAATGGAAAACTGAGAATCCTAATTTAAAATTAAATGATTTAGTATTAGTTTGTGATGATAATTTACCATCCACGCAATGGCTAATGGGTATTGTTATAGATATTTTTAATGGTCCCGACGGTAAAGTCAGAGTTGTTAATGTAAAAACCAAAAATGGAATTTTTAAACGTGGTATAACAAAAATTTGTAAACTGCCAATTGATTATTAAGATTTTTTGAGTTGGTTTAAAAACTACATGTTTGTTTTGTTTTATTTTTTTATTGTTATTTCAAACTTTAATTTAAATTTTATACAGTCCACTATTGAAAACTTTTAACTTGAATCCAGATTCATATAAGCTACTATTTAAAACATTCGTAACTTGTATTCATTTTATTTAATCATAGTATGTAATAATGTATTTATTATAATATTGAAAGAATAATATAATCTTTCAAGAGAGGCCGATATGTTACTTGCTAAAATAATTTTAAGAATTTTGAAATCATAAAATAGGCTAAGTTTTTTAATACTCAAAAATTTGTGAGTTTTTACTATTATTCGTTGTTTAACTATAGTGGCGAACAGTCGCCTTTGAAAATAAAATCAGTATTTTTTCATTAAAAAATTGTTTTAATTATTTTTTCTTCGTCGAAAATTAAATTCGACTTATGCCAATCCAAATTGAAAAGATTTGAGTGATTTCGAGGACTTATCTGATTTTTGGCATTGAATTGAAAATAATACAAAAATTCATTGATTTAATTCAGTGGTAAATCGGAAATTTGGGAAGTTATAACATATCAATTCTACAAAGATATTTTAGTTGCGTTCTGAATTTTTCACTTTTCATACAGAACAGAAGTCGTAGCTTGCAATAAAATCTGGGACTGTCAAACCCAATTTTATATAAAATTCGAGAATCGATCACTTGAGGTAATTGGCTTGGGAATTTCCTCAATTCTCACGTCTTAACCAAAAATTAGGTAAATAAAGATAAGATTCTTAGAACAATCTGACAGCGGAAATGGAATCTTTAATATGTGTTGCAAAACGATTAATTTTCCTCATTTTTTTACGCTTAACTGTCAAAAAATCAATAAAAATATTTAAATTGATGCGGGATAAATTATTTTGACAACAAATCGCCGTCTGTCCAATGCCACAACTCGCTTTTATGTAGTTATTTTTCAATATAACATTATAGCACCTTGTTATATCAGTGCGCGCTCAGCCTTAAGACCAGTTTCCACTAAAGAAAATTCGCAGAAGTTTTGCCCTCGGCATGCAAGTAAAAATACCTAAAATTTTTTTATTTTTTTAAAGTCGAAAAATTGATGTTTTGTACTATAAACCGCGAATTTTAGGTGCTTTTATGATACATTTATGTGAGCTTGACTGTGAATGACAGAATAATCAACTCGATGAGAGTGGATGTGAGTTTTCTTTAATTCTGTCTTAAAAAAAAATCGATATCACGTCCTAGATTTCTGCGTCTGCAAAATCACTGCAATTGGCGGAAAAGACGTGTAAGTCTAGAATTTATTAATATAAGTACTTACTGATAAATTTAACTTTCTTTGATGATCTTGGTTGTTTTGATCGAATTTTGTTGCTTTTCTTTAATGGTGCTCCCATTCGTCTAGCAGCCACTCCTTCGAATCCAAATTTACAATTTCCGAAATTTATCGAAAGCAGCACAAAAAATGTTTAAGAAAAGAGTTAAATTTTTTATTCATTTCCACTTTAAAAGCAAACACTTTTCAAATGAACTTTCAAGGGTGCATTTTTTCCATATGAAAACCATTTTATGTTTCACCTTTCGTAAAACAGTTTTCATGTTAAAAATTACTTCAGGTGGGATGGGGAGAACTAAACAATTTCAACATATGGTCGACCGATATGAGAAAATATCGATCCTCCCACACTAGATATACGATTCTGCCATTTCTCAACTATTTCAATTGAGGTTTCTGCGAAAATTTCATGCGGAGGTTGGTAAGAAAACAATAAACGTAGAAATATTTCACCCATTTGCGCGGTACACGTTCATACAGACTTCCATTGAAATTGGAGAAATGCATATATGCCAAGTAAGGTTCGTCTCTTGTCTAGAGTCCGATCACGATTCACATATTTTATAGACAACTTCAAATAGAAAAGAATAATACTAAAGGAAGAAAAAAGGGTTACGCGGTAAAGTTTGTATCAGTTGCCTTCGGGCAAGTATTCGTATAAGAAAATTTTTGTCTCTCTGCTCTATATGACCGTACAGAAAATTTTCTAACTTCCTCGTGGGCGAAGAAATTGAAATGATTTTCACAAAAGAAATTCATGAAATTTATTTCTTTTTTTGACATTCTGACAGATGTGCAATACCGCATTATTTGTTAGTGTTTTCATATTTATTAAAAGGAAGAAACAACCGACAAGACGAACTCACATTTGGACTGATTTATGAATCGCAACTATAAGAAGAGTTTTCGTTCTGATAGATGATATAAATTATTTTTAAATTACCCATATTTCCTATTTTTCTCATTAGATTTTTTTAGTTTTTTAATAAGTTTCTAAATGAAACTCAAGTATTGTTGCTGATTATACTATTTGGTAGACGTTTTAGAAAATTTCGAGAAAATACAGACTGTTGACAAAATTGTGTTATCCTTCTGAACCTTTGGTAAAAATTTCAAAATTTTGGCAATAAATTCTCTGAAAAACAAAGAAATTTGTGTTATCCATATAGGACCTCCCAATCTTCGTGGATCTGCAGCAATCCCATTCTCCTCGCCCTTCGGCCTTGCGCTAGAACTATCGATCTATTTGTAAAACCTATTTTCAATTCGCTTCAGCGATTCAAGAGATAGCAGGAGAGGGGTACAGGAAAGTGGTACAGGAGAAGGGGTGGCTAGATTCAAGTTAGAAGGTTTTTTGTAAGGCACAATCAATTCAATGTTGGTAACTCGTTTAAAGTTCCCTAAGCGGTCTAAGAAAATATCATGAAAGGTGTTTGACGGGCAGAGGAGAGAGGAAATCTTGTAGGCAGAAATTTGTCTGATAAATCTTTTATATAAACTAGAAAATCGCAACTTAATTAATCGTACGGGTACAAAGTTATCACGGGAGGGGTCCCGAAGGAGAGGGTAAAATAATAAATCAATTATTTTACCCTTTTTTCGCCAACTATACTCGTTTGCATACTAAACTCCGTTTTTAAATGTGTTCGCAAAAATAATACAGTGTGGAAATACACTGGTTTTAACGATTCTACCAAAAATATTGATTTCTAAAGAAAAGTTATTTCGAACAAGAATACTCCCTCCCGTGTGCGTCATACAAAGAAAATGTTTCAGAACATTAAAAATTAGTCATAAAAGACTCTTACAAAACAAAAAAGAAACTCAATAGTTAAGTTTTGGAGATGAACAAGTATTTAAATATCGCTCGCGCTGAAGAATCTCGTTGCGTTTATTCTAAAGGACCTCTCTTATATAAATCAACAGCTTAAAACGGATCCTTTGCGCTCAGGTAAGCAACGTCACATTAGTGGAGCAACAACGACTTTGTCCTACCGGCAGCTGAGCCTTGAAACAATTGCCCCATTCTTGTTGATTAAACGTTTATTTTAACTCATTCCGAATGGAATTCATCACCCCGATTGCCCGCGCTTGAACTTGTGTTAATAGCATGGTACACAGTTTCATCCCCACTGGATGTGCCATGTTTCCCCAACACTCTTTCACTTGGGCTCGGTAAATAAAGTTTGAAAAATCAACAGCCGGAAATACATTCTACTATACGAGTATCTACCACGCGTCACAACACAATAAGTTTCCTAGAGCACTTATTAAGCGGAGTGGAGAGAAACTAAGGGAGGAGTTTTTTGTCAAAAAAAAAAGTTCTTTGGTTAAATAAAGAACGCCAGCTTAAGAAACCAAGTCGTCTTACTTCCCGCCCGTCGCTCATTCATTCTGAAAGTGCAGGAATTTTCGAGTTGGTTGAGATGAAGAAAATGTCTTAGAATAATGAGAACCACTCAGGAATAACAAAAAAACAACGGAAATAAACAAAGATGCTGAAAAAGCAGCGGCATCAACAACTAAGCGACTACTCCAAAACAATATAATCATTTCCACCACCTTTTGCTGGAAAAAATGACCCGAAATTTGTGACTGGAACGGGGGGTTGCTATCATCTCGTTTCGAAGGTAAAATATCAACCCCATTGACTGGTATTCTGCTTCTATGACGAAATTAGAAGCCCTACGACCAATCATGTACTCCGACGCGTCTCTGTCTTTCGACTTCGACGCAGCTTTTAACTCTTGACTTCGCCATATCTGCAGCTTGAACTTTCGCGGAATCGTCACTATGAATTGAAACGTGATTTTGGCTGTCACTCCAGGAAATTTGAAGCTGCTGATATGGCGAAGTCAAGAGTTAAAAGCTGCGTCGAAGTCGAAAGACTGAGACGCGTCGGAATACATGATTGGTGCCCAGGAATAATATAAGAATGAAACAAAGATTGTCGAAATTGTCTCGAAAAAATGAATCAAATTGTCGAATTCGTCGTGATAAAATTGATGCGTTAACAAATAGTAATCTTCCAAATCAAAGCCGTAACATTAGACGAACCAGAGCACATAGAGAAAACGGAACCTAATCTTGTTTTGTTTGAGAGTAATTTCAAAATGACGGAAAAGGATTTAAGCTTGTGGTGGTAAGTGAGTAATTGTGGTTTAAGTTTTAAAAGAAAAGATCGTCAAATACTCGATATGAGGGCAGATACAATTTTTATGAAAAAAATTGCATTTGCATGGGCGAGGGGGAAGGAGTGGTTCGATTGGATTTTGATATATGGAACAATTATGTAAAATTGTATTCTAAATACATTTCGTCTTTATAAGTTTTTCGATACCACTTACCGTTTTTAAGAGAATCGGAAAACAATCTTTTCATTTGTATGGAGGAGGAAAATTTTCTTATATTTTCAGGTTTTTGGGTGCTGTAAAAAAATACGTCACACTTTCTGTGGGAGGGAAAAGGGGTCAGCAGTAATGTAGTATTACAAAAAATCACAAAAAAATATATGACTGGGCGAAAGGGCGTATGAAAAATTTAAAAAATAGTGTTATGTATTTTATGGAAGTACCCTAGAAAATTAATACCAGAACACCATCTCATGTTATTTTGCTCCGCATTTTTTCGCCTGATTTTTCTAGGTTCGACTGTTCATCCCGATTTGGTAGGATGTTCAGAAGTATGGTATGCGAAGACGTTGTTCTCGATTTTCTCATTAAATTCTAAAGACACTTTTCCTCGTAGTACAACAAAAGGTTTTCTCTTATTCCTGTTAAGGTAAATGCCATCGTGTAGAATTCCATAGTTTCATTGTCCTGTTTTCTAAAGAAACATGCTGCCATTTTCAGCTTAAAGTCACAAATCTATCGATTTGATTGTTGTTCTTGTATAAAAGATACCTTTGCTTCGATTTGACTCGATGAAACTGGATCAGGCCCCCCTCCCTTGATGTTTTTTTGCGGCAGCAGGTGGCTTTTTGAAACGTGTATGGGGGTGTGATGATATACAGGAAAACGAATGGTTGTTTGTTACAATGTTTTATTTGTTTCCGAAACTCGAAAAACGATATCCGGAAGTTCAATGGAACACAAACTCACAAAACGCGCGTGAGAATGGAGCCAGTTTTTGGATAAATCGGGAAAAGTCGCAAACACTTCTATACAATTCACTAATTCAGTTACGTCTCCATACACTTTAGAAGACACGAATTCTTCTGCCACCCCTAATTTCACGAAAATCCAAGGAAATGCGATAATGATGGGATGGCAGGGCTGGTTTTCCTTATATTTTCTCCCCCGGTTTTTTACGTGTGACACACTTAATACCGATTGAAGGCGAAAAGTTGAGCCTAGAAGTCAATGGGATCAGAGTCAATGCCGAGGGATGCAGGGAAAACAACCCAAAACATTTTTTTTCCCTTTTTGGCAGGATGTGAGTGTAACTTTGAGAGTTTTACTGGTTTCCTTTATATAATGTTTACGAAAAAAAAACTTTAGGGGAAGTATATTGTTTGTTGGTTGAATATGTTTTAGAGTCCTTATGCCGGAGACTACAAAGAAATTTGAAATTCTGTGGTAGTAACCGTCGCAAATGTGGAATGTAATAGAAGCGAGATATCATTTTGAAAGCGTGGCAATATAACGGTTGTAAGATGATGAAAGTTGTCGATCTTTGTCTTAGATGGTGACAGAGGTTCAATGGTGTCCTTGAAGGAGCTTCGAGCGTCTAAGTATTCAAAAGTTCATTGGAACTTGGCGCAAAATGGGGAAAATCAAAAAGATAAAAAAAGAAGATACACAACTTTTCATTTTGTTACAACTTACATAATTTTATGATGATAAAGAAAGTAAACATTCTTTGGAAAAATTCATTTGAATATGGGAAAATTTGTAGGCGGAAAACTTATTACTTAATTTTATTACAAAAACGATATTTATATCTTTGTGTAATTCGAATTTTGTTACATGGATCTTTTCGCCATGTGAATTTCCGCCTTTTTGGGAGTCTCCCCCACGCTTTTTGATAACATTTTCGGATTTTTTAGGGGATTTCAACTACCGTTCATCTCCCCCAAATATTACTCACAAAAATCACTTGAAAGACAAAATGTAAAGGGGGCACTCCCCCTTTACATTTTGTCTTTCAAGTGAATTTTGTGAGTAATAGTTTTCGATTCCAAAAGATGTTATATGGAAAATTCAACTAATTGGTGACAGCCAGTGGGGTAAAAAAGTCTATGAGATTAGTTTAAAATTGTGAAATCCAAATCCAAGAAGTAAATTTTTAATTATTGCATATTTCAATTGAATTTCCCAACCTTTCTATTATATGCACGAAGAAAAATGAATAGTAAATCAAACGATTCTATAATGGGGAATCCAGACTATAACTAAAATTGTCAATTTAACCATAAATTGTACTACTCAGTAGTTAAATTTATTATAAAAATAGTTGATGTTGACTACTTTTATAATTAAAATTAACTATTCTAAACATAGTCCCCATGTATCGCGATGACAAAGATGTCTATTCCGTGTTTATTTAACACATAAGCTCTAAATGTGTATAAAAATTTGCAAGTCTATTTTTATTCATTTTTTTCCTATTTCCATTGGAGACCTTTTTCATGATTATTATTATGTAAATCTCTACACGCATCAAGAATATTTTATTTCATTGAAATTCTACGACTCTGGCTGTGATGTAAATATGAAAAACTTGTAGGAGACGACAGTGGGTTAAGGCGATGTATTTTTAGGTCCTCATTTAAATTTATTGGGATCAATTTTAAGTGAGTTGATATAATATTTAAGTATTTTGCCAAATTTTCAGTTCTTCGTGTCTTTTGTTAACATAATGTGATTTTTATCACGATAAAATATCTGAATTAAACAAAGTTGAGCTTTTGATATTGCGAGATTAATTTAACAAGGTATTTTAGGACGTAATTTGAAATCCAATACAGTAAAACCTGTATAAGTCGGACTCGCACGGTACCGGGAAATTTGTCCGGCTTATATATGTTGAATTAAAAACAGTTTCAAAGAAAATGTTGTTTTTAATACAAGTAAAATTTTCTAATTTTCTATGGTGCTAAATTTTCTATGAAATAAAGTCTATTTTCCTTTAACACCACTTTGCGCCAAATATTATTAAAAAATTAAGTTAAGCTTTGAAATTTTTGGGCTTAAATAATTTAAGTTGAGCTTAAGTTGCTAAGTTTAATTGGAGCGAACGACGATAAATGAGATATTAATTTTTTTAAATGTAGATGACTAGCTTATCCGTCGCTGCCGGGTTAAAATTTTTGGTATAAGTTTTAGAATACGAAAAAAAAACGGAAAGAACTTAAAATATTTTGAGAAAAATCTTATCTTTGTAAGACTTTCCGTTTAGAATTAGTTTAAATGTGTATAAAAATTTGCTTTTTTTGTGACCAGATTTGTGATCAGCGACCCTGAAAACCCACAACTGTCAAATTTTCCGAGAGAAAATGGAGAAAAATGATACTTGGTTATCCTTGCAGGTAATTCGGTTTCGAATTTTGAAATTCTAACATCCTATTCGTGATCGGCGACCCCGAGAACCCCCTAGTGCCAATTTTTCCTTTGAAAAACGAGAGAAAGGACATTTGCTTTTTCCTGACAGGACCTTTCGTTTTGAATTTTGTAAAACCGTTTCTTAGCGAGATAAAAAAAAATCGTAAAATAGAAAATGTCATCTTCTTCTAACTCTAAAATAAAACATAACAAAAGCTATAATTGCCAATCCTGCAATTATTGAAAACCAGTATGGTGATATCAAAATCCGAAAAGTTGTACCAAAATTCCACTTGAAGTCAAACTTTCCAATAAGATTTTTTTAAATTTATTCCAATCGGATTTTGATGTATGGGAGTTTTATGTAGAATCATATCCTAAATAATTTTTGTTCTTGCACTTTTTTGATAAGATGCACCGTTTTTGAGATATTCGCAAAAAACGTCTTCGTTCGTATGGGGGGTACCCCCCCTAATGGTCAATTTTTGCCCATTCACGAACTTAGCCTCGAATTTTATGAAAAACGAATCTGCACAAAATTTCAAGTCTCTAGCTCAATCCGTGCGCCACAGACAGACGGACGGACGGACGGACAGACAGACAGACGGACGGACGGACATGCAAAATTTAATTATTTTTATCATTCTAAACACACTGGTGTAATTCATTTTTGTGAGTGATGACGGGATCTTGGCGTTACAAACGGTAACGTAAATCTAATATACCCTTTGGTTTCACCATACGGGTATAAAAATGTCATCTTCTTCTGTAGAAGCGTTTCGAATTCTGAAATTCTAACACCAGATTCGTGATCAGTGACCCCGAAAACCCCTTGACCCTTAAAGGCTTGTTGGTACACCACCTTTTTCGTAACAAATGCTGCACGATGGTACCAAAATTGTGCCACCGATGAAATCGTCTTCCATTTCCGCATAAATCTTTGAAATGGCACCACTAAAAAAAACCAAGAAAAAAAAATTTTCGTGTGCGCCACGGGTAAAAGTATTTGCTATTTTTCTAAGAGTTAAAGCCTGTTTTTTCCGAGAAAAAAAATTGCGAAAAAGAATATTTGCGTTGCGTTGTACAGGAGCTTCCGTTTCGAATTTTGTAAAACCGTTTCTAAGCGCGAAAAAAATGGTGAAATAGAAAATGTCATCTTCTAACTACTTTCGGTAGAACTTTGTTTGATGTACACCTTTATTAAGCTTAATGACAGCATGCATGAAGTTTCAAAATTCTTTCTTCGTGTTACATAAAAAAAAACATATTATCCTAAACTTTGTTATTGCTAAAAGTCCTTCCACCTACGCGTACGTGGCGACATGCCATTCCATGCCAGCTTCCAAGTTAATTTCCCACTTCCCCAAAAAGTTCCATTTATGAGGTCAATGTTCTTCTTATTCCATTTAACGTTATCAAACAATGACAATGTCATTAGAATGATGTGAAGACATTTGACATTTGAAATGCATGGAAAATATAATAACTCGTCTTTGGGAAACGTGATCAGAAATCAAATGATGCATAGACACGAAAGATCCAGACAAATAAGACAAGATAAGGAACATAACCGAAGAGTCAAGTTAAGACGTACCAGTAGACAGTAGTAAGAGTAGAGAATCAGGAGAATGAGGCTGGCGTAAGGATGTTTTTTGATGTATGCCCCCCTTCTCCCAACCACCACTCAAGGAAAATCCATGAAAAGTGGTCTCGTACTCTCCGTCAAACATCGTATGCGAAATAATCACATTCAATGCGATAACAATGAAATACTCTGAAGTTTGAATCCCCGGTAAACTGGATTACATAACATTATGGTTGCGGTATTTCTTATGTTATGAATCGGATTTTACACAAAATGCATATCGAATTGTATTCTACCGAATCGTAAAAAATATTCAAAAGAAACTCTATTAAAAGAGTAATCTCCGTTGAGGGTAGTAGGAATTTCGATAAAAAAATCTTTTTGTGACTCAAACATAATTTGGTTCGCACAAACATATTATATTGTGTGCATTGAAAATCCAATTCGTCCCGAAAAATCTTTACTGTTGAATATTGAAACTTGAAGGACACATAAGGTGAATTTTATTACACGAATGTTTGCGGTCGACCTAATCAAATGGAATCGAAAAAAGAGAATTTACGACCTTTCATCCTTGCATTTTAAAGGACCACAATAGATAAAAAAAAACGGTCTATGCTACAAGCAAAAAAAAAACATTCAACCGTAAAGCTCTGTGGAAAACGACAAAAGAGCCTAAAAGGACTCAGTCGTTGTCCTCTGCTCTTATCACTTTATGTGAGGTTTTTATTAGTAAAACCGAGACGGGATCATAAATTTTGTGGATTTTTAAGGTAGTTTCGAGTATAGTTTTTCCACAATACCGGCACATACGCTGGATACTCTTGGGTATGGTAAAACTTTGTTGTCGGAAAATTGTATTTTCGCGCCCCGAGTCAGTAAAAGCAAACATCAACCAGGAAAAACCATTCGAAGTTTTCATCTCAATTTCATCGGAGGATTTTGCAATTTTTGCGAAGGTTGTGTTTGAAGCGTAAATAGAACTAAGGGCGGTTTTCGAGGTACGGTGGAGTAAAGTCTGTTTAAATGAAGTTGTTGTTTATTCATATGTGTGTGTTATTCACCTGTATGTTTGCTAACCGTATTTGAAACCAAGTTAAATGAAAAACACCCCCCTTTCCCCTCCAAGTTAAACGTAAATAGATTTTTCGTAATGCAAAAGGCTAAGAGGGAATTTCCTAGTTATACCAGGTTCCGTATATGTGAGAAAGGCAAACGGCACTTTACTGTTTAATGGTATGGGGGTAGAAAATTACCCACAAATGGGACATTTAGGAGATCATATCAAGAATATGTGCTAATTGAAACTTTAGTATGCCTCTGGTGTTGAATTCAAAACGTTCGGATGATTTATAAAGTTTCCTGAATTTCGCCTTGAACTTATTTTCATTGAATCCTTGAAACTGCTGTTTAGATCCTATAGAGATGAAATTGATTTCCATTGCTAATTAATGTTGACAGCGAAATAAATGATGTTGCTAATCACTTGGCCACCTTCAGTCAATTTTTCTTGTTACTCTGGATAATAATTCAACAAACGTACCACGTTGGTATACGCATCAAATATTCCAGGACCTCTCGTGGACAAGATTAATTAGTCCAAACGAGGAAAAACTAATTTCACCACCACACCAGATCGTGCCCAAATCGTCAATGACGCCATCTGTTATTTTTGTTCGGAATTCGCCATAAAATCTTCCTAATCGCTCCCATAACGTGACACTGCTCGCTCGTATCCCTAGGAGTTGTGTATTCCACAACGCCATCAAAACAATAATCAAACTTTTTCAGGACACATCATAGATTTTTGTGTTTTTTTTGTGTAGCCGTTCATCAGGAAAGTGGAATAACCTTGTCCTTTAAAAACAGAATTTAGCCTTGTAGAGATAGGAAATAGAAAATATGTCGGAAATCCTAAGGCGGGAGTTAGACTGGCTACGGCGAATAGAAATGTTATTACGTATTTCAAGGGCGGTTCAAAAAAATGCGTCATACTTTTAGTGAAGACAAAGTAGTGTGACGGTGGCAGTAGTAGATTTCGTATAAAAAATCGGGAGGAAGTGTGTCGTGTAGAGAGGTGAGGAGGGGGGGGGGGGGGGGAGTCGGGTTAAGATTACAAACAATGGTTTGACTATTAAGCTATGATTCCAAGCAACCTTTATGATAAGGGTAACATATGGGGTTGACAAATCATAGTCACGGAAATCATAGTCATAACCATAGTCACGAAACTGCTAAATCGTACTTTAAAGAAAAACGAGTTTAAATATTTTGGCATTTCTCAATTTTGGAGTATTTATTGAAAAATTGAAAATAAAAAACTGGAATTACAGCAAAACTATTAAAAATACTAATTAAGATATTGTTTCCGTGCACCTCCGTTCAATCAGCATAATATCTCAAAACGGCGAAAATGTCAGTTTCGTGATTATATTTCTGAAATGACGATATCTCGAAATGGTCACCACTAAACAGTACCGTCAATGTTGATACTGATTGAGATGACTAAAACAATTTCATATGCCCTATTTTTGTCACAAATAAGAAAGTTAGTTAAAAAAATGCAATACTGTGAAGCTCGTATAATCAGGATCCTGAATAAGCCGAAAATCTGCCTGAGCTGAACCCTGAATAAGTCAGAAATCTGTCTAAATCACAGCCTGCATAAACTGGGGGGCCTTAGATAAGCTGGAGACTTGTCTTAGCTGGACCTAGGATAAGCTGGACCCTGGGTAAGCGGGAAACTGCCTAAAGCCGAACTCTGGATAAGCCAAAAACCCACCTAGGCTTGAAACCGATTTACGCTGCACAAATTTCCTGGTCCTGTGCGATTCCGGCTTAAACATATTTCATTGTATTAGGACAAAAAAAAATAAATTAATCGTAACTTTTGTACGGTTTGTTAAATTTCTAGCTATACACAGGAATAGAAGACGCTTAACACGATCTTAAAAAAAAAGGGAATTCAAATAAGCAGCTCACATGTACTTGTATTCGATGAACAGAAAACCATCCAGGATCCTACGGCTATGAAAAGTTTGGAATGCCAGAAATTTCTGGCACACATCGCAACAGCGAAGGACGATTAAAGTATGGGGAATTTTTCCATTTGTCGGAAATGGAAAAAAAATCATCGAGATAATGCCTGCCAGAGTTTACTATAGTCGTCTGTGGATGATGATACGAAGCTAGCCAGCGTCTTTCTAGCAAGTTTCTGTATATTCAACGAAAAATTTCCACATTTGCCATCTTGTGCGATGGGTATGTGGATTCAAGAACAAAAAAGCCGAGCGAAAAAAAATTTTTTTTTGAGGAAAAATGCTAGAACCAAAATGAGAAAAGAAGTAAGAATATATAAGTAAAAATTCGTTTTGTACGTGACGGTGCGAAGTTTTAAGCAAATCGATATAGAAAAACTAACTCGGCTTCATTCACCGTCCGTCTTGCTCTTCGTCCTTGATTCGTTTTATCTTTGTTGCCTCCCAGCGTCATCGGACAATCGAGAACAGAAGAGGGAAAACATATCCTTGGAACAAGTCATGGAAAAGCCAAGCCAAAAGTAAATATGTACTTGGGCCCAGTTTGTTTTTTCTAAGTCCATGTGAAAAAAATTCAGCACGAACTGAATAAGACGTTTTCACTAAAATTGATGCTTCTTTCGTTATTTATTTGGTTACCACCCCCTCGCCACCGATATCCCCCTTCCCAGAGTAACTCTTCAAAAATTCCTTAAATCATTCTTCAAAAAACATACACACACACATAAAGGTGTTCACTTTAAGCTTCCAATTTGTTTAAATAAATAATGATAAATTAATTTAAAACCTTAAGGCTATATTCCTCATCTAGGCGGGGGTGTGCGTGGTGCGTTCAACTTCACATCATTTGGTTTGACAGCTGAGGAAAATGTTCTACAGGTACGCAATGGAGAACAATTTCAAAGAACGCTGCCTTACGACCTGTTACCGAAAAAGGTATCCGGCGTTTGGTGAATTTTTAAAGAGTATTTGAAATCGATTCACAAACTCGTGGTTAACTTCCGGTTGCTTTTTGTTTGTTCGTTCAAATTAGATTCTGCTTTTGAATAATTTTTTTTTGGAAATATTATCTCGGGGTTGATGGTGAATGCTGTAGTGGACAGAGAGACAGAACGAATTGGGGTGGGGAGAAATAAATTGACAGCAAAAGATAAATAGACAGCAAATTTTCTTGTTTAGATAAAATAATGTTGCATAAACTTTTACACAAATTGGAAGGAAAACAGCTATTTTTTTGCCAGCATATTTAATTCTTTCGGCAAATTATACTTGGGGATTTATCAACAATGTTCGAAGGCGAGGTGAAAACCTCGCAAGACCAAGATATTACAATATGATTTGTGAAAACAATTTTCTTTTTCCTTTGGAAAATTTCAGGGGAAAAGGTCGCATGCCTCTCCCCTATCCACTCTTTTTTCACGATTTTGGATAAGATTTTCTATCGCCACCATGCCATCGCAGATTCGCCCCCTCCCCCTTCTACATATTTTATGGACAGCGTCTAAAGGCCTGTGTCCACATGGAAGTTTATTTGCAGAAGTCGCTTCCAGAAGAGATTTCTGGTGTCACAACTTCTGGAAGTTCACTTGCAGTTAGTGTTTCCACGGGAAAAACTTCCAGAAGTCTCTGCTAGAAGCGACTTCTGCAAATAAACTTCCATGTGGACACAGGCCTTTAGAGCTTCCGAAAGTAAGGGAGAGGTCAAGTGTCAATTTTTTTTTCTTAATAACGGACTGAAATATCTAATAAAAGGGTGATGGTTTAATAGACAATTAAAATCTGGCCCCCATTGGTTTCTAAAGCTATGTTTTCACCGAATTTTAGGTTTTTACGGGTACTCAAAGTGCTTACACTTAGAGATCTCCCGGTTTTTTCCACAGGGTTTTTTCCACTGTTTTTTCCATAGAATTGAAAAAAAACTCGCAATACACGAAAAATTCCAGAATCGAATTTTTCAAGAACTTTTGAGAAAAAAAGCGTTTGCCCGTTCAGGAACTGGGCCCTGCTATATGAAAAACGCAACTGTAAAACATTTTCAGTCTCTTGCTCAATCCTTTTGAAAGTTATGGTGTTCACAGATAGGCAGACAGACAGACGGACGGATGGACGTACGGAAATCAAAATATTTTGTTACACCAAATACCATAGTGTAATTAATTTTTGTGTCCGATGATTGGTTCCATGCGTTACAAACGGTATACTAAATCTAATATACTGCTATATGATTCTCATATAGACTATAACAACTTTGATTGCTGTAATAGATCTAAATCTAAACGCAATTGAGGCAGAAAAATAATTTTCCAGAGGCCCTATCACCGAACACGATACGATTGGTTGGAATCGTAAATTCAATGTTGTTGTTAGTGTTTTATACCAACAACAACATTGGATTTCCGATTCGAACCAATCGTATCGTGGTCGGTGATAGGGCCTCAGATTTTTTTTTTTTAAATAAAACAGACTTTTTTCAATTGATAAAGGAAATTAAAACGAAAAAACCAATACTGAAATATGTTATATACATTTTTATTAAGCTTTATATTTTTGATGAAAGTATCTTAAAGCCAGAAATGCTTAAGTTAGTAAAGCTGAAATTGGAATACATGGACAAATAACATGAAAATTTTGTATTCAATAAAATTCGGGAAAATATAATATGGGCGAAAAAAATTCACTCATCAATAATTCAGGAAATCGACTTTGGGCCGGATCCAAAAAAGAAAAAAAAAACTGGAGAAAAACAAAATGAAATCCTGTAAAGATGAATTTATTTCTAACAGCAACCAATACAAGCCAAAAAAAAGTAATTCTTATTGATATATCAATACCCAGAGCATTAAAGAGAAGGAGAAAAAAATTGAGAAAAAATATTTCTTTGAACCAATTCCGTAGTGAAATTATATATTTGAACAAAAATCCCAATATTCTTCCTGTTTATTCAATTCAATTGCGTTTATAACAATCCAAGGGAACGAAGTATAGGAACAAGGGGGTGGTATGTAGAGTACATCATTGTGGAGTACATAATCAAATATATGGTTAGGGTTACATGATTCGAGTAGTTTGCTAAATTCGGTGTATCTTTTTTCCAAGGATCCGCACTTATACGTACGTATACAATCCGGAGAATCATCCTCTTCAAATATTTATTGTTAACACTGGTAGTTAAAGAGGGCAAGAAGGAGTGTTGGAATGAGTGAAATATAATACAAAAGGACTCTCCACAGATAATATTAGATGATATTATCTTATAGTGCAGGGAAAGGACGAAGAGTTTATGGAGATACGTTTAATGTAATTCACTTCAATTTTTTATGATTTCTTTGAACCAACACTCGACGGATCCCGATTTCGAAAATCGGAAATAGACCGAATCTTTTGTCCTGTCTACTGTTTTGTTTTTACAATTTTATTACCATATGTACAAAGAATACATAAAGGGAGACACTTATCCGTGTCGGTGATAACACTTTAATCAATAAAACAGATTTGTAAGCAACAATTCCAGAGTAGTTCCATTGTTAGAAGCAAATCCACTCGTAATCCTTTCAGATATTTTCAGAGTTAGAATCATGTCCGATTTGCATACATCGTGATTACCAAAATAAACACTGCTATATGTTTGATCCGCGGAATTATGACGCTATTATCGTTTGTTGGATGATTTGTTGTAAACTGTTTTCAAAACACCCTCACACTATTTTAGTATGGCAACATCCTGTCGGACAATAAGTCATCCCTTAAAACCCCTTCGCCGAACATGAAACCGAATAAAATGAAATATTTTAAAATTTCTCACCGCTAGAGTTTGAATGGTGGTTGGTTGAAAGTGGATGACGCGTCGCTGACTTTACGAAATGTATTTTTTAACGTCCTGTAATCCACCGTTTATGACCTGTATAACTTCTTTTGTTAGGGATTAAGATCGGTCGTAATCCTCCAGACATTGAGCGTTGAGTCCCTGAATAACTAAATCGAATTGAGTCGAGTCGGTACTAAAGGGCGAGTGGATGCTGAACCGACAAATACCTAAAGAGTTTAAATAATCCATCTTTTATGCACACACACATATATATCTCTACAAACAGAATTTACAAAATGAGGAATCTACAAGATATGATCCCAAACTTTATTTTCACATTAAATACTGCTCTTACCACAATAAAATTTCCACCGTAAAAAATACTTTATTGCGTTTTATCACGATGGATGTATCAAAAGGTTGTCTTATTTGAATACGTCAAGGTACAGGATTATTTTATTTCTTTGATGAGTTGTTTATTTCTATGTTGATAAATTTAATTGAGAAATGGATAGACAAGTTCTGTTTAAGGGTGTTCTATAGGCAATCTCTCTCATAAAACCTGTAAAAAAAATTTAATTTTTGTGCGCACTGGCCATCATTTGCAATTTGTTGGGTAATCTTGGATTTGTTTTTCGCGAATATACAAATACAATGAAAGAGGAATATTAACTTTTTAAACATTGGAATGTTTGAATGTAAATTGATGGGATTTTTGGAGATAAATGGTTTTAAAATACTTAAAGATACTAAAGATTTTTTTTTAAGTGTATCAGATTTGTCTATACGTCTAAACTTTTGGCGGATGTATACGAATCATGGCAAATACATACGAGAGGGTATATCTGCTGTATATCGCCTAAGTTGGGCTACCTTCGGCTTCGCGACGAACTTTGAGAAATCAAGTCAAACATATGTGCCAACCGCTTTCGCCCCTGTTTGGACTCCCTTGCCAAAGTGAGTTTAACTCTGTATTTGAAAAAAAACGCGAAAATATTTGAATCTTTGTGTTGTGATTTCATATTGAAATAAGTAGGAATAGTTAAGGGCTGAGCGTATGAAAATCTTTAGACATCGACTGAGACATTCGACGAAATTGGACAAAAATGAAAATGGCAGACTTGTGTTGGTCAAGATCTACCGAATCATTCGCCAAACATTGATTCGTGTTTGAATGCAACAAAGAATGGAACGATCCTATCAACCAATATGGCTCGTTTTTAAAAATGTTAAATTAGTTTTTTGCGATTTTCTCGGAAACTACGCGATGGTTAACACATTGACTGCCAGACCAATTTTGCAAAAATGTAATGGAGATGCCAATACATGTAGACGTATGTAGAATGTACGTATGTATGAATGTATGTATGTATGCATTTGGATTGTAGACCCATCTATCGAAAATGATAGCCTTGGCCGCTCATGAATCATAGTGCCAATTTTCACTGGCTATCAAAAATGATAGCCATGGCAGTCAATGGGTTAAGTGTCAAAATATAATGAAAAATAATCATTTTGGAAGGCATACTTAACACGTTCGTGACATTTGCTTTTTCAACTTTTTTTTACATTTGGACATCGTGTGGTACACACGGGTGGTACACTAGCGATTTGTTTTCTGGCGGTTGTGCGCCATCGGTGGGTGTTTTTATATTACTTCATAAAATACTGACAATTTATGTTAAAACTATGTTTTTATGCTTACGACTGTCAGGAATATTCAAAAATCGATTGCATTATGCATGTACCACCAGTGGTACACGATGTCACGAACGTGTTAAGATTCCATTTCCGCTGGCGAGTTCTCTTGGGACCCCAAAATTTGTTCTAGGTTTCTTATCTTTTTTTCAACCCAATTTTTGGTTGTACATAAGTTGCTAAGTTGCGTTAGTCCAAAGGCCAATAAATGTGTCCGTTGGACAGCACAATCCCATTATTTTTTAAAATTTATTCAAATTGTCTGCCCTTGATTTACAAGTGCAGCTTTGCTATTAAAATATGAAAAGTTCTCATTTTTAATTTTAAAATATTTAACTGAAGTATTCACTAAAAAAAAGCATTCACTTCAGTAAATGCGGAAAAGGGCGAGAAACAAATTGTGAAAATTGCGAATACCGACAATTCTTTGTTCCTGGTACTGTTTTAGTAGCAAACGATTGGCTCAATTTAAAAAAATCCAAAATTTTTGAAAATAAAAAAAAATATAATTTGGTTCAAAATCCTTAAAAAGATTGCAAATTGAATAGAAATTTGCGATGAAATTGTAAAATATTTATTAATCTTAACCATAAAACTAATCTTTCCAAGACATTTCCGTTAATTATTTGAATTTTTCATGAAATTGTGCTAAACTGTTTTCACTCGACTGCAGAAAGTTATGGTACAAAAGTTCAAGGCATAAACTTAACAGTCATGCGGGGCTTTACTGCAGTGAACATTTTCGTTATTACATAACTGGTAAACGTAGTGAGTCGATTTCCTTCCTCCTTGCCCCTCCCATATTTATCCAAAAATTAAACACCACTAAACAGACATCCTTTTCTAATATCTAATATCCTTGCTTAGAGGAGAATATCTATTCGCCTTGACCCTTCAAAGTCACACATCCGGTCAGGTTAGGCTACGCTTTTCTTCGGTGACTAATCTAGCTTTTTCATAAAAAAAAAACGCCAAAATTAATCCAAAGTATTGCACAGGATTTCTTGACTCCCTCTCGCTGTCTTTATATTCCCTGGACATTCAAGGGAAATGGAAGAAAAAATTGAATTTTCGTTACGAAACCTTGAATGAATGGCAAAATGAGAAAAAAAAAATAAAAATCGTCTTTTGTGGCTAATTTAATTTTTGGACATGACTTGCATTTCGGAATGATTCATGTGTTACTTTTTTTGTTGTATAAAAAGACACACCACCACCCACTCGGCTTTAACTCAACCTCGGTTGGAGTCTTAAAAATATCAGAACTTTTATTTTAAGTTTGAAATTCTCAATGAAGAAATACTCAAAGCAAAAGCAACGATTCTTAGCTGGAAAATGATTCAGCCCCAATATGGATAGGGTTTAAGGACTTAGCTTTACACACACACATACACTCACAAACATAGCGAAAGTTACATAGAACGCTGAATCATGTGGAACTGTAGGCTCTTTTTGACAGAAAACGATTTGGAGGCTCTATAGATCCGGGGAGGAGGTAAAAGGTGGCACCCAGACATATTGGAGCCTCACTTGGATCCAAATATAGTACACGTGGGGATGAAAAAACGCCGGATACAATTCGTAGACGAAACCGTTACGACATCAAGGTAAAATAAAATACTCCCCTTTCTGGCATGCTATTTCGCGTAGGGACAAAATCCCATGGTCCCTAGCTGACGAATCGCACCATTCCCGCAGCCGGGTTTTCGTTTTGAAAACTGAGGCCCATCAGAGAGAGAAAAAAAAACAAATTCATCGCAGGATTTTATGAGCCGGCAAAAATATTTTCGCAATCGATTTCAGTTTCGTCCTTAATGACGGTACAATAGAAATTTTTCTGAGACGTAATTCAGGACATGGAAACGCAGTTGAAAGTTCATTTAAATTGTGTTAGGAAAAATGCTAGTCGTACAAGTGGAATTATGGCAAGTTTCACGAAATTTTTAGCGAGCGTTAAATCGAGTTAGCCAGCGTATTTAAAGCATAAAGTGCCTGCTAAGTGCTAACTGGATTTAGGGCCATTTGCGCGTACTGTTTTTGAAAAAAAAAAAGTTTTCCTTAGCCTGCTTAGTCCCCAGAAATGTTATGTTCAACTAATTTGAGTCTGCGACTCAAATAAGTTGAACATAATCTGCCAAGTTTAGTTGGTGCAAATGGCACTTAGTGGTCACTAAAAGTCTCGTGAAACGCGCTATTAGTTTCTTACCTGCCGGCAGAACCGGGGCTCGGCATGTGTGGCAGAAGCACTGCATTACGGAGTCTCTAACTAATCCGATAATCATTTTGATTTGTCAGTGATGTTCCTTTGCTCTTGCACAAAAAAAGTTGTCAAAAATCCCTTGGATTCGCTTCCAAATTCGTATAATTTGCCGAAAATCTGAAGTCGGCTTACAGGTTCGCTCTGGCAATAGTAGAAAATATCAGCCGGTACTTTTTTCGAATTTCAAAACCACGCTCGATAAATTCAATAAAACTACGTTTTTCACCGTCTAACGAGGGATATTCTGCTGCACAGAGAAAGAGGTCCTTTTTTCAATTACCGAAACGATAAAACTCAAATCGGGAAGAGAAGAATACAAAAAGGACAACGACCGACTTGTGTTATATAGTTGCCAGGGCGGGGCACAAAAAAAAAACTAATAATATTTTTCTCGGTCACACAATCACCGGAAAACAAAAAATGAAAATCCTTAAAAATTTTTCAGGCTGCAAACGTCTTAAAATCAGGAGATTTTCCTATTTTTTTTCTATTATAGATTTTTGACTCCCTTATCTATTGTTATATAGTAACGACAAACGACGCGTTTCTTTGAGAATGTAAAACCGGAATAGCGAAAATTTTTTGCGAACACACTTGACGGCTCAGAAAGTGAACTGATCGAGAAGGATTCGAGGACTCGAACGAGACGACAGACAACTTAACGAATGGCAACGAACCAACGTTTCTATCTGATAGTAAGAAAATTTTGTTCTCTTGACGCTCTGTCGTGTTGGGGCAAACTGTTTTCGCCGTAAAAGGATATCCAGAAATACGGAAAGTTAGCGAAGGGAAAGTTTCGTGCGAAATGTGGGGATAAGCGCAGCAGGAAGAGCGCATATACGTCAAAGTTGAATCATTCGAGGTTGACTGGAGAAATTCCAAGCCAGTATAGTATATGGTAGTAACTCTTAGGCCAATTTCGTAGACAATAGGCGCCGGTATTCCCCTGAAATGCATTACACAACAGCAATACCACGTTTTCCACGTATTATGAAAGCGAGGGGAAATCAAACTGAGCTCCAATTTCAACGGGGAATTTTTTTTCGCAAATCCACTGCAATATACGTTTTAATAATTTTCTGGCGAGTCAAAGCAACTATAAAAGGGAATATGACATCTGGATGATTTTTGGTGGAGTGAATATTCGCATAGAGTCTGTTTTCAAGGATTTTGTAAAGTGGGATAAAGTTTTGAGTTATTTCGCTCAAAATTAAACCATGCAACAATAAAAGATAAAAATATCAATTTTTCAAACTGAGTTTTTGTAAAAACATCAGGCTTTTTTGCCCTTTAAAAACTAAGCCGCAATCACTCACGAACCTGTAAACGGGCTTTCGCTAAAAGAAGTTCCACATTTAGGGGGGTTGCGATAGTGTATTAATGCCCACACGAAAAATCTATATACACCGTGACAAGAGGGAGGCACATCTGAAAAGGTGAAAATTATCGCGACGTACTTAACCCTCATCCGTATTTCCAGAAAATCCCATATTTTTAGTGTTAATTGTAACAAAATTAAGTTTTCTTGATTAATCATTATTTTTTTTATTGAGAACAGCAAAAAAAATAATTTGGCCTTATTAATAACATACAAAATTACATAAAAAAGGAATCAAGAAAATTGAACGTTGGTTCCACATTTTTCACAAATTGTGAAACGGTGAGATGGACAAGTAGATTTTACACATTTATCACATCGTACACTGTGGACATTGGAATGAGATTTTTTTTTGGAAACGATGGCAAATTGTATTCCTGTGATACTATTTCAATTCAAATAAAAAATGTGCATGAAATATCTTTTTGACGCAGCGTAATGTTTAAGTTTTTACCATTGTGTCAATTTGACACATGAACGACAGATTAAGGGATTTTTTTGTACAGCGACCATGTGACACCTAACGGTAAATCCAATTAGAAAAATTAAAAATTCATATACGATTTTTACCTTGCGCCAAAATCTCAGATCAATTTAATAAAAAAAACAAAGAAATAAGTGGATTTGAATTCGAAAATTGTGTCAAATTGACACGAAATACGGATTAGGGTTAATGGGCATCTATTAACTGTATAAAAATAAAAATTGTCCGGTAATCTCTGATACCTTTTCACATTAAAAACAGTTTTTACGAACGAAACATAACAAGACTGAGACTGCCTAAAAGATAGGGTGACCATGCGTCTCGAATTTAGGCGTGTTGCCGCCGCATTCAGTCAACTAAATTTTTGTCCCAGATTTCGCAATTCGGTGCTCTAATTTATGAAACGTCAGAAAAAATATTAAGCTTGCAAAACATATTCTACTTTGGTGGCGGATTAGTTGTAAAATAATTTTTTTTCCTGCGGCGCATTTCTTTAACAAAAATTAAAGCTAGAATTTTCAGGGAATAGTTCTAAACTTTTTTTGTGGTTTCTCATAACATTTTAGTGCAATTTTACACTGTAGACAGAAATTTATCGCCCTCCTATGATACGATACTGTCTAAAGTCTGTCAACACGCAACGTAGTGCGGCACGGTGACAGCCGCAGTCATTACCTGAACCCTAATTACGCGGTGCGGATACAGCGCGATAACACCTCGATTTGTGTTCTCATAACTTACAAATCGCAGCGAATTTGAAAATTTTTGTGCAGTAAATGTTTGTTTACGTTTCAAATTTATGTTCTTTCTTTCCGCTTGATAAAAACATTTGTTAATGTACTGTGAATGTACCGCGTCTGAAAGGAGAAACTAGACCTACTCTACGCGGCACGCTGCCGGGGTTGATCAGAGCGCAACTCATATAAGCCTCTAGCTTCTAGTACCAGCCGTCACCGCGCCGGTATGCGTAGAGAGTTATTGTGGGACATGCTTAAGACTGTTATAGTCCACGAACCAGCAAACGTAGAACACACCTCTTTTTTGTTCAAATGAGATCAGAATTATTTCATGCTTAGTTTTTTTTTCAAATTTTGTACGTATAATAAGATTTTTTTACAGAGGAATGAAATACTTAATGATTTTTAGTGAAATCAAAGACTTTGCTGAAAATTATTGCAGTTTCCAAACGAAATCAATCGTAACTTTACTAGCATTTTTGGAATATGGCATGCATGTATCTGTCATTATGTTGTATAGTGGCAGATACGTACCTTACATACCTTACACCAAAAAAGTTAGTAGGGAACATATGAGCTATAGTAGGGAACATATGAGTATGAGTTTCTATGGAAAACTCCATTGTTTTGATTAGTTTTAATTTTAGCTTGGCTTGAATTTACGATCAAAAAATTTTGATACTAACATTTTTTATAGAAATCTTGAAAACGGCTAGAAATGCAAAAACTAAAGATTAAACTGGTTCAAAATAAATCGAAGTTGAGTAATTCGCCATAGAGAAAAAAAAAACGGGGAAATTTCTAAGGGAGTCGGTTTGTTTATGGCGGCGAAATTAATTTCACTTTTTGTGTTTGAGAGTGGAAAAGCTCAAGCGATTTCAATCGATTCACCCTCATCCCCCAGCGAATTCTAGTCAGTCGACGTTGTATGACTCATTTCTACGTTGATGGGGTTATTCTCCTTGCGTAGTAGAAAATTGAGCATTGTTTCAGCTGCCACTATGTGCATTTCTGCGCTACGTACATCACAAGAATACCAGAGTATTTTATTTTAGAAAACTTTACGTACTTCCGATAAAATTGAGGATGTTGGGAAAGTAGCCAATTTATATATTAATGCGATGACTATGGAGTATATATTTTCCAAAAAAGTTGAAAAAATAGTTGTTTTATGGAAAATTTTATATAGAATTCGAAATATTTGAAATCAACTTGGCAGTTACTTTTTGAATAACTATTTTTGCGTTTGTTTTTTTGAAAATATTTTTTTTAAATAGTTTTTCTTTCAGTGAATTGTAATCGCATGAAATGTCAGAAGGTATACTCCATAAATACCAGTAGGGGAAACATTTCTCCAGCCAATTGAAACATTTTGCTCTTATATTCTTTACAAACATGGGAAAAAGCACAGAAACTGTTGGTGGTTACGAAACTTAAGTATATTAGCCGGCTTTTCGCATCAAAGTTTTTCATTTCACAAAAAGGGTAACATGATATGCAATAGTGAGTTAACATCCGGCGGGAACGGAAATGCGGTTTCAAGCAAAGAGAGGTACCCTAAATCTAGTGGTTATAAAAAACATAGGAAAACTTTTTTTTCATAAAACACGTCTCGTACACCCAGAGATCCATTTGATAAAATTTTCAATCACACATTGGAAACAGAGGTGTGCTTTGAGAGCTTGTCGACAAAGCCAGGAACAAATTAGGAAAAATTACTTACCTTCCAGTTAGCATGAAGAACTTTCGGTCTCGCAGGCATGTGCGATACGACGCTTCAAGGGGGTTAAATTGATATGAAAGTGTCCTTTGGTTTCGTGGCGAAACTTAATAATGCACCACAATATAAAATATGAAAAAAAGCTCATATACATGTCGATCGTCAAAGTATAACCAATACTTGAAGACGTTGTACTTTTTTCGTGTTTTTTGTTGCTACTTTTTTGTATTGTTGAAATTGGAATTTCCCTCAATATTCGCTTTTTATATCATTTTTATATTTATTTGATAATTTTATTGAAGGTTCTTTTTCCTGTGTACTTTTCCGCTGCTTTTTCACTAACAAATCATAATAATAAAGTAGACGTTGTCAAGGCCTCTCCGATTAATCGAAAAACATAATGGCATATTCGAAGCACGGATGCACTTTTTATGACAACAAAATTTATAAATAAAAACGATATTGGTAAACCAATTTGGGTGAAATTGTTGATTTTGTGAGGGAAACGGAACACGAATTAAATGATTTACCCCAACGGAATTTCATTTTTGTGTATCGACTGCATGTTTTACGGTATGCAAATATCTGTGTATTAATTTGTTATTACTGATTGAAATAAATTCTACTGGTGACAAAAATCATAAATATTGTTGATCCGTATTAACGGTCCGCTTTTAATAGCAATCTGTATTTTAATAGTTGGTTGTAATAAAAAATGCACGTGATTTTTTTTTTTAAATAATTAAACCGTTTTTTTTTGTTACGAGTACCTAAAGCTAATGCCCAACTGACGTTAGGCTAGTTGTTAGTAATTGTGAACTAGGGCACCACTGGTATAGTGTCAGCTGCTTATTGCACTAGCATCAAACTACACTGTAGAAAATGAATTTGAATTTAAACCGAAAAATGGGGTAAAAATGGGGTAAATTTGCAAAAACGTCGAAAAATTTGGAAAAAAAATCAGAATTTAGCTCGCACACCATTTAAGTTGTAAACTCACCCAAAAAAACATTGATCTTACACTAGAAATAGGGTAATTTTAAAACTTGCGTAAAATTTCGACCAATATTCGTATTTTTACTCTCATTTTGGGGTAAAAACACGCTCGCAGGGTATTTTTGCATTATTGTACGGACAATTTAGCCTTAACCTTATAATTCGCATAAGGTTTGTGGCATTGGAGTATAAATACTCGAATCGAGTTATACTCTACCAAAATCCTGTGTGGCGCCTGCCACATGGCAGACATGCCCGGGAAATTTGGATGTGAAAACATCCGCAAAAATAATATAATATTTTTGTTTTTGCAGACCGTATAAGCCGAGAAATTCTAATACCATTTTCGGTGTAATTTTAAACAAAAAATGTCGTAAAATTACACCTTTAAGACGCGGTTTTGCTACCAAACAGGAGGAAAATTACAACAAAAATGTGGTATTTTAAACATCCATGTCGTAAAATTACACCCGTATTGTACTTTTACTTCTTATTTAGCTTAAAGTTCCCCCGTAAAAGAGTCTTTTGTACGCCACAAAATGAGTAAAAATGCATAGCTTTTAAGCCATTACGACTCGGTGTAATTTTACCCCTATTATCGTAGGAAAATGGTTTCCTACGATTATAGGGGTAAAATTACAATAAAATTTTCTAGAGTGTAGTTTGAAACTTCTAACTTCTATCCAACTAGCAACTAGGCTGAAGGTGCGGCTCCACATGAGAGTAAATACGCGAGTAGCTCTCAAAAACTCTCGAGAGTTACTTGCAGGAGGTTGTCCATTTGAGAGTTAATTTCGGCGATTTTTCTATCGCTACTAGCAAAATCGAGTTTCTAGCGTTCTCGAGAGCTACTAGCGAAATTTAAACGCTGTTCGTATCTGGCGAGCTACTCTCCGAGAGTTCAGTGGAAGCCTGTCGACTAGAGAGTAGAATCATTTTTGACAGCTTGAAGAAACTAGCTCACGAGTTTTTGCGAGTTTCTGCGAGCGACTCTCAGAGACGTGTCGATTTGCGAGTAGCTGCTATCGAGAGGTTCTCGCCGGCATTTACTCTCATGTGCACCGGCACCTTAAGGCCAACTGGGCCCAAGATTTCTGACGTACCAAAAATGACTTGAATATAACGAGATTTGGGCCGTGTTTCTGATTTGTAAGTGATTCGAGCTTAAGAGTTTTTAGGAAAGCAAGTCCTGGGTTGTGTTTGGCAAAGCTCTGGGCAGGGCCCGATCTAGTGGGCGACAAAAGTTGGGAATTTACCAAGCCTAATATGTGCTTGGAACTGTCTAGCTTTTGATCTAGAAGTACATTTTACCCTAAATAGGTGAAAAATTCCGACTTAGGGCCCTTTTTTCATAAAAGTTGAGGTTACATCATAGTCCATTTAATTATATGACCTTTGTTTGAACACCGATTTAATTTCCCAAAAAACACCTCAAATTTTAAATATTTCTGTGCTTTTAACTGCGCAGTCGTCCTTTTGACCGATTGTGCTTTACTCCCAGTAAAAAAACATAACAAAAGCTATAATTGCCAATCTGGCAATCATTGGAGACCCGTATGGTGATATTCGTATCAAAATTCGAGCAGTTGCACCAAAATTCCACTTTGAAGTCAAACTTTCCAATAAGATTTTTTTGAATTTATTCCAATCGGATTTTGATGTATGGGAATTTTATGTAGAATCATAGCCTAAATAACTTTTGTCCTTGGTCTTTTTTGATAAAATTCACCGTTTTTGAGATATTCAGAAAAAACGATTTCGTTCGTATGGGGGATACCCCCCCTAATGGTCCATTTTTGCCCATTAACGAACTTAGCCTCGCATTTTATGAAAAACGGATCCACGCAAAATTTCAAGTCTCTAGCTCAATCCGTGCCACAGACGGACAGACAGACGGACGGACATGCAAAAATCAATTTTTTTAATCATTCTAAACTCACTGGTGTAATTAATTTTTGTGTGTGATAACGGGATCTTGGCGTTACAAACGGTAAGGCAAAGTTAATATACCCTTTGGTTTCATCATACGGGTATAAACAGTCTAACGCATGCAATTTAAATATTTCAAAAAACAAAAAAATTCTTTTTTTTAACTGCAGAAAAGAAGTCGGGCGTGAATGTGTTAAAACGAAAAAGGGTTAGAGTTCGAACATCATTATTATAAGAGTTTTAAAGATGGAGAAGTGCATAAAAACAATTTTGAATTGAAACCGAATACGATCTCAATCTTTTCACGTTTATTTGTATTAAATACAAACGTAGTCAATTAGCGATACTTCCTTAAGCTTCAAGCAATTTACAACGTGCTTATTACTTTTACACATCTCATACGCAACAACTTAACACATTTTTGAGACCAACCCTCGTATTTATACCGCACTTGTATTATGCATATTCGTATGTCGAGAAGCACACCCCAGACTAACATTTGACGCAAGAATCCACCCATTTCGTAAAGCTCGTTTCTTTTTATCCGCAACAACCCCATTCCCCCCGTTCCAGTAGAAGTCATTTCGATGAATAAGATAAATGAGGGTACATACATGCTTTTGATTTCCGTAATATGACTTTAAGTATACCACCGAAAATATAAATTATGCTCAAGTTAAGTGCTGGGAGTTTAATTTAGTTATTTAAACGTTCGAAATTTTCGGGGTGGTTTTTCTCCTTTGGAAAATCTTTGTCTAAACCAGAGATGGTTTCATTTCCTCCTTATCCGAAAAGGAAATGTGACTAAACAAATTTACAAACGCAAGTCAATATTCCATGTACAAGGAGATGTTTTTCATGTCCCTAAACGTATATATTAAACAATAATAAATGTCTGTAGACGGAAATTATTCATTTATATATAGATTGAGCGTATAATTTCACATTAATCAGGATCGCATAATTATAGAGTTAAAAACTTTTTAAATAGAATTTAATTTCAGCGGATCGTTTAGTATTAATTTACACATTTTAATTATACATAATTTGGAAACCATTTAAAAGTCAAGCCTAATTACCATATAAGTGATAGCTTCGAATGTGTGTGTGAGATTTTAAATATCTTTTTGATTATGTAACACATGGATCAATAAGTCCCGAGACTAACAATGAAAACAACATTTTTTTTGCCAAATTTTTTTTTATTCATCAATATAATCACCTTTTAGGGTGATACAATCGTTCCAACGCTTTTCCAATTTTTCAATACCATGTTTATAAAAAAAATTATCTTTCGCTTCAAAATAAGCTTCAGTTTCAGCGATGACCTCCTCATTTGAGCCAAATCTTTTTCCCTGGAGCATTTTTTTAAGATCAGCAAAGAGCCAGTAGTCACTGGGGGCTAAATCTGGCGAGTATGGGGGGTGGGGAAGCAGATGAAAGCCCAATTCGTTCAATTTTGCCATTGTTTTCATCGACTTGTGGCAGGGTGCATTGTCTTGGTGAAAAAGGATTTTTTTTCTCTGCATGTGCGGTCGTTTTTTTGCGATTTCCTCCTTCAAACGCACCAGCAAGTCAATATAATAATCACTGTTGATCGATTTACCTTTTTCGAGGTAGTCAATGAAAATCACGCCATGCGTATCCCAAAAAACTGACGCCATGACTTTGCCAGCTGACTGCTGCGTTTTCGGACGCTTCGGACGGCTTTCGCCAGCTGTGCGGCACTCAGATGACTGCCGCTTCGACTCTGGAGTGTAGTGATGTATCCATGTTTCGTCCATGGACACGTAACGACGCAAGAAATCTTTTTTATTGCGAGTAAATAGCGATAAACAGCTTTCTGAATCATCGACTCGTTGCTGTTTTTGTTCCATCGAAAGCAATCGCGGCACCCACTTGGAAAAAACCTTTTTCATGCTCAATTTTTCATGAAGGATAGTAAATGCACTTTCATATGATATCTGTGTTATCTCAGCAATCTGTTATGGGGGGGAAAAAGGTCGACAGTGTCGCAGGATACTGCCGGCCCCGTAACCCATAACAGCATCGGAACCACCGCATCTGGGCCGGTCATGTTTCGGGCAGGTGCGATGGGGTCGATGGTCATAGTAGAGCGCAACTCTGCTATGATTCGCAAGTGTACGCGTTGCCTCCTCGTGGCGATCACTGGTAACTAGGTTTCTAGGCGAAAACGCGACGCTAAAGGAGCAAACCTTGACAAAAAAACCCCAATCCAAGGTGGAACAGCATATGCCGAGGGATGAATGGCTAGTGGGTAATCTAGTCACGAATATGCGAACTCTGGACACCAGGCGACCTCCAGTTTAATCTAGCCTTCCCGTGGTAAAGCAGGGCACTGCCACGGGTGACCATCATTTCCCTAGCTACTCGTGGGAACAACATGAATACAACAACAAAAAAACAAAAACCAACACTAGAGGCTACAGTGCCTTCTAAACAGGAAGATCCTGTGGGTGAACTCGCCCAAAAAGAGACGGACAGTGAGATGGAACAGGAATCTATTCCTGCATCTCCGTCCCGTGCAGTCTCTCCACTGTCGGACGAGGGACGAGATACCGACGGCACAGAAGACGACGGGCTCACCAGGAACCTGGAGCGGCTAAAGGTAAGGGAGCCTTTCATCAAAATGAGTGGGGCCGCCAGGAAAAGGCTGAGATGGCTTTTGAGGAACGGCGTGACGAAGGAAGAGGCCCTCAAACAATGCCAGGAAAAGGTGCCAGAAAGGGTAAAAAGGTCGAGAGACGAAAGGGCTAAGCGTCCTCGCTCAGAAGACCTGACTCCAGGTAGTTCAAAGGCGCCGGTAACAAAGAGGCCCAGAACTTCCTGTGAAGTCAACAAGGGCACCACATCAGCCCAGTCGTCTACCTACAGACAAACACTGGAGGCGGTCAGAGTAGGAATACTCTTGACCAATTACCCGGAAGGTCTTCTTGGAACGGAGCAATTAGGCGCCGTACAAAAAGCCATACTATCCAGTATATTAGAGGATAAGGCAAGGGAAATCAAACCCAAATTCCTCGCAGCCACACACAAACCAGGCTGGCTACTGATGGTCTGCGAAGACCGGAAAACCGCCGATTGGCTGAAGGGGGTCGTTGCGAAGCTGAAACCCTGGGAGGGAGCATCTCTGAAAGCGGTGGAGGAGTCAGAGATTCCGAGCACCAAAATCATGGTTGCCTACTTCCCAAATAGCTCAGATGACTCCAATCCAACCATACTGAGCTATCTGGATGCCCAGAATGAAGGACTCAACGTGTCCGAGTGGAAGGTCATTGGACGAGAAGAGGAAAGACTGGCCACAGCACTCACCATCTCCATTGACGATGTCTCGGTCAGAAGACTGGAAGAAAGGGAATCCAGGCTAAATTATAAATTTGGCCTGGTTCGCTTTCGACTAAAGTCTTCACGAAGACCGGAAGCAAAGAAGGGTGAGGAGGAAAAGGGGGAGACTTCCGATACCATACCTGTGCCGATACCCTCAGGGAGCTCTAGCAGCACCAGGGATACGCCACAGTCCACGGAAGCAGACCCCGCGACAAAGCAAAGCGACACAAGCAGCCAATCCCAGGAAAAAGGACCAAAGATTCCTCCGGAAGAAAAAGCTGCAAAATCCGCGGTACGAGCAGAGCGAAAACCTTCCTCCTCTACCCAAGGGAGCAGCAGCCTACTTCGGAAGGTGGAGTCAACGCGGCCTTCGAAGGATAGAGCGGGCTCAAGTCGGAGCTTCAGGCCTAACCTGTCAAAAAGGGGCACACACAGAGGCCCCAGGACAGGGCCAAAGAAATGAGGTTCATTCAGGTGAATCTTCATCACGCAAAAGCTGCTAGTAGCGTGCTTAGCAGAAGATTCACCTCAGAGGGGCTGGACATAGCCCTGATCCAGGAACCCTGGATCTACAGAGGACGTATCTCAGGACTAGTGACGCAAACATGTAAGTTAATTTCTTCAAATTCACATGAATGTCCAAGAGCAGCGATGCTCATCAACAAAACCATAAAACACTTTCCAATTACAGAGTTCATAACACGGGACCTGGTTGCAGTGGAAGTGGAGGTGTCGACTACCCAGGGTAAGCAAGAGGTGATATGTGCCTCGGCCTATTTCCCAGGGGACACCAACACAGCACCTCCTGCAGAAGTAGAAAGCCTCATAGGCTACTGCAAGCGCAGAAATCTGCACTACATCATCGGATGCGATGCTAATGCCCACCACACTGTGTGGGGCAGTAGTGACATCAATAAAAGGGGTGAGTTACTTTTTGATTACTTAACAGCTAATGAGGTGGAGGTATCTAATAAAGGTAACGAACCCACGTTTGTGAATGTAATACGACAAGAGGTTCTAGATCTAACCTTATGTAGTACATTTATAAACACCAAAATTAAAAACTGGCATGTCTCACCAGAAGCTTCACACTCTGACCATCGTCAGATTCTGTTTTGCTTAAAAGCAGAAAGCATGCAAGAACGGGAAATTAGAATCCCGAAGCTCACTAACTGGGCCAAATATAGAGAAGAACTTGCTTATGAGCTTATCGATATAGAGAACAGGATAGAGTCAACAGATGACCTCAATGTTCTGACAAATCGAGTGAACCACGCAATACACAACGCATATGAAGCGAGTTGCCCACCAAAACAAAGGAAATCCAGAAGGGAAGTGCCTTGGTGGAACAACGACCTAGAGAAGCTAAGGAAAAGAGCCAGACGACTCTTCAACAAAGCCAAGAAAAACGGTAAATGGGAAGAATACAAAAAAAGCCCTGACCGACTACAACAAGGCAATAAGAGCGTCCAAAAGGAGGACATGGCAAAGCTTCTGCGAAGGCATAAATGAACTGCCTACAGCAGCACGCCTACAAAAGATACTTGCTAAAGACCACACAAATGGAATAGGGACTCTTCAAAAAGAAGATGGAACCTATACAGAAAGTCGAGAGGAAACTGTAAAGTTACTTATGCAAACTCATTTCCCGGACTGTCAATTCCAAGAAGATTCAGAGGACCTAACCGATACAAATAGAGGAACACTATGGCCTCATTATCGGACTAAAGGACTCGCAAATAAAATCTTCGCTAAAAGCAAAGTCAAATGGGCGGTAAGCACATTCAAACATTACAAATCTCCAGGAGGGGATGGAATATTCCCTGCACTAATCAAGGAGGGTATTGATGTGCTCTTACCGTACCTAATAAATATCTTCAGGGCGGGATATCTTTTTATGTATATCCCTATAGCATGGAGGGAGGTGAAGGTAGTATTTATACCAAAGGCCGGAAATAGGCCAGAATATCAGCCCAAATCATATCGTCCCATTAGCCTAACCTCTTTCCTGCTAAAAACGATGGAAAAATTAATCGACATTTACATCAGAAGTGAACACTTACCCAAGTCACCACTTCAGGCAACTCAGCATGCGTATCAGGCTGGCAAATCTACTATCACTGCCTTAAATAGCCTTACGCATGACATAGAGAAAGCATTAGAATCAAAAGAGATAGCAGCTTGTGCATTCCTAGACATAGAGGGAGCTTTTGACAACACCTCATTTGAATCCATAGAGAACGCGGCAACTTTGAAAGGGCTTGAACCCTCCACAGTGGCCTGGATCAAAGTTATGCTAAGCAGCAGGAAGATCACCGTCAGCCAAGGAAATGTACGTACAACGGCCAGAGCCACAAGGGGATGCCCGCAAGGAGGAGTAATATCGCCTCTGCTGTGGTCTCTGGTTGTAGACGACATTCTAAAAAAGCTAAAAGAAGCAGGCTTTAACGCTCAAGGTTACGCAGATGACCTGGCGATATTAATCAGGGGTGGCAATGAACAGAGAGTAAGCAAACTCCTGCAAAAAGCCCTAGATTTGGTCTGGAGTTGGTGCAATTTCCATGGACTAAGCATCAACCCGAACAAAGCAATCATTGTACCATTTACAAAGAGGAAAAAGCTAAACTTGAAGGCTCCATCCCTTAATGATACAATGATCAACTTCTCAACCGAAGTTAAATACCTAGGGGTTATCCTAGATCAGAAAATGACCTGGACCCCACATATAAACAAAATCAACAATAGTGCGATGCATGCATTCTGGAGTTGTAGAAAACTCTTCGGAAGGAAATGGGGTCTTAAACCAAAAATGATTCATTGGGTCTATCAATCGGTAATAAGACCCATGGTCACCTATGCTGCATTAGTGTGGTGGCCTAAAGTAGAACAAAAAACAATACAGAACAAACTCCAAAAGATTCAAAGGCTTGCGTGCCTAGGAATCACTGGAGCAATGAACACCTGTCCAACAGCGGCATTACAAGCCATATTAAACATGCCGCCGCTACATATAACAATTAAACGGGAGGCGCTATCTAGTGCCCTAAGATTATTAGCGAATGGAGCAATAACCACATCCAGTCGAACAGGACATATGAAAATACTTGATCAAATCGATGGAAGTATAACGCCATTATTACTATCCGACCGCATGCCAATTAAAACCAACTTCAACCAAACGTTTGAAGTGGTCATACCTGACCGCCCGCCAAACATGGTTGGAAGGAGGCCCAAGACTGGAGACAGGATCTCTAGTCTGGTATACGGACGGATCAAAAATGGACGGAAAAGCCGGAATCGGAATAGCAGGTCCAAAATGCAACATATCCAAAGCCCTAGGGCAATATCCATCAATCTTCCAAGCGGAGGTTTATGCAATAGAACTGTCCGCCAGAGTGTGTCTATCTAAAAGACCACTAGGACAAAAGATCTATATAATATCAGATAGTCAAGCGGCCCTAAAAGCAATCAAAGGGTACATGTGCACTTCAAAGCTCGTATGGGACTGCCTGACAATTCTGAAAAAACTAGCCGAACGCAATAAGCTCACCCTAATATGGGTGCCAGGCCACGAAGGCATCGAAGGTAATGAGGCAGCAGACCTCCTGGCCAAGAAAGGTGCTGAATCTACGCATATTGGCCCAGAGCCTTTTTGCGCAATTCCGCAGAGTCTCCAAAAAATGGAGATCAATAATTGGGAGGAAAAGGAAACTGTAGCCTATTGGGAAAGCCTCCCAGGATTAAGACAATCAAAAAGATTCATCCACTACTCCAAAAAGAGGGCAAGAGAGTTTTTAAACCTCAATAAGCAGGAGCTGAGGACAATGGTGGGCCTCCTCACAGGTCACTGCCTAGTAAACTACCACCTACACAACATAGGCATAACCGCCGACAACATTTGCAGACTCTGCCTAGAGGAGGTTGAAACTGCAGAGCACATACTGTGCGAATGCGCAGCCTTGGCGCGAACAAGGATGTCCTTAATGGGAAAGGCACAAGTACTACCAGAAGACATAAAGAGGACTCCAGTCAAAACCATTCTAAGATTCACTAAGGATCTAGAAGAGGGGTGGCTAACGTAAAATGGGGAAGTCACAATAGATCTCAAGGTCGCGGTGACAAGGGAGCGAGAAAGCACCACCCCATACACATAAAATAAAAAAAAAATAAAATATCTCAGCAATCTCACGGAGCTTCACTTTACGATCTTTCATTATAATTTTTGTCACTTCACTCACATTTTCCGGTGTAACGGCTTCCACAGGTCTACCCGAGCGTTCCGCGTCATTTGTGTCGGTACGACCACGTTTAAACTCGGCAAACCACCGACAAATCGTTGCTTTTGATGGACAAGAGTCCGGGTAACATTTTTCAATCCATTGTTTCGCTTGCACGGTGTTTTTACCCATTAAAAAACAATGTTTTATCAGAACACGAAACTCGGTTTTTTCCATTTTTTAAACAAACTACAAAACGAATTTACTCCAACCTCGATAACTCAGCTGTTTCTGGTCCGATCGACTTAAAATTTTGACACGTTGCAAGCAAAGGTTAGTACTCTAGAAAGACGTGGTTACTGGTTTACTACGAGCGTCATCTCTGGGTTAGTCTCGGGACTTATTGATCCATGTGTTACTTACGAAATTGGTTTTTGATATGATAGGATATTACTAACCTGGAAATAAAAGAAAAAACAATTTTCAATATTTTTTATTTAATTTAAAAGTTTAAAATATTAAAAAAACGTATTTAAAAAAATGATGTTTTATTAAATATCTCAAAATTATTAGAGATAAAGATAAGCCGATAAAACAAAAAAAAAAAAACAGGAAATTTTATTCCCCACTCATAAATATAAATTCATAATAATAAAGTAGACGTTGTCACGGCCCGAAGTGTACAAAATTTAATTTCAAAAAACCTTTTGTAAAATCGGACCTGACTTTTACTATTCTTGAAAAAGAGGTAGTTAAAAAATGAGCCAAATCAGGTAAATACAACGGTTGCCGATTGATTTCCATTTTAATCGACTTCGAAATAAAAGGTTATTAAATGTACTGTTTGGCAAAATTTGAATATACTGCAAAACTGATGTTGTACTTACACTTATTGGTCGGATAACAACAAATCGTGAATGTAACAATTTTCTAATAATGCCTCAGCAAATAAAAAGTTTTGATTTATTTCTTTTAGTTGAGGTGAAATAAGGAAATTTCTCCCTAGACCCACAACAACAACAACAAAAAATCAATTATGATTTATGAAGATGGAAAACATGACATTCACTTCATATACCGAAAAAAAAGTAATAATATCATGGAAATTCATTATTCTGGCTGGCGCACATGATTTCTTTCAACTCGTGAATGTCAGTTTGACAACAAACAAAAGCACAAAAGAAGACAATGAGGCGCCAACTAATCACAGAATGCCTATATATTTCATAAATTTAGCATTAGATGGAAAATAGACGATATTTTCTCATATTCATCGTCATATGCACATGACGGCTCCCCATATATGAAACATTCGAGTACATATCAGGATGGGGCTTTAATTCGAGCTCATAAAATATTAACAGTGAAATTACTTATTATACGAACACAAAAGTATTCTTTGAAATAAAATCCATCGAATACACTGTGGATGTGATACAAGTTGAAACACATATTCTAGTAAAGCACATCAAAGTAAAATAAAATCATGAAACCCTTAAATGTCGCCTGGTAAAGATGCACGAAGTATTATTACAAAGTCTAAAACAAAAACAAAAAAATAAATTGAAAGAAATATCCAGTCATCCCTTATAAAAAGCTGGTTGAAAAGACATTGCTTGGCTCCATAACTCCATATTACAAAAAAAACTCATAAGTGGAGTTGGTTGGGACGAGCTCTGTGTGATGGATTAGTCATGCGATTATTATGACGAATAGAAAATGAGTTACCGTAACAATTTTTTTTCCCCATTGAGGGAAAATATACTCAACTTCAAATTATAAAAATTTTATTCATGGAAAATGAAAAGAATATTTGCATGAGAAATTAATGTAAATTTACTTATTAAAATAAAGAAAATGGGGTTGAATATTAGGGTGGATCGTCGTTGTATGGAGTTTTTTAAAATCAAATATTTGAAAACTCCTGAGTGTGGAAAAGTTACGGAATGGAAAATAAAGATTATTGAAATTTATTTTGGTTTTTAATTATACGGTCTTCCACCTCCTCAAGAGGCCTAAAGTTTGAATAATTTGCAAAAATGGTCACTTTAATGCCTTAATCTCGGTAAGTATCCATTTGACAGCAAAATTATGTTCAACAAAATTATGGGAAATTTTGTTTTACATGTATCACCCTTAGCACCAAAATGAATAAAATTACATCTACACTGAGAAAAATAGTAATTTTTGAAAATGTTTCGAATTTTGATAAATACCAAAAAGTGGCACTCTAATGCATTTATCTTGGAAAGTATTAGCAGTGTTGTTTCACAAAGCCGTAGGAAATTGTGTACATGAACAGGGTATACAATACATGAATCACTCTTCTAAAGTCCCGTTACTGATACTATACGAGTATTTATACAAACGAGTCAACTCAACGTATTCGTAAGTTCGACTCGGCCGGACACGATGAGTTAATTTTCGTCCTTTGTTTTAAAACTATCAGGTGGCTGCGGTAAAAGTTGTGGTGCATCAGTTATAAATTTGGTTTTATAGTGAACGTAACGACGAGTGTAGTGATTGTGAGCGCAATGTCAACAAACACAAGAAATAGTGTAAAGTGCCCAATTCTCGGTGCACCAATTAATTAAAAAAATGATTTAAGTACCGATCAATTATATTTGTACGAAATGTGTGAAGGCATAACTACTGGTTTCTGCTCCGAATCATTGTTGAATCGAAATCCAGGTAAGATTAACCTATATTTCAATTAATGTGTTGAATTACTTTTTATTATTTTCTAGGTAAGATAGTGCACTCTCGATGGATCACCACAGCTAATCAGGTTCTGAGACTTTATGTTTCGATGCCTAATCCATCCGAAAATTTGGTGATTATTGCAAAGTTTATCGTAAAAGTATACGCTCCATCATGGTTTAATATTAAACTGTATCCATCATGTGTTTACGGAGCAAAACATATTTTTAAAACGATTCAGCTATCACGGTATCTTCCATCAAATTTAAAAGCCATTGTGGATCCGATAATACAACGTAATGGATATTTCGGGCATCCCGAAAATATTTTAATAGCAATGCTTGCACGACCATAAACATATTCGCGAATTAGCAATATGTCGAATAATTAAAGCACGAAAATTGAAAAAATCAGGTAATATTCGACCGTTCGTAATACCAACTTTTAATTTCGATGCAATTGATTATTTCGAGCTTATTGATTGGTCTGCCATAAGTTTAACGGAACCCCCCTTAACCTGCAATATAAGTGAGGCAGATTTAAGATTAATTGCGGATGATAACAACAGTTTTATAAATGAAATAAAACAATATCCTTGCCACACTCAGGCTGTAGAACGGGCAGTTACCGAGGTTTCACGTTCAGTCTGCGGGCAAGAGAGACGAGATGGAGTCATTAGGAGTAAATTTGATTCTCGTAAGCTAATGGCCAAATTTGAATCCAAAAAGGACTACAATTATAAAAAAAAAAACACATAAAATTGTTAATATTTCAAATAAATAAAAAAATTCAATTACAAAAATTTTTAACTGTGTAGATAAATATTTTTTCCTCTTCGAAGATTATATGTAAAATTAAATTTCCTATAACTTTGTGGAACATCATTTTGTTGGAATAGCCATATTTACCAATATTACATTAGGTTGACAATTTTTCGAATTTATCGAAACTTTAAGCTCCTTGAGGAGGTGGAAGACCTCAATAAAAAAATTAAAAAAAAACGCCAAACCTTTTTATTTTCCATTTTCCAACTTTTCCGCACTCAGGAGTTTTGAATTTCCGAATTTTGCTTCGACGATCCACCCTATTGAATATGTCGTTTGAAGAAAAATCTTCGGGTAAAACACTTTTCGGTATCCAAGTCTAACATGAAGGTCGGAGATTTTTTTCAGGCTCAAAAAAAAGTATATACTTGAAAGCATAAATAAAACAGTGTCAAAGTAAAAAGAAAATTCAGTCAATTTTTCCCTGAAAAAAAAATCCCGAAAAACATCGGTCCGTACTTCTTCCAAAACGAAACTGGCATTGCCATAACCGTCAACGGCGAGTGCTACAGATTGATGATAAGTAACTTCTTGTGGCCTAAGCTGGATGATATGTATATCGACAACATGTGGTTCAAACAGGACGGCGCTACATGCCACACAGCGCATGCCACGATGGACATTCTGCCCGAGCGATTTCAGGGCATGGTTATCTCGCGCGGCGGTGACGTGAACTAGCCCTCGAGATCGTGCGATTTAATGGCTTTAGACTTCTTCCTTTGGGGCTATCTTCAATCGGAGGTCTATGCAAATAAACCGCAAACAATTGATGCAGTCACAGCCAACATAACGAACGACATCCAGCAAATTCAGCCAGATTTATGCGACAAAGTTATCGAAAATTGCACCTCCTGAATACGTTCCACCAAGCAAAGCCGTAGCGGACATTTGAACGGCGACGTTATATTCCATACTTAATGCTATAAAATGTTAAAAACAAAAAATTGAGTGGATATCTGACACACAACTAGTTTTATTTACGTTTAAAAATCGAGCGTCCTTGTTGAAAGACCCTTTATAAGTAAAAAGCAAAATTTTACAAGTAAAAATTAAAACTTTTGCCCGTTTTCCGTTAAAAAATTTATTTAAAATTCGGTTTGCTTTAAAAAGGGCGTGCATCCTTTTCCACCAACTTTATCATCGCTGACTGGTTATTTTGCATATGAAGTTTCATGATTACTTTTTATGAGACACGTTTACCGCAAAGCCATATCACTGATTATGGAGCCACTGTAAAAGGGACCCCATATTTCTTTCCTGTCGCCACACTGTTTCATGTCACAAAAAGGAATTCACAATGGGGTTTATGGTGAATGCGATATTGCAATTCTTCCTGCCCTGTCGCCTAAGTTGTCCCTTGCAAACGTATTACATACTCATCTGTGGTGCACACATGCCCAGACAACTTGAAGGAACATGCAGAAGATTCCTTGCATACAGAGACATATACGAAAGGGTAACAGTATAGCAAACACCTTTCCCCAAGGATTCTTTTCACCCTTATTAAGTCAGAAAGTCGCTTCCGACAACACCGAATACTGACTTGTATGCAGTTTTACATTTATTCGATGCACACGCAAATGTTACTTATTTCGAAGCGTAGAAAGTGATTAACGGGTTGAGCTCTTCAGTATTGTTTTTACATCCCTGACACCAAATAAGGGTTACTTTCGGAAAGATTGTAAAAGTTGAAGTGCAAAAGATTTTTTTCCCTTGGTTCCACAAATACCGCGCCCTTTCTGATTATTCTCTGTATTTGAATTGATGGTGATGAATGCTCTTCAGACAACTGTTCATAATTAAAACTGTATGCCATACATATTAAAATGGAGAAAGATTATGTGCGTTTGTAATACGGACAAAATTAAAAGAACAATTTTGTAGGGTAAATATCATACTAGATAGTGACGAAAAGAAAATAGAAATCTTCTAATCTCTATTTAAGCAATTATTAAAAAAATCTTCACATATAAAAAAATTATGATTTTTATACATCCTTAAGGTGCCGCTCCATATGAAAGTAAATGTCGGCGAGAACCTCTCGATAGCAGCTATTCGCAAATGGACACGTCTCTGAGAGTCGGTCGCAGAAACTCGCAAAAACTCGTGAGCTAGTTTCTTCAAGCTGTCAAAAATGATTCTACTCTCTAGTCGACACGCACCCACTGAACTCTCGGGGAGTTGCTCGCCAGATACGAACGGCGTTTGAATTTCGCTAGTAGCTCTCGAGAACTCTGTTTTCAAGACCAATATAAAAATCAAGATATTGGTCTTGAAAACAGAAAAATCGCCGAAATTAACTCTCAAATGGACAATCTCCTGCGAGTAACTCTCGAGAGTTTTTGAGAGTTACTCGCGTATTTACTCTCATGTGGAGCGGCACCTTAAGGATAACGCGAATGTCCCTTTTTCCACTTTTTTTTGGGAAAAATTAGTATTAAGGGTTTTTGAGGCTGGGAATCTCGAATTTGATGTCAAAATTATGAAATGTTTACCCGAAAAATAACCTAATATCCAAACAAATAAATTTTGGATGATATTACGGCACGTGAATGGATCTATGGGCGCGTTTAGACCGGTGCTAAGTTGGCAATTTTTTCAATGTAATACTGGTATAAATTCGTTTTATTTCAGCAATGCCTACCAGCTTAGCAGTGGTATTTCAGCACTGCTATCTCTTGGCGCTGACACATAGTAGCAAAATTTACTGTTTGTAAGTTAAATTTTTACTTTAAACTTATATTTTGGCTCTGTGGAGTTTATTTCTGTTTTTTCTAATCCTTTTTGGCTTTTTTTATGCTATAGATTGCAAAAATTGTACATAAATGCAAAAAATTGACAATATACACTTTCTAGTTCAGCACCGCCAGATTGGCAGTGCCAAGTTAGCTCGGTCTAAACGCGCCCTATGATGACCAAAGGAATTTCTTTTCCATACATTATGTATAAAATATGTTGATCAAAAAATTACTTCAACGCATTTTCAGTGGTTTTTCGCTTGCAGCAATATTAGATTTTCAGACCAAAAAGAATTATGTGTCATTTAAAAAAAATATTTTGATTTAAAAAAAAATATGACGCCGATCAAAAAACGAATTTCATTGAAAAATGAAGTTTTCAATTAAAATTCACTTTTTTCATAATTTCAACATTCACAATGCACCCCTAGAAAACTAATTGCTGTTGTCCATGAACATGGGACAGAATCACTTTTCTGCCAGAATAACAACGACAAAAAAAAGCTTTTAATTTGCGTGACTTTATTTTAAAATAATACCAGCGACTGATTTTGTTGCAAAAAAAAAAAAAAAAAAAAAAAATATTGCCCCAAAGGAAAATGGATTTTTTTTTCTAGATTTAAACATAGAGAGAGCGGAATAGTTTTTTGTGCTTATTTTCCTTGACCTAAAAAATTGGTCTGGCTGTACAATTACACGATATTGCACATCATCGTCATTTTCATCAACGCGCATTTTATATATTTTTTTCATAAGGGATATATTGTATTGTAGTAAACTGGAACCTATTGTTAAGGGCGGTTTCAGATAATGCAAAAGCTCTTTTAGTTTGTTTTAGATATTAAGGGCGAAGAATGCTAACCGTAAAAGCTTGAAACGTCAAACAATAAATATACCTTTATATAATCTTAAATACGTTCAGGAGGCCATTAACCTGTCTTTTGTTCATATGAATTTAGTCTTGGAACAATTTAACCAAGTAAAATACAACAGCAAATAATAAACTTTTTTAAAGAATTCATTCTACTATCTGCATAAAATATTGAAAATAAAGGATTTACAATCAGACCGGAGAGATTTTCACTCATCTGATAAATAGTCTTCTATTGTTCAGGTTTTCAAATGCACCACAGAATGCATTTTAAAGAAACATGCAAGATATTTTCCATCTATTTTCATGAGATGATGATGATCCACCTTGGCTTACATCTGAATTACGTAGTTTTGCCTGATGATTCGCACAGGTGCATTTTAAGTTTACGGCTGGAAAGGGGAAGCAGTGACGACAGATACCAAAACCACCTATAGAGATAGCAGTGATGTATCATTGCATTTGTTAGTCATGCGGACGGATCCTTATACCTCCTCCTTCTGGCAGACTTCGAAAAAGGTGAGAAATGGGTTGCAACATTTCTGACTCAGAGTCGCGGAAAATTCGTCTCACCATACACACGAGAGCGCGGCGAAAAGTTTCGGGACATACTAGAAAAATATATAAGGGACTGGCCATAAAATACGTCATGATAATTTTAGCATTTTTGAACCCCCTCCGTTCGACAAGCATTTTCTTGAATTTTCTGACGTTATAATAACCCCTTTCGCCTTTGCCCCAAAAAATCTGACGTATAAACAGCCCCCTCGATTGAATATCAATAAATTAACAGGTTGATTATCTTAGACGCGTCACTTTCCGTGACTCGAAATTGCCTGTTGTTGTTGGTACAAAACAACAAATACAATAGGCAAAATTCGAGTCACGCGTCTAACCCGGCCCTTACACGCGACTATAAAGTCTGTCAGTAGCACAGACTTCAAATGTCAAATTATTGACAACGCAATAAAATACATTTAGCGAACTGGCAGTCAGTGCATTTACACGAGACTGTGTCAGCGACTGTGTCAGCTCTACAGACGCGTGTAAGGGCCGGGTAAGATAATCGACCTGTAAAACATAATTAGAGCTACAATTGCCAGGTGCCAATCGTCAAATATACTCTAAAAAAATCCATTTGTTTGGGAGAGGGGGGAAGTAGTGGTCCGCTTGGATTTTGGTGTATGGAACGGTTATGTGAAATCATATTCTAAACACATTTCGTCCTTATAAATTTTGAAATTGAAATTGTTATTGCCGTTGTTTATCACCCATTAGCGATTTATTCATTAACAAGCAAAAGAAAATATTCCAAACACATTTAGTCCTTATAAATTTTTCGATACGATGTACCGTTTTCGAGAAAAAGAAAAAAATATTCCATTTGTATGGGAGAGGGGGAAGGAGTGGTTAAATTGGACAAGTTATGTTCTACCTATTTCTCAAAAATGAAGTTTCACTTTTCTTGTTCCTGAAAGCTTTGACTCAAAAAAATCACTCTACCAATTGAACTGAAATTTTCATTTGTATTTTCTTAGTGGAAAAAAGTTTTTTTTTGCCACACCTGAAACTTTACACCCTATCCTCGTTCGAGTACCTTTGCATCCAGTCATCTGTCAGACCATCGACAGGACGACTCATCTCTAGTAGGATTTCGCTCGACTTTATAGGTGGGCTTAGTACATGAGCTGGGAATTACCTTTTGGGAGATGAATCTAACACGTGGATGCCATAGAAATTAAGAAGATATGCCATAATACACGTAGTTCCAAAAGTACTTGTATATCTTTATATTCAAAGATATGTCGTTTTTGGATAAGGAGGAAAAGGAAGGAATAGCAAGAAATGAGTTTCCAACAATTTTCCACCACATATACGAATGAAGATGAAATTTACTATCCACAATGGGGCGAGAGGATCACCGGTCCGAAGCAAAATATTGCAATTTATTATAGACGTGTGTACAAGTTTTATTTTTCTTCGGTCTTAGTCTATGTATCGTCGGAGAAAATATATTTTCTGAAATCCAGCTGATATATTTCATGGTGGTGAACCGAAATACCTACTAGTGAAAAGCTTTTCAAATTATTTTTGTATTTTGGGGCTGTGGTTGATCTACTACGGAATTATAGAAAAGGAGGAAATCCTTTTGTAGGTTTTACTTAAAATAGATAGTAGTAAATGTTGCAAAAATCAAAAATTTTGAAATTATTTTCTACAATATTTTTTTTTAGGTATTTAATGTTTTACACATCACCGGAATACGGAAATTCCCAAAAAACAGCTTTAAAATTTTCTTATCAGTCACTTAAGTTATACGGCTGTACTTTCTGAAAGTATAGTCTAGGAAATACAAATTTGCATCAATTTTAAAAGAGTTAAATTTTCACTAGTGGCGCATTTATTTTAAAGAATTTTACATTTCATCGTCCTTTTTTTAAAGAGTTCGCTTGCGGCGCATTTGTCTAAAAAATTATAAAAGCCTTATAGTATTACGATTAAAGTTGAAGAATGGTGCGCAGATCCTATTATAGATTGAAATTTCGGAAAACGTGGACCGCAAATGGAAATGGGTGGAGAATCCATGCTTGAGACAATTTGACATCCGTATAATTTCCTCTTCTCCTTGGCACAACATTTTTAGGGGGGTTTTAGGGGTTCCTCAAATGTGAGTTTTCAAAATTTTCGTTTTTGAATCGCAATCAAAATCAGTTTTACATGGATTGTGACATTTGTGAGGTTTAAAATCTTTCAAAAGCAGGCGCCATGATAAACAATCTAACCCGATCATGATATTAATACACACAGTGATAGTTTGCATCACTCATGTTGGTAAAGGAAATGTTCTGCCTTTCAAAACTCAGCATTCCGTAGCTGAAATTGAATATAACGAGCTGTCCATAAAATATGTTACGTTGATTTGAGCCTTCTCAGACCTCCTGCCCCTTTTCTTTTATCAAACTTTTTCGTGATTTTTTGTACGGAGTTTAGTGCCGTAAACATAAGATTCTTTGAAATTTCTTAGCACAAATATATGAATGTTGCCAAAAGTATTTTTTTTATAATGCTACGCCTAAAATTTTATCCAGTTTTATTTAAAATTTTCCAATTTAAATTGCATCTGCAGTGAAATTGTCATTGACCTTGTTTATCACCCATAAGCGATTTATTCATTAACAAGCAAAAGAAAATTATTTTTAAATTGATTTCCAATGATTTTCCTATACATTTCGTCCGTATAATGCAGCTAAACTATTGATATATGAAACCATTAAGTACCGGTGGAACATCTGCAACAAAACACCTTAATAGTGCTGCACTTCACTTCAAAGGATTCAAGAACAAAAGGAAAAAAAAACCGGAAAATATTTAAAGCAAATAACTGCATAAGAAAATCTCAACAAATATAAGAGGTTTTCCGCCTTAACACAAGAAGGCAAATCTTACCGGTAAATAGATAAGATCGGAAATCACGTCTGTGTTTTAACCTTCATGCACTGAAAACGCTGAACTCTGACATAGCAACAAGAGAAAATGTCGGGTCAATTTTCTCTTCCCTATGGGCAAGATGGTGAATGCCGAAATGTCGATAGCAAGTGCCAAATCCTTCATACATCCTTTTTGTTGTATGTCGGCGTGAATCCGCAGCATCCGGCGTTATTATCGTTGCTTTTCGCCTGACTGCGTCTGGTGGTAGAGGGAAAGGAACACGAAGGGGATAAACATATGTTTTGTAAGCCCCTCATTATATCAGGGGAGCAGCTAAGAAGGACATGAGAGGAAACCATAGTAAAAAAGTACAAGGAGAAGAAATTGAAACATCCTTCAGACTTTCGCTTCTGTCGATTTGTACAAATGACAAGAAACAGGGAAAAACCTTTTTAAAGCTGCTCTAATCCTACAGTTCGCCCCACTCAGCCGCAGGCTGAGAGAACGAGGCATGGATACGAACACAAAAACAGTAAAATGATGACAAAATGAAATAAAAAGTCAAGACTTTGAGGGGAGATCAATAACAAGGAGACGTCATACCCGAAAAGGACATTCGCAAAAAAAAAAAACTCAATTCCAAGTATAGAATCTATCCCTGTGTGCTCCCGCTCTCCGCATCCATTTGAAAGTGACACGGTATCTTTGTTGCACACATAGTAGAAATGCCCCAAAGACATTGAACACATGTTTCGTCAAGGATATTTCACAGCTATATGACAAAATTAAACTAAACGAAGGAAAAAGAAGCAAACATCGAGTGTAAAAATAGAAGGAAAGAGCCTTCGTGCTGTAAGATAAGGGCATCCTTGAAAGCTCACCACTATGACTCACATTTTTTATGACCCAAGCCGATGAGACACATCCGAATGACATCGACATGAACCCGCAACGAAATTGAACTTTGCGGGCGAGGTTTGGGGAATTTACGAAACAAATTTCATCTTCCCAGACGTTGGCTATTCAATTCCCGGGGCATGTCCTATAGGACCTGATTTTCATTCGCTTTGAAGCACTCGGAACGGCTGAGTACAACAAAGGATGAAGTTTGAAGACTCACCACAATTTTATCGAAGCATCATCTTCAGCATTATAGGAAAGCAGAGAAGCAAATTATTCAATCGATGGCGTGTGTATAGTAGTTTCGAGTTTGCAAAATGAACCTAAAATGTTTAGGAATCTCGACACAAGAGCTTCCTACAAAACTCAAGTGTTTTTTTTTTTGATTCATTGTTAAAAAATCGAAGACTGACGATAAATTCAATTATCAGAAGACAACGGATATAGACTCACCGCTTTGCTATGACATCTTAAACTGATTGTAAAGGACGATGCTACTAGGCAATATTTTCTTTCATAGGCTTTTCTTATGAAAATTTATCGACAGACACACCCATAAATAAGAGATGTGATAAAAATACGTTCATGAAATATGTCGCACTTTTAGCAGGAAGCGCTCTATGGTAGTGTGACGGCAAAATTAAATGCCACATAATTAAAGTGTTAAGGGAGAGGAGTAAATGTGTTACGGGGAAGGAGGAGAGCTCCGAAAAGCTTAAAATTAGCTCGACGTATTTTAAAGACTGCCCCTTAGTAATCGGCGCTAAATGATTTTTTGCAATGCGCTTCGATCAGTGTTCAAAACGCTCCCATTTGTAGTCTTTCGTTCTGCTCCTAAGGCCTACCCTACACGCGGCAACTTTAAGCGGCGACTTTTCTTAAGTATAGGCGAGAGAAGTGAGGGGCACCGCTTCCCTCACTTCTCTCCCCTATACTTTAGAAAAGTCGCCGCTTAAAGTTGCCGTGTGTAGGGTAGGCCTAAGGAGGCTTTGAAAACAATGGAAAATAAAAATCACTCTCTAAAGAACGAAATTCGACATTTCAGTAAAACGCTCCCAAGAACGAGAACGAAATTATAGTTTTTACGTTCTTGCTCTTAGGAGTTTTATATTTGCATTTTGTTTTTACGTTCTTTGAGAACAGAACGTTAATGCTGGGAGCGAAATATCGTTCTCTCACTATTAAAATACATATTTATATGTGTGTGTGCAGTGCATCATACCAAAAAGCCATCGCTCGAGGCTTTCATTCATTTTTATGCGAGACCCACACACCGCTTTGAACAAGGAGCGAAAACTTAAATAGAAATCATTTCGTTCTTAACTTGGGAGGGAGAACGAAAAATGTGCATAGCTCGTTCCGACTCCTAGCAACAGTACAGCGGAGCTGAAAATTTCACTCTTTACAGAACGATTGTGTTTGAAAATCATTTTCGTTCTCGAGAACGGGAGTCGGAAAACGCAGCAAGCGTTCTTGTCGTTGGGAGCGAAACTTTTAAGAGCGAAAAGAACGACAAAACAAAATAAAGTTTTGAACACTGGCTTCGATATGTTCTCAGAATCGTGAATGAAAGAATAGCTTGAATAAAATGTTCTTCCGCATCCAACATATTCTCTTGATTTGGCACCTCCCGAAAACGTATCTTTTCCGTTGGATATAAAATGCGCTTGTTATTATAAACAAATGTCTGGATTATTGAACCACTGAAAAATACAAGCGCTTTTAATGCTGAATCTTCTTACAGTAGAACCTCAACTACTCGAATATTTTTATAACTCGAAGTTGTTTTTCAATACTCTTGGACAAAATACAAAATAACTGTAACAAAATGAACTGAAATCCTCGATAACTCGATTTCGACTCAACGAGTTTGGAATGCATTTTAAAAGATGCTGAAAAAATGGAAAAATTGTTGACTGATGCATAACTCACCTTCCTATTGAATTAAATGCATGTTTCAAGCAACAAATCGATCAAAACTAATGGGCAGTTTACATCGGGCTGGTTGCTAGTTAATAGCATCTCAGCTAGTAACAAGGGCAAAACTTCGAATTTTCCAATTAGTTCTAGTTAACCCTTTGCTTGGAAAGTGACTTAGGTCTACAAGCGACCATGGATTTAAAAACATTCATTATGTTGAACCGTGAAAGCGTGAAATCATATTTAATCTGACAATAACTAGTTCTGTCCTAGTCGACTAGTCCAATGTCACGTGAGCACTAGACTAGCACAAAACGCAAAACTGAGATATTTTTTTCAATTTGGTAAATTAACTTATTTTATCAGTAAAAGTAGCAACCAAATTCGCTGTGGATTCATAAAAATTAAAGCTTTAAATACAAAAGACTAAATGATTTTTTGTACATGTAATAAGATACGCTCTCACATATAAAATAAGGACAGCATAATAAGACAGCGACGGAAGTGATATTACATACATTGTTTTTGTCGTCTATGGAGATCCCTCGAGGCACAGGATTTAACTGGGAACGAGAGATTCATCCACAAGAAATCATCTTCTTAAGCTTTATAATGTCAAAGTCGGGACTCGTATATCTGCACGATAAAATAAGCAGGAAAAACAGCTCAAATTGTTGGTGAATGCTATAATTAAAAATGTTTTCCATTCTCGATCTAGCCGAGATGTAGCTGCACAATCGAAAGTATCATTTATATAAATGTGTGCATATGTGCTCAAGTAGAAACCCACCCTCAGTTTATTCCAGACTCATTGTTTGTGCACACATCCCGGATTATGACATTAGAAATTGCTTTACCAGCAGGAAGTTGATGAAATATGTCCACTGGGAAATATTTTATGCTATTATTAAATTTTTTCCCCCCATTCAACAAAAGTGTCGTCATTTGGTATAAAATTTTAGTGCGCTTTTAACAGCTCAGGATAATTATTTTATAGTGCCATGAAAATGTTGCTGTGTGTATATTAAGGACATTTAAAAATAATGCCGTAAGATAATAATTTCGGTAAGGGAATAAATTTACTGGCTTCAAATTATTTGTGGCTAATATTCTTGGTGAATTTTACTAACGTTTTAATTAAAATTTTAGACCATTCATAACGTAATTTAAGAATTTTATTTTGATGAAAAAGATAACATTTTAAAATACTGCAGTTTATTGCGGTTATCAATGGGTCTTATGTCCAGTTGACATTAAGCTAGATGCTAGTTGACCTTAGCTGAATAGTGACAACTGTTTCTTGAACTATCATCAAACTAGTTGAAGACTTCCAACTTTTGTAGCAGGTGCCAGCTATTGTCAACTAGTAAATAGCCTAATGTCAACGGGGAATTAGTGCAGAAATACTGAGCTGGTAAGCTTTGAGTTCAATTCCAGCCCGTGGTACGACTCTGCTCTTGGTAGGGTTGCAAACTTTACAAATGTTTTTTAATGATTCCTAGTTTATGTTCAAACTTTAGCTAATCGCTGTAATTAAAAATTTTGAACACGTTACGCCTGCACACAAAAGCATTTTTTTCTGCAAAAGTCAGAATAATCGATAAGTACTTAACAGAGAATAAAAGCTTTTACACATTTGCGCAATTAAAATGATCATATTCTCTATAAATCAAATCATCACATAAAGCCATTTAAAATGAAATCTTGTCTGTGACAATTAATTTTGTATTGTAACTTGGTGTAAAACTGTTGAGGGGAATTCATTGACACCAACTTACACGGCAATAAAATAAAAAGTATATCTAGGGCCAACCACCAACCAACCAACTTCAATCTATCCTTCAAGAGGGAATTGTCTCCAACCGGCAGATAGCAGAGATACCATTACCATTAGCACAGAAAATTCTGTCCGGATGGTGATAGGGAACAGAAGTTGCTTATTGTCAACGCTATTAAAGGGGTTCAAATTCAATTAATTATGGCGTGTAGTGTGTATCGCCGTACGAGTTTCCCTCATCCTTCCCATCGGGCATGATATAGAAATCAGACAACCATCAGGGATCCACTTTATATGAAAAGCACTCTCAAACTTCCCCTCTTCCGAACGCTGAAAATATTTCTATAGGCCGAATTTTAACGCTACTGTTTCCTTGTAGTCGATTTTTAAGTCGGAAACAGCTTTTCACACAGAAAAAAATATTTTACAAACAGGGAATTTTACCATGTAATTGAGGGGGATACGGGAATACCACTTATTCACACTAGCAATGGAACCGGGTAGGGTCTATAAAACGAAAACAGCAATAACAGTTGAAATCGTTGCAAAACCGAAATAGTCTAATTCTTGAAATGAAATAAAAAAGGGATAAACTTAATGCACAGAATTTTTGTACACTGTAAAAACAAAAATCCAAGAGATCGAGATATGTAAGAATGAACACATTTTCCAAAATTTCCAAAAAATAACTGTCCATAAAATATTGTAATTTTCTCTTTTAAGAACCTTCCCCTACCCTTTCTAAGTTTCGATTTTTTGTACTGGTTGTAATCCCACCGTTGACCCCTCTTTCCCCTTAAATGTATAATGTAATTTATAGAAAGCCCCAAAAACCCGGATTTTTGTTAAATCGTGTAAGGACGGGTGGGGTCAACCAAAACACAGTGAAATTATCTAAACGTATGTTTATTGACAACTGCCTTTACAATTGATCTGACTTTCGTACACTCAGAAAAATGGAGGCTAACTCGACGACCTACATACGGCGTAATTGGCCTCGGGCAGGCGCGCGTTCGCCTGCATGTGGGCAAGTAAAACTGAGTTGACCTGTGGTCGGAGAAATTCTGAAATTAAGCCACCAGCAGGTGAAGTAGGGCATTGGGAGCTGCACGAGTTGACCTTAGATAGGTTAAATCTGACCGCTAGCTGGCTTACAGAAACCTCTGTAAGGTCAGAGTTAACCTGACAAAAAGTTGACCTGGACATTTTTCTGAGTGTACGTACAGGGAATAAAATTTGAAAGGACAATAATCTTCTACAATCGGATTTTGGTTTATTTTAAATTCCGGTCGAATTTAGAAATTACAACAATCGCGATAATTCTTACAGTGTAGAAGGAATTAAATTCCTTTTACCAGTTTGGTAAAATCTTTGATTCCACAGCTTTCCCATTTCAACACCATCGAGAGCCACAAAAGATTAAGAATGGACTGAACCCAGCCTTGTTTTATTGTACACAACGACAAGAATGAAACATTCCCTTCCACTTTTCATCCCTTCCCCCAGCTTATCTACATTGTTTCAAAGTTGATCCTAAAAGGACCCAAATATTGTACAATAATAAAAATGAATTCCGTAAACTTTTATTGCTTGTATATATACTTCGAAAAATGGTGAAATTTCACCAGTGGAAAACAATTTCGATGAAAAGAATATGTAAGATGCCGATCCTTGACCTCTTTCGGATTTCTATTTTCCCCTTCGTCTCATACTCCGATGAATGATGACGCTATCGAATGGTTGTTCAAGACGGTTGAATCGTCTACAATGACGCTCGTTCGTGAAAGTATAAAGAAAATCACCTGGCATCACGTTACAAAGAGCAGAACACTCTCCGTGAAAATGGAATAGCATTTCTTGGAAAAGGATACTTTGTAACTTCAAAGACCGTTGACTCGGTAAGAAATCTATTTAATTGTTCAATTGAGTCTTGCGCCTTCTTTAAATCGCCACCTCAATCATCTTAAACGAACCGCTTTTAAGTTGCACATCAATTTCGGGGTAAATGAACTCGAAGAACGATCCTTTTAAACGATATCGGTGTCGTTTTCAAAAACCAAAATATGTGGATTAAAAGGGAGCAACCCAAAACCATACTGTATATAATTTCCAATGACTATAACTGTACAACAATATAGAGGATTCAGTAGGAAATTTTAGTACGGAATATGGAAAACATTCCATCTCATCTTCAACCCTCGATTTTTCACCCTTATTTATCCCTTAATGACAGTCAATAGCGTGCTGTTTGCTGGTAAATATTTTGTGTATCGATAAAGCTTCTAACGGACAGATTTTGTTCCACTTTAAAGTTAAACAAAATGAGAAAACACAAAACTCGTCCTTCGCGTTCCCGATAAGTATTGAGATTTTTCAAACCGATATTCATACGCATACACACACAGTTGAAGTAGCAGGTTTCATGGTGGATACGGCGGTTACCACAAAAATCCATTTTCAAGTCCCATTTTCCATCCCGATTTGGCCATTAGTTGTTCTCGGTTCGAGAATCGGTGGCGGTCGATTGAATAGATTTCCAGCGTATTGTGGCTATTTTCACGCCAGTGTAATTTGATGGGGGATTTTCGATTCACATAATTTCATGTTTTCGACCAAATAAATTAATTAGGTATTTGAGTGCCTTTAAATTTTTTTTTAACTCAAAACTGATGGGTGAAAAATTAAATGAGTTCCTGGTGGCAGAGATTTTCTACCAGTAATTTTCACTTTTAGTGATGGGATTTATCGATCCCAATTTATGACAAAATATACGAGGGTAGAGCTATATGGTACATCAAGTGTGATACGCAATTTTTAAAAACATCCATAAAAATTTGGACTTTATTTTCTTCTACACAACACTTTTTTTTACATTTGCCCAATCAAATAAATGAAATCGTAAAAATAGTGTGTAAATAAAAATCTTTTGTAGAACGGAAAAAACATCTAAATTACTTGCTAAGCTATGGGTCGAGTTATGAAATGTAGCAAATGCTTTTAATAAGGATTTAGCTCCTTTTAGTATGAAAAAACGATGCACGATTTTGCCCCTAAACTAACTTTTGAATCAGTGAAGTTTTCATTTTGGTTACTTTTTGGAAAGGGCACAGTCTCTAGTTTCATCCGTACAGGACTTCAAGAGCCACCGAATTACAGGGGGATGGTGAGGGGTTAACGAACTTTCTCGTGGGTACAACTCTCATTTATGCCATGATTTCTGTGAAAAATCACGAGACAGTTCGTTAACTCCTCACCATTTCCCTGCAATTCGGTGGCTCTTGACGCCATATATGGATGAAACTAGAGACTGTGCCCTTCCCAAAAAGCCTTCAACCAAAGTGAAAACTACACGGGTTCTTGCATGGTTCTTTCATGAAAATTTTGTACAAAGATCTATCGAACTCCCAGTAATAGCATTTAAAAGATTTTATTCACCCGGCCTCATGACTCCTTGGGTGAAAATATTTGCCATGTCTGGAAGAAAGATAAGATTTGTTGTCAATTCTTGTTTTTTTCTTCAGTTTGAGTACAGGAGTGGTATTCCGTAACTTGTTTCAAGCGTTTGTTTCGAGTTAGAAGAAAAAGTGGTATTCGCTGTCTCTGTTTCGACCAAAATAAATGACAGGGCAAAAGAGAGCTAGCGAATACTATTTTCCCTTTTAACTCGATACAAACGCTTGAAACAAGTTATGGAATATCACTCCAGATATTTTTTCAATCTCTTGAGCCGTTTTCGAGAAAAACAAAGTGGCTCTAACTCGAAAAATACCTAACCGATTGAGCTGAAATTTTGGCTCATCTATTTCGTGGGAACTTGGCTCAGAGGCGTAACTTTAAATTCTGGGTTCTGCGTGAAAAATACTTGTGGGACTCCAAAAAAATTAAAACATTTTTTAAATCGGCGTTTGACAACCAAAATATCGAATTTTTTTTGGGATCTGAAATTCTGAGAGGCTTTCCTTGTCATTTTACGACACCTTTTAAAAAATATACGAAAAATCCCATAAAAGAACTTTAACTTTGGTCTCACTATAACAAATTTTGTCCGCTAAATCTTTCAATACTTTTCAGCGTTTCAAAATTCAGGAACAGTGTTTTTCAAATTTAAATTCCCAGTACTTTTTTTTAAATAACCTTCAATTTTTACATTGATCACACAATCGTAAAACTCGTTGTATGCATTCACGAGAAGAAAAATCTTCAATTGCAGTTTGAAATACATAAAAAAAAACTTTGCAATGTAGAGCATAGTAGAGAGAATCAAACGAAATATGATGATGGTTGGAGGAGATTTTCCGCCACTATACAAGTTTAAGAGCCCACTTTAAAGTCGTTTCTTTCTAGAAAATCTGGTTTATCCGCCCTTTCATATTTTCTCGTGGATTTTTTTTGCAGCATTTCCTTTTAAGGGGGGTCTCCCCAACGCGACGTTTGGTCTCCGCATCTAAATCGTTTACACATTCTCGACATTCGATTCAAAACATCCAGACAGTTTTTGTAGTTGGCGAAGTTTATTTCAGAAGATACCAAAGTATTTCTTAGCGTCGTCGTTTAATCAACATATTGAGGTAAGGTGGAATTGAAAAAAAAAATTGTTCCTTAAACATGAGAGAAAAATTAATAGAATGCATTGCAGACGTTTAGATCTTGTCAATGTAGAACAGAATGATGAAAATGAATTTGTTGATGTCTGAAATAAACTAGTTTAATTTTTTAGGTTGAACTAAAATTTTATTGTGGAATTTGATGATATCGGCGTACAGAAAAAGATATAGGGGAGACCGGGGCAAGTTCTAACAAATTTTGAAGATTGGGTCAAATTTTTTTTAACAAGTAACATTTTTGATATTGTTTTTATATCTAGCCATACTGTAGGTCTTCAGGTATCATAAGAAATAAAAAAAAGTTTCAACCAGGTAGTCACTATATGAAAAAAATCATTTTTATGAAAAAATGTCATCTGTTAAAACTAACCCCGGTCACGGGGCTAGTTTTAACAACGATGGGGTAAGTATTAACATTAGTTTTACCATGGAAATAATTAAAAGAAAAGAATTTTTCTTCACAAAAATTATAAAATAAACAAAATAAATATCATTTTAAATTCAAATATATTAATTATCACAAAAACTAATAAAATGAACCAAATAAATATCCTTTTCAAGGAACAAAAATTGACAAAAAAAATTAAGTCGTTTTAAAAAACAAAAACAATTATTATTATCTAAAAAAAAGTTTCAGCGAAGCTTTTTTGTACATAATTTGTATCTATAAAAACATAGTATGAGAATTCGTACACTATGTTGTCATCGTCAGTATGTATTAACATGTGTTAATACTTGCCCCATGGGTTTGTTAATTTTAGCCCCGACACTACTTTTTTTGAATTGTTAATCATACTAAAGATATAGTTAAGGATTGTAATAAAACCAAAGGATATTATTAATTATAGCTTCATTAACTTACATTATCGACAAAGTTATATTCAATAATATAAAAAACTAAGACAGAAATCAAAATATTGCAAACCATAAAAAGTTCGTTTACCAGCTAAAATTCGGTCTCTGTGCTTAACCCTCACTGGCAATGAACTGTTCATGACTATTGAGTCACGATATGATCGACCTTATCGAGTGATGGACAAAAACCAAATTTCGAGATTCTGACTCCTATATTTCGGCGGGAATAGGCTTGTTAATACTTACCCCTGTTAATTCTAGCCCCGGGTTCCCCTACATATGTTATGGAAAATAAGATTATATTTTTAGCTGATTTTGCCTTAAGAGTATTTAAGAATCTAGATTGGACATGATGTGTCAGTTTCAACACATTTTCCAATTCGGAATCATCCAGTCATATTCAATTACGAAAAAAAAAACGCAGCAATTATGGGACCGCATGCTGGTTTATGGCAAATTTCAGTAAATTCAAAAATAATTTCGCACAAATCACGTCTCAATCGAAATTGTTCAGAAATTACTGTTTGTGCGAAAAATACGAAAAATTAAACATTCTGGATATATGCACAAATATGTATAACAATGAGTCAGTCTGGTATCATGACGGTGTCGTTTGTTTTGCAGAGGGATTCCAATATAAAAGTGAGTTTATGTTGCGGGCAAAGTGCCAGAGAGTGATATCCCTCAGCGAAATCAATTTTTACATTGAGGGACAAAATTGTAAAAAAAAGCTGAATTAGGTTTGACAATTAAACTTGCTGTGAGACCGAAAAATTGTACGAAAAAATATTTCTTGTAACAAAAAATATAAATTCAGCACAGTTGGATTTTTTGAGTATTTTGCTCTGACTGGAATTTGGTGTGTGCGACAGTTACAAAAAAATATATTTTGATTAGTTTCAACTTTTTTAGTCAGAAAAAATGGAAAAATAATTTCTTTAGCAAAAATCTGGAGGGAGGGGGGATGGTCAAGGTTGCCTTTGTTGTACTTCTCATTACCCTTAATTTAATTTTCAATTTTCATGAAATTTACTCCAACGGTTTGAGTTTTTCGATAACAAACCAACCTAAAACCTTATGCACGGAAAAAAATCCACATAGTAATCGTTCCTATAAAATGGTGGAAAGCGATTATAGGAGTCATTGCACCATTTTGTAGGAAAGGCTTCAATAAATGTTGGAACTAGTCCTACTTTTCGTGGAATCATTACTATGTAAATAGGGCTGAAAGAAGAATGGACACATTCTAACAAAAGTAGCACTCGTCCCTAGTTTTGCATTGGAGACGTTGTTAATCTGAGGTGAATCATTACTATATTATGGAATGGTTTTTAGAAATGACTCCAATATTATGTAGGGCTCAGTCCTACAAAAAAAATGGAATGAATCCTAAGTTTTGGTGGACTCATTCCTATGCAAATAGGATTCAGCGAATATGATAATTCAAGTCGAATTTTTTCTTCGATATAGGACTTGGTGCTATAATTATAGGAACGTGTCATATTTCAAATTAGAATGTCACGAATATATATAGGAGAGGATCCAATAATCAATGGACACATTACAACGTTTTATAGGATTGAGTTCTTTACAAAAGGGAATGTCGCCATATTTTTGTGGTAACCAGTCTAACATATAGTAATCTCTCCCATGTAACACATTGGAGTCTTTGCCATAATTTTGGGAATGGTTACACAAAAAAAAAGAATACGACCACTTTTTTGTTGGAATGTGTCCTAAAAAATGTGGGAGCTGTTACACCTTTTTTATAGGAATGATTCCCATATTTGGCCACTATGCCGTTTTTTCCCATCCATGGTGGACTGGAGCATGCGATTTTGGTGGAATGGTTCCTATACGTTTTTTCCGTGTGATTGTCGTTGAACAAATTTCACATAAGTACAGATGAACCTCGGTTTTTGAACTACTTCTGAGCCAAAAAAAAGTCTCGGTTCATGAACATTGTTTCGATTTGTAATCAAAATTTCTGTTCATCGACAGGCGTTTCGGTTCATGAACGCTATTTAGGAACGGATTAAGTTTACTAATTGATGTTCCACTGTATAGGCATTCTAATGCTATCTGAAGTTGATGTTCAGGCGTAGCCAAAGCGATCTGTATTTGCATTTCCAGATAGATCACTTTGGCTTCATCTGAAAATCGACATAAGATATTTTGGTTTTTTGCTAGAGATATATTTTGTTATTCAAAAACATTTAGTTGATATTCACTGTTAAGTGCAACTTCGACAGTGCCTTGGGTGTATGGTAGGTAAAGTAATTGGCTTTCAGTCTTTTTGACTTTCTGGAATCTAGATTGGTTTTTTTTTCATTTTTTACCTTGATTTTTTTACACTTTACAAATATTTTACTCAAGTGGATTCGGTTCCGTAGCGTGTTTTATTTTAATTTTAATTATATTTAATATAAAATGTATATAGAATAGAGATCCTCAGGACTAAAAATTTTAGTTATTGAGTGAAAACCAATAAAGTTTTTATTATTTTTATAGTTTAACATTACTCTATTATTCTGCCAATTTCACAAATTTTATGAAATCAAACTTAAAACTAAAATACATCAAAATATAATGTAATAATAGGGTAATAGAGTAGATAATGTCAAAAATCATTTACTATGAAACCTTTAGCCACCCATATATTTTTGTTTGTCACTGTAAACAATTTTAATTTATTTGGACCAGCCAGTCACACGTTATGCAGGAGTAAATTCAAATTTCGTACAAAGGACGCCAGCTACCAACATTGAGCTGTACGAATTAATTGTAATTAATATTGTTATTAAATGAAATTTTACTTTTTTTTATCAATAAAATTACGTCGTGGCACAAAACTCATAAAAACAATGAAAACTCATAAAAACAATGTGCGGTGATGGAGAGGTTATAATTTTTATTTTAACTCCTTCGATTATAGCCTTTCTGTAAAATTTATACACATTTCAATTACAGAAATTAAAAGAGAAATCAATTATAAATTAAGGAAAAGTAGAATATATTTTGATTAAAAAAAACGCAAATAAAAGCTACCGTATTTTACTGTTTTATACCATATTTAAAAAAATGGCAAATCTAACTTTCATTCAGAAAGTCTGTAATATAAATAAATTTCGTAATATTTTCTTTTGGGATTTGAGTTTAACGAACACGAGTATAACGATGTGGGTGAATTTAAATTAATAGCTTTTTTATGCTTTCAACGCAATAAAACTCCTTCTAAGTCATAGGAGATCTTTCGAAGAGACAAATTTTTGCTCATTAAGTAAATTGGATTTATATAATTGTTGAAATGTTCACATTTTCTTCTAATACAATCAGTAAAAACTTGTTGCTGACTGTGATATGTAGCAATTTAACTAAATTAGCATATTTAGCATTAATTCAGTTCCTCATGAGATGTAAGATCTCTGGAGATAGATTGCAATCGAGACATGTATAGATATTAAATATACTCGTAGAAATATAGGACATTTGTATAGCATACGACATACAAAATAATCAATAAATTCGCATAAAGTTTTACGACTGTTTCATTGTTTCATTGCTTCATTTCCATAATTACATAAAAACTATGCCATGCTTGACGTGTGCAATGTCCTCTCTGAAGGATCTTTCGGAATTCTTGAAACTTGTAGTCCATGGTAGATGAAATAAATCACCAACTGAATCTATTTTATCCTTTTTGAGATTTGCGTACTATTTCAGAGTGCGCTACACTATTAAAAATGTGTGAAAATATATTTTTTACGAGTTTCATGGAACAAAAATATTCTTCGATCAAAAACCTTTTTAATTGCAAAAAGGTGTACCTACTCAAAGTTTTAAAAATTATAGAGGAGAGGGGGGGGGGGGGGCTGAATATCGGCGCCGATCTATATCAGGCCCCATCCCAAAATCTGAATCTAAGGTTATTTTTTTCCCAGAAAAAAAGGGAATTTTTTGTTTCGCAATTTTAAAAAATCGGCATCCTTTAAAAGCTGCGCTTAGGACCACCGGCCCTTTTAATAAATCTTCTAATTTTCGGTAAAAAAAAGAGTTGTTTTTCAAATGTCGGCCATTAAAAGGAGATTTAAAAACGATTTTAGGGGAGTATTCTGTCGAGGGTCCTCTAAAATTTCAGAAGACTCAGAAAAAGTCTGTGAGGCCCCGTTTACATCTGAGACTTTATTTTTATTCAGCGGTTAGGCCCCGTTTACATCTGAGACTTTATTTTTATTATTAGACTTTATTCAGCGAATTTTATTGTGTGACCCTAAATTAAAATCTCACTATCGTTTACATTACGACACAAAATTCTAGAAGTTTATTCCTAAAACAAGTCTTGAGAATCAGGAAAAATAAATATATACCATAATGCGGCAGTCACACGACGTGTTTTGCCAGCGCTGCTAGCTGTTTGGCTGTTATGCGGCAGTCACACGACGCTGTTTTGCCAGCGCTGCTAGCTGTTTGGCTGTTAGCAGCCGTTTCAGCAGCACCGTGTGAACCCTAGTAGGCTGCTACTAACAGCAGCAGCGCGATGATTTTAGTAGCGCTAGTGAAGTAGAGACCGTTCTACTTTGCCAGCGCTACTAGGGATCACGTGACCCTGGCACATGGTTTCTGAGCTGTCAAAAGTCTGATAAGTGGTAAAGTTTGTTTATTGTAAGTTGTTATTTTACGTTTATTCATTTAAATTTGTGTGTTACGTTTATTATTTAAAAAATCGCCCAAATTCAAATGTCAAACGACGGTTTTGCTGTTTGCCAGCACTACTAAGTTATAAATCGTGTGAACCCTCTCAGTACGCTGCCTGCTGTTGCTATTTGCCAGCGCTACTAACCCAATATCTAGCAGCGCTGGCAAAACAGCGTCGTGTGACCGCCGTATCAGGCCCCGTTTACATCGTGAATTTTTACTGAGTAAAATTCGCGAAGAAACTTCTGAATGAAACTCGTGGAAAAATCCGAAAACCAAATCACAGATGTAAACGGGGCCTTAGAGCTGTGACAAAGCGTGATGCTGTTGTATTGCAAGATTTCTTTTTAAAAAAGCAAATATAAAAAAAAGACGTTTTTCCTTTGACAAAAGGTTGCTATTTGAATAATTTTTATTTTTTCTTATTTTGCTTGTTTGATTGTGCAAATATAAACTTTTTATAGAAGAAAAAAATCTCTAAATTGGTTTTGGTTTCTTCAAAAATCGCGCACTGCGACAACAGATCATTCTTACTTGAGTTTAATTAAAATTACAAAATCGATATTTACGGCTATTCATTTATGAAGTTGAACTTTTAACTATAACGGCCAATTTATTCACTAGGAGTTAAATCGCCTTAACTCCCTTAACTCACCTTTTACATGGAAAATAACACTAGCTAACTCCCTTAACTCACTAACTCGGCTTAACTCCTAGTGAATAAATTAGGGGTAATAGATTCAAAAATTTAACCAATGTCACAAAACGAATAAAAATATGCTAACCTAACGCTTTTAAGTAAAATTCAGTGACCCTATTTTTCCATTGCACCCAAAAACCCCATTAGATTTTATGGTTTTTTTTGTTTGCCGTGTCTCGAAAACGCTTCACCAATTTTCTAAAACGTCCCTTGTAATATTTTGCGGGGTCATTTGAGGTTTGCTATTCGGTTAGCAATTCAAAAATTCAAACCCCCCTGTTTTGGTCTCACAGAACATTGTAAAAGAGATATCTAGTGTGAAATTTGGCAAAGGGTTGATGTTATGCTGATGGTGGTTAGTTAGAAACACGATTTTATTACAGTTTGAGGAGTTGGGGAGAAGTTAGATGTCCTTACAATTTTGTACCCTTTTTTTCATGGCTGCATTCATGCAACAAATTTCAAGCTTGTTGCGAGGATTTGCTTTGTCCCCAATTAAATTCTTGTAATTTTAATCTAATTAAAAGTTCTTCGTGGATCTGGTCGCTTCTCATAATTTTCCGTCGTTGTTTAAACTGCGAAAGGGTGGTGTGATGAGATAGTAATTTTCATTCTGTAACACCTACCAGTTTTACTTAGAAATTCTTCAGGTAGACGGAGAACGTCTCGGTATGATTCGCCTGATTATTATGTATAAAACAAATTTATTACTTTTGGGGATATAAACTTTGCATATAATTTAGTGAAGAGCATATCGTTTTGCCAGTAATGCGATTTCCAAGTGTAGTGGGGGTGAAAGTATCGTAGATGGTGAAATTGAATTGAAGGAGCTAAACAACAAAAAAAAAACCGGCAAAAAACTTTTCATCGGTGAAGAAAATTTTTGTAGCGTTTTAAATACAGGTAAATAAGGTTAAGTTTCATAAAAGAACAGTTTAACTAGTCTTGTTTGCAACTTTTGTTCAAAGATCTGTGCTGAATTGTGATGTACAATTTTAATTCCGCATGACATAAAAATACCATAAAAGAAAAAAAAGTCGTCTTCGATTTTAAGTTTAGTTTGAGAAAAATCGTTAGTCTGCGATTTTAAGTTTAATAAGATATTTGGAGTCGTTATGTTCGACCTGAAGAGAGATTCTAAATTTGTTTGCCGAACGACGAAAATCGTATCTAAATTCCTTCAATAGCAGAGGGGGTTTTACAGGTGGGGTCAGTCTGAATGGGCAAAAATTTTCCTTGGGGGACGACGCACCTAGTGATGAAAACCGGGCCAAAATTGTTCCAACAGTTTAGGTTATACTAAGGAAAGGGGAACATTAAGGGTTGACGCACATCTAAAAACACGCCCGTTAATAATCCTATATTTGAAAACCGAGCAGTGCCTAGCATTTTTTAATATCAAAATATTTGGAGCGAAATATGTTTGGCAACAAATTTTACACCTTACCATGGATTGCACATTTTTATATAGATAGATATTTAAAATACATTCCCTCGACAAAAACAATACTGAGGCTTTTGTGTGTAAGACGATACTCGAAAAAAAATCCTTTTTGAGAAACCCCAAGAGCAATAAGAAGCACAAAAGAAAAAAAATATTGGCCAAATCGTTGAAATTCATAGTCAGGTGAATTTCGTAAAAGTTGACCTTAACACCTTAAAAGGCAGGTGGCTTCGAAACGCCATTGGCGTCACAATGGTGAATTTTTAGAATTTAGGGAACGGAACCTAAAAACCACAGAGAAAATTTGGCTTCCCTTATAATAGACTCGCATAAGCAAACAAGAAGGAAATTCCTGAACAAAAGCACCTGATGAAAAAAGTTGTAAATCTTTTGGGGAAACTCATCAGCAACAACTTTTGCATATAAAGTCTGCCACGACGAAAGGCACCCGATGAACTTTCGTTGGAACTGACAAATCTTTTGATCCTTATTTCGATAAAATTTATATTAGGATTAATTATATAAAACGTTTTCATACTAATTTCCCTTTTAAAATGTGTCACTCCGACATCAAAATTATGTTTAATCTCACTTACCTTCAGAAGATTCAACAGAAGCGACAGAAATTTCCTCTTGTTGAGACATTTTTTTTCTTTTCTTATTTCCTTTCAATGGTTTTTTAAAGATGACACAAATCTAGTTCAGTTTCGCTATCGAAATCTATTTTAAATTTCCGTGAAAACTGGTAAATCTTGTAATTGCTCTGCTATCAGCGATTAAAAATTATTATCGATCGATCAAAATTCAATTTTTCCTACTTTGCTTTATTCTCCGTAGCCAACTATAACTGAAATGAGAAGAGTGTTCACCTGGAAAGAAAACCGGAAAAATGACTTGATTAGAAAAAAATGTATTGTAACTTAAGGTACAGTAGCGAATATTTTCAAGTATTGATTTGAGCTTGGCGAAAGCCTTTTTTGGATGTGGTAAACGTTTAAGCGTTTGACAAATGTATCCCACACTTGATTCAAAATTCTAGGTCAGGTTTAACAATCTTTAATTTTTCTTTTATAATTAGGGTTGACGATTGTGATTTTCAATATTTCGAAACTTAAAGTTTACTGGCCCATATTACTTTTCGCGAGACGAAATTTTTATTCATTTGTACCGGATTTTACCTGGCGAATGATTGAATATTTTTGAAATTAATTCAATTGAAACAAAGGAAGGAAAAATTGTTAAGGATGCGACAGTCAAATTTCGGCTGGAAGTGCAGTTTGGCCTCTTCAGAACAATGGCTACACTTCTGTTGTTGTCTTTAATTTTTGTTAATAGGCCCTATCACAGAATCCGATACGAATGGTTCGGATCGTAAACTCAATGTTATTGTTAGTGTTTTATACCAACAACCAACAATTCGTATCGGATTCTGTGATAGGGCCTAATATCATTTGACTTCCAAAAATGCTCAAGGATTTCACTGAAGTTTTTTGATTTTTGTTGTCTTTAATAACAACTTATCAATCTCAGAAATCTGCAGAAAAGTGTGATATGGGTTTCATGAAAAATTAAAAGTACGGCTTGTCCTGACCCATTAAAAACCAACAGTTTTTTGTAACTTTCTTGGACAGGATGCATCGTATCAAAAAACTACAGACCTTAAGCGTTTAGAGCACCATTTTACTCGAGAGACTATTATCTAGAGAGTGACTATAATCTAGAGAGTGACTATAATCTAGAGAGTGACTATAATCTAGAGAGTGACTATAATCTAGAGAGTGACTATAATCTAGAGAGTGACTATAATCTAGAGAGTGACTATAATCTAGAGAGTGACTGTAATCTAGAGAGTGACTATAATCTAGAGAGTGACTATAATCTAGAGAGTGATGATAATCTACTGAGTAGGATAGTCTATTAACTCCAATTAGAACAGTTTTTTAGGCGAGTTAGCACAGCTTATTTCCCAGATTAGAACAGTCTGCAAGCAATTTTTCAATTTATTAAATCAACTACAACTTCCCAATTTTTTTTTGATACCTCAGACATGAGTTTTTTACTTATATTAACCGATTTCGGTTATTTTGACAATTATTTGTAATAATGAATCGAATTTTTAAAGTTTTTCGCGCCCGTTTTCAGCTCGGCTCACGTCCCATTGTCCACTCCTTACATTTTACTTAATTTTCTCATACATCAAAATTCTATCGAACTATTCTTTTTCCGGTCAGCGGAATTCTGGGCTTCGAAACGTATGTTATGGGCGGCATCCGTAAATCTTTCTAGATTTTCACGGAAACAAGTTTTTTGTAATGACGATCTAACCAAATTTTTACCCATTTTCACGCTTTCCCATTCCTTTTTAAAAATTTCAACACAAAAAAAAAGAAAAAAAAACAAAATCTATTGTATCTTTTGGTATCTCTTTGCACCCCACTGTAAATTTACAGTCCACAAACAAAGCACAGCTGTTGGAAAGCGTCGGTCCAATACAAATCCAGTGCAAAAAAATTCAAATTTCTTTGTTCTCTTGGTAAACCCAACTCTTCACGATCGCTGTTCGTTTTTTTGAACAAAGTTCTTATTTGAATTTGATGAAAAATCCGTTTTCGACTCATTTCGGTAATTTTTAAAAGTAAATCGTTCTTCAAGGACTCGTTTTACTTTCAAGGGAGTGGAGTTTTATAAACCAACACAAGAATCCGAATTTATCTTTTCATAACAAAACATGGCGAAGGGCAAAACGGTGACCCTTTTATAAGGGGTGATCTTTTTTTTCTTCTTTTTTTCAAGTAGCCAAAAGTAATTTTACTTACGTTTTTATTAAAAATGTATCCAAATTTTGCTGATTTAAAAAACGACACCTTTGAATATTCCGTTGGACACGATTATTTTTAAAATTCCCACAAATCAGAACTAACACAAAAGAAACACTAATCACGAAATTGACGATTTACCGATCTTTCACAAGTACTCGACAACTTAACAATAAAACGCGACGATCCTCTGCAATCTATTTTATAGGGCCAAGATCGAAACGCACGTAACTGTTTCAGGGATCCCACTTTGCTGCATTTTAAGTGGAAACATTTCTAGCAATTGATGAAATTGGCTTCTGGCTGTTGTAACTTCAAAGTTTCAAATTATTGTAAATGTTTTTGTCAATTGATGGTGCCAAAAGTCTTCAGAAGATTGGAATTAAATAATTAAAGATATTTGAATAATTCGAACAATGGGTGAGAGCCCTGGGAAATCTCTCAAAAATGCAGTGATCGAGTTCCACAAAGAGATAGAAAGATCAGTTAGTTTTGTGGAACAAAGAGAATCGCAAGATTAAGAGTAGACGAGAAACTTTTTTTCCAACGATCATAACAAAAAAAGCAATAACAAAGATTACTGGCGATGCTAAGAAAAAAAACTTGCTCCTATAGAATTAAGTTTTTTTATGTGTAACAAAAACTAGGCTTTCTGGAAGTGGCATTTTGAAAAATGTAAAGGGAAACGTTGAAATCTACGCATCTTTTTATATTCGCACAAAGTGACCTTGAATTTTTTTTCTCCAAGTCTTACAATTTACATAAAAATTTTCAAGACTTATACATTGGAACTAGTTTTTTAAAAAAATACTTCCAGCCGTTTTTTTAAAACAGCGTGCTGGAACATGGTTTTTATATCTTTTCTAAAACGTTGGAAACCGCTGGCTCGCTTTTAAAAGCCCGCAGAGTGGGTTCTTTCCGGAAAACCTGAGAAATTATTCTTACGTTATCCTTACAGGACCTTTAGTTATCCTTACAGACTTCTTAATGTCAGATTCAGCGACCCCAAAAACCTCAAGATGTTTTTTTCCAGAAAATTTAAGGAAAAGGATAATCATGTTATCCTTACAGGACCTTTCGTTATCCTTACAGACTTCTTAATGTCAGAATCGAATTCAGCGATCCCAAAAACCTCCGGATATGGTTATTTTCCGGCAAATTTGAGGAAAAGGATAATGACGTTATCACAAGGACGAAGTAGGAAAAATATTGTACTGGCATCTGACTAACGTATGTGTGGAAAATTTCAAGTCAATCGGATGAGTGGAAGTAGGTGAAAATAAGATTACAAGATTTGACCCTGACAGACAAACAAACAGGCAGATACGAAGGCAAGTTAAATAAAAGCTTTTAAAAATTTGTCTGCGGTGCATTTCTCTTTATGTAAAGTGGATTTTTTCCGCTGGGGATAGTGTAGCTTTTCAATTAAATCATTGTGTCTCAATCTGTTTAAAAAACGTAGCGGGCGGCACATATTTATTACTTGTTTTCTACCGGATTTGATGTTTTAAATTTGGCACAAGTATGTTTTGTTTTTTTAGGAAACAAAAGAATTTTTCTGGATGTTGGGGCCTCAAAATCAAGGAAATATGTAAGTAACGGGAACACAAAAAATGCCTCCGGGTTTCCGGACCTCCAATTTCAAGGAATACAGAAATCTCTCGTATACAATGTTTTTCGGCGGATAACGGATAACATTTCGTGATTTTGCGTTGAATGTAGAGGTTTGTATTTTTATTGATAATTTTTTGTGTTGGAAATGATAGAGTTGCAAATTCTGAATAAAAGCTGTATTGAGAATAGATTGAAAGTCAAAATATTGAAAACTAGCTGGCATACCCGTCGTGGCCGGGTTCAGTTTTGTTGGAACTAAACTTCAGGCCAATCGGCTCGGTAGTTTCCCCGCGAAAGGGTAACATAGAGGAAGAGCTAAGTTTCGAGATCACTTTACCCCCTCCCCTTACTCCCCCCACCCCTCACGCTACTTTTCCGTATACCTATGTTGGAACCAGAACTACCACAGACGCACGCATGCCGAATTTCAAGTCAATCGGTTCAGCCGTTTTTGCGTGAAAGAGGAACAGAAAGACAGACAGACACCAACTCATTTTTATATATTAGTATGATCAAGGAAATTGATGTCGAGAACAGAACACAGCGATGTACATCGATACGTTGTAAATCGAGGGTTCCTTGTATTTGATACGTTGTCAGTATTATTATTTTTTCAAAACCCTGGAATTCGGAGATTCATGAGAGGACATCCCAAAAAATAGAACCGCAAATTTTTAGCAGTAGCAGTATTCGTCAATAAAATATTTTCGCCTGCGGTGCATTTTTTTTTGCAATTTATAAAATCTCAATTAATGATTTTATTATAGAGAAGGCATGAAAATTTTACAGGCTTGAGTTGGGGCATTTTTCTAAAAAAAAAACTTAGAACCTTAAATTTTCATGGTGGACCACCATTTTTTTGCGTCTAGGGCTTCAGATTGTCTAAATCAGCTTCTGGAATTGTCGTGCGCACTTGAAACTCACGCGCAATTTGGCCATGAGACTAGGATTGTGGCTCTATATATTTATTCGTTCTCGGATTAAATACTATTTGGTCTCCCTCCCTAAAAATAAGGGTGAATCTTTTCATTTTGGAACAGCATACTAAAAACCCTTTGGTCAATTTCAACTTTCAATCAAAAACGTTTTTTTCCCAACAAATTTGAAAATTTGAAATTTCCGTTTATTAATTTCATGATTGGATGTTCAAAAGAACCTGTTTTCACTATAAGCTGCTATATTTTATTGCTCTATTTCTAATTTATAAAAACAACAAAAAACTGCATCGTAGTTTAAAAGATTTCTCCCACGTTCGATTTGAATTTTTCAGTTATAATTTGAAATTGTCCAATGAAAAAGCTCCGTCTCCAAAAACATGTTCTGGAAATTGGGGATAATTATGCAGATGTGGGGCTATTTTTCAAACGATGTCATTTCTCTTCTTTCAATTCTAAACTCAACCGTCGCCGAATTCAGGGAATTAAATCGTATTTTTTTTTGCTCCAAACTTTCATAATCGCTATTCGCACTCTTTTTGTTTGTGCCGCGAAACCGAATTCAAGTTGCAAACAAAAGCTTCGATTTGAATTTCTTTTTTTGCACTTTGGCTTCGTAACGATTTTCGGAAGTTATGACAATAATTGGATGTGGGTGGGTCTGTTGTTAGAAGAGCATTGATCCAAATTTTCATCAACTAAAGTTATAAATATACTCGATGAATTATGAATACTGCCCAATTTGAGTGGCAAAAGGGAAAATTAATTGAATAATAAATTTTTCCACTGTATAGTCGCAGTTTAGATCAAAATAGATTGGAAAGTTGATTGAAAATTATTTAAGAGTCAAAATGTTTTCATATCTGCACAAAAATGTTTGATGTTTCTTCAATTGTGAGTAAAAAACTAAATCAATTGCGCACCTTTGATAGTAATTACGGTTTAGTCATCGCTGTTGTGACTTACAAAATTTAAAACATTGAACGATTATTTTATATTCATCGGCAAAAAAGAGCACATATAAATATGATTCATCCATAGTCTGATAATTATCTAATCATTAAAATAATCACTTTTCTGATTGCTGTTTTTGTCAAAATTCAAAAATACAATCAAATTTTGGTGTGGTTTGATTTTAACACCAAAAAATTGCCTACGAATTGTCCATGAATCCCACACTTAAAAAACTTACGAAAAAAAACTGCATATCATATGACCCCCATTAGAGTCTTGTTAGAAAAACCTGATTTAGTTTTTAGCTGTTGCAATGGAAATTACGAGAAATTTCGTATATCCAGAGGAGATCAATTTTAAGGTAGAATTTTTTGAACTTTAGTAACGGTTTTCCGTCCCAAACATGAACGTCTCCACCAGTTCTAAACGGGGGTTTAGTCATCATATTCAATTGCTTCAAAACCAGGAAGGGGTAGCGGGAACCTTCACAAGATCGTCTGGAGACGACTCAAAGCCAAGATAACCACGAGCAAAGAGAATTAATTTTTCTTTGCTGTGAGGCTTTGTTTGTTTGATGTGTGTCGCGATCTTCCCGCTTCAAGATACCAAAAATGGAAAGACAACTATTTGCATAAATGACTGGGCGAGGAGGTGACTAGAGCGAGGCCCCCTTTTTCGTAGTTGCACCTCTAACCCATCTCTGGGTGGCTGTCGAAATCATATGGAAGTAATTCTTACACTTAATCTTGTTATTTTGTAGCAATTGTATGACGTCTCCCTCTTCGCGATTCCCCCCACATCAGCGAAAATGTGGCAATGAAATCTTCGTAGATGGTGGAAACATCTTTTTCACATAACGACCGACGGACGGTTAAATGATTTGTTGAACTCAAATGATTTAGCGAACCGACGGTTATTCCATGAACTTCAAATAAACAGCAGAGGTTTATGGGATTTTAAAAATTGGCCAAGATCATGATTTCATTTAGCATTAGGATAATTCATTACTTTTGCTATTTTTTGTCAGAGTTTGCCAAAAATTTGGTTTGAACAAATCCTAATTTAGATGCAAAACATCTTAGCGCCTACCAACTTTTGGTGAAATGCCGTTCTTAAACTCTATCAATTCCTTTGGAAAGTGACTAATCAATGCCTTTGGAAAGTTCAGATTTTCTAAACATTCATTTTCCTGCGTTTTTTTTTTGGATCTTATGTAATTAAAATAGTATACTTTAAGCTAAAGAAGCCCTTTTCACTTTTCTCTAAGGAAAGTATTTTATTCATGACGGAGACCAACTCGAGAAAGGGGGCAGATATTTAGAAACTTGCTGACCAGTACGAAATTCGCTTCAGGCAAAATTACGAGGATGTCCGTGCATTCTGTCTGTCTGTCTGGCGGTCCGTCCATTTTACGTATCTCAACTAACTTGAGATCGCGTTGACCTAGCGACTTGAAATTTTTTGTAAATGAGTTTTACGAAATTCGTAGTTTTGAAAATCTGGATTTTCTATCAAGTTTTGGAGAAGTAACGTCTGCCATAACGGTTACCTCTGATATAATTTTTTTTTTTTTGAAAAATTATCGTTTTTTGATAATGTCTCGAAATCTATGCGCTTTTGGAAAAAAAATTCTAACAAAATTTAAAGAATATAAAATTTTCTACATTTTTGGCTTTCACGGTTTTTTTTTTGTATCTAACAGTTCTCAAGATGTTTGAAAAAAATTCAGTTTTTTGAAAATCTCTCAAAAACTGCATTTTTATGAACAAATGTATGTAAGAAAATTTGTAGGAAATAAAATTATCTTTTTTTTGCTTTAACCCTTACAGGCTTGGTGGTACACGCGATGGGTTCCTTTTTTTGTAACAAATGCTGCACGGTGGTACCAAAGTTGCATCTCTTATTAAATCGGCTTACATTGTTGCCTGAAACTTTGGAATAGTACCCCTAAAAAAATTAAAAAATTTTTTTTGTCGTTTCCAGTACGGGTAAAAACATTTGCTGTTTTCTAAGGGTTAACGGTTTATAGGTATCTCTAATGGTTCTTAACAGATTGCAAAAAAATGAAGGCCATCGAAAACCTCTCGGAAACCGCGCTTTGAGAAAAAAGGCATATACACAAGTACAAAGAAAATATAATTTCCGGTTTTACGTCATTTTAACGGTTCTCGAGATATTTGAAAAAGTATTATTTTTCACATATTTTTTCCGACACTAAATATTGCAGAGGAAAGTTTTGTGCTGATTACAACTGACATTTTCTATTTGAGGCCTGACCATGTATGGGAATTTCCATGAAAACATTTAAACTAATTTTTACCTATTTTGTATCTCCTTTTCCTGTTTCTTTTTTTTTGGTGTGAGACTTAATAACACCCTCACGTTACTGGTGAACCCCCTTTCCCCTAAATCTGTAGAGGGATGCGAAAAAGCGTAACAAACGGGGGCGTATTTTGTATACAGCATCTAAGGACAAATAAAAATTCTGCAAATAAGAATTTTCTGTAGAAGGAAAAATGAATAAATTTGTTTCTTCTTCTTGGCGCAACGACAGATTTTTTTCGGTCTCGGCCACTCCTATCTTTCTCGGTGTAGGTCGTCGCAATATTTCTCTCCATAGGTCCCGTTCGCGTGCCGATGCCCTTTAGTTATCCCAATTTTCTTCGCTCTTCCGTCTTGCCTAATTTTCCCAATTTTCCCAATTTTTCCAATTTTCTTTGCTCTCTCGTTTTGCCATCTGGGAGAATTTGTTTGAGTGTTTTTAAAAATCGCGCAACGCATTCGGTAAGCTCAAGTTCTCACGTTATATTTTATTTTCACGAAGTGGGTTTGATAAACTTCAACCCAAAAACAGTAGATTTATATGTCCTTACAAAAAGTAAGATAAATTCCTATATTCTCTTTAATTTCGGCCCGACTATGTATTTAAGACTATGTATTAAGAGCTATACACATTTTCCTGAACAAAATTTCACATTTTTCTTGTGTCCTGATAAAATTTTACGCTCAAAATTTAATATTGTCATCATCTTTTACGCCTATTTACAGTAAATATGTACAAGAAGATGGGAACAACATTTACAAAAGCATCAGGAAATTGTTGTGGATGGGATTAGGGATTCATATCATGTCACCTAATAAATCACATTAGACGACATTAGACATATGTGTACAAAACATCTACCCATATATATTCACTACTCCCGTCTGCCCGAGTGTGCCATCATTTGTGGAAAATAGATCCCACAAACCTATAAACAAAGCTAGTATTTTTCTCAAAAAAGGACGCTATTTCGAAGGAGAGACAACAAAGTTGAAATACTTTTCTACTTTAACTTATTTAAAGTTAAACATCGCATGGCTAGATTTCCCTTAAAGGATTCGCCTCACATAATCACGAGAAAGTTAACTAAAAGAAAAAAAAACCAAACTTGATCTGCCCTGATATTCCATTGTCGACATTTGAAATCGAGAAATTTACACTATTTTGTAACAAGTTATTCTTGGTGAACCCTTTTTCCATTCACTTAACGGATGAGAAAAAAGGATCCAGAATTTTAATAGCACATTTAAAAGGCTTTCGCACCATTATATATTTTAGTGAATACTGCATAGGCAATAAGGCTACATCGTATCTGATTCCGCAAGTAGACAACCAGCATCAACCTCAGCAGAGCACCATCAAAAAAATGGTCGGAATTTCCATCGGTCGGATGCTATTGGAAAAGCGTATAACTAAATAAATTTTCATTGAGTCCTGAATTGAAAAGTTTTCAGGCGGTGTTCGTTTAGCACTCAACGAAGGAAACTTTTCCTTCCGATTGGTAAAAGAACGTAAGCTGTACATCAAGACATCTTTTACAGTCGATTCGAGTTAATTTTTTTAAAAGAGAAACAGTAGGGGCGATAAACTCGAACGTTGTGGTACTCCTCTTGTTTTAACTGCTATTATTTGGATACAAAGTATACGTGCTTTTGGGAACCTTTGGGAGTTTGAAAAACACGGAAAAAACATCGTTGGATGCCGCGAAACATTGCCCCTCCCACCCTCCACTCATGGATGTTATCTTCTTTATCTCAGCTCCAGTTTAGAGTCGTTTCGACGAGTAATTGCCTCGCGTACCTGAAAAGGTGTGTAGCATGAAGCGGGTTAAACATTCGAATTTTTAAATTGAGGGTAGCATTTTCCATCCGCAAACATGGAAGGTAGGGGAGCTCGAGCGCGACAAGAATGCCATAAAAATACAAGACACATGTAGAGGCTCAGACCGCGCAAAGCTCCCCACCATGGTTGCTCGGCATTATTTCGAAATTTTCCTTCAGAGGTATGAACTTTACAAAGACGAATATATAGTGATGTTTGAGTGGGTTGGGGCGGGGGTTGTTAAAGGCAAACATATGTCTTCCGGAGCTGATGTTCTTTTTGTGTCGGATGCACACGTTTACATGGCATTCACACATCGTCCCTTGATCCTTACATCCATCTATCCATCCCTAGCAGCTATCGTTCCCTTCATGTGAATGAGAATTTTTTTTCCTATATCCCAATGATGGGTTTTCCTGCTACTATTAAAGCATGTTTACGACGTCCCCAGAGATCGTGGAAGGAATTTTATGCGAAAGTTCAAGGTATGTACAGTAGTTGCCTACTTTCCGCCTGTCGTTTTTTTCGGCTTGTATTCCTTTCCTGATGTGCAGCATAGCATGGAAACGGTTCAGAAGGTCGATAGGGACTCCAGGAAGGTACAAGAAGATAACGACGGCCAGAATTCTTTTGGGTGGATGTTTAGGGGGAGACGCTAAAGTTCATGGTAGGCTGATGATGGGTGGTGATGATGCGAAATGCATGCATGTTTCGTCTGTTCTGTTGAAATTGGACAGATTGAGGGCATATGTGCCATCAAGGGCCAAAAGAGAAAGAAAGTCTTATAGTTCGAGTCAATGTACTTAAGTTTGGGAAAATGCGTATGACGGTTCATGATATTCTGCTTTTGGGCTGGGGAGACATTTCTGCATACGTAAATGGATTTCTGTTTTTACTGGAAACAATAAAATTAAACCAATGGGGAATGCTATTCGAAGAAAGCGCTTTGGTACACACGACAAAATATCAACAAAAATTCATTTTACATGCGCCTGTAGTAAAATCGGTTTCCCGAAACTTGGACGAATGTGTTTCATTGAATAACATACGTTATGCATTAAAATAATAACAATTTGAAAAATTTGTATTGGCGTAAAATTAAATAATATTTTGTTGCATTATTTGGTCTGCTATCAATAACCACGATACAAAACGACACAAAAAATGATGGAAATACCTAAGTGACAAAAAAGTCGTTAGTAGCGGCAAATTTTAATGTCCGTCCGGGCGCCATCAATCTTTGCTACTCCACTAGCTTTCATTTCAGGTCTTCAAATAGGAAAGCATTTTGAAGAAAAAAACATAAGGAAAGCTACAATTGCCAGTGGCCAATCGTCAAATACTCTGTATGAGGACAGACAAAATTTTTATGGAAAAATCCATTTTTGTATTGGAGAGAGGGGAATGATTGGTCCGATTCGATTTTGATGTATGGCACGGTTATGTAAAATCATATTCTAAACATATTTCGTCTTTATAAATTTTCCGACAATATGCACGGTTTTCGAGAAAAGAGGAAAATGTTTTCAATTTGTGTAAGGGAGGGGGGGGGGAGGAGATTTTTATGTATAGATAAGCTATGTAAAATCGTATTCAAAACACATTTTACCTTCATAAACTTTTCAATACGACTCACCGTTTTCGAGAAAATTGTGAAAAACTATTATGTTTGTATGGGAGAGGGGGGGAGGAATGGTCCCATTTTGCCCTTCAACCTTTTTAGTCTTGGCATTTACGAGAAACGCAACTATATAAAATTTTAAGTGTCTACCTCAATCCTTTCGAAAGTTATGGTGTCCATGGACAGACATACAGATGGACGGGCAGACAGACAGACAGCCAGACATACACACAGATAGACAGATAGCCAGACATACAGACATTCAGGCAGACAGACAGACGGACAGACAAGCGCAAATCAAAACTTTTGTCATCGTAAACAGCCTGTGTAGTCAATTTTTGTGTCCGACGATTGGTTTGATGCTTTACGATATACTAAATCTATAAACGATATACTAAATCTAATATACTGTCAATATTAACCAAAGCGAACTACTAAACATAACAAAAGCTATAATTGCCAATCTGGCAATTATTGAAAACCCGTATGGTGATTTAAGTGAATGGCGAACAGTTTTATCAAAATTCCACTATGAAGTCAAACAAAATTTTTATCAAAATTCCACTATGAAGTCAAAGATTTTTTAAAATTTGTTCCAATCGGATTTTGATGTATGGGAGTTTTATGTAGAATAATATCCTGAATAACTTTTGTTCTTGGACTTTTTTGATAAGATGCACCGTTTTTGAGATATTCGCAAAAATCGTTTTCGTTCGTATGGGGGGTACCCCCCTAATGGTCCATTTTTGCCCATTAACGAACTTAGCCTCGCATTTTACGAAAAACTGATCTGCGCAAAATTTCAAGTCTCTAGCTCAATCCGTGCGCCTGCAATCCGCGCCACAGACAGACGGACGGACAGACAGACAGACAGACAGACAGACAGACAGACGGACGGACAGACGGACGGACATGCAGAAATTAATTATTTTTATCATTCTAAACACACTGGTGTAATTCATTTTTGTGTGTGATGACGGGATCTTGGCGTTACAAACGGTAAGGCAAAGTTAATATACCCTTTGGTTTCACCATACGGGTATAAAAACGTCTTGGTTATAATCTATAGTAGAACATGATTCTAATATAGATTATAACCAAGATGCTTTTAATAGTTTGCTTTAGTTAATATTTGAATTTTTAAGACTGAAAAACTATTATTATTTTGTATTCTCGACGAGATTTGGAGTCTAGAACTTTTTTTATACCCGTATGGTGAAACCAAAGGGTATATTAACTTTGCCTTACCGTTTGTAACGCCAAGATCCCGTCATCACACATAAAAATGAATTACACCAGTGTGTTTAGAATGATAAAAATAATTAATTTCTGCATGTCCGTCCGTCTGTCTGTCCGCCTGTCCGTCTGTCTGTCCGTCTGTCCGCCTGTCCGTCTGTCTGTCCGTCTGTCCGTCTGTCCGTCTGTCCGTCTGTCCGTCTGTCCGTCTGTCCGTCTGTCCGTCTGTCCGTCCGTCTGTCCGTCTGTCTGTCCGTCTGTCCGTCTGTCTGTCTGTCTGTGGCGCGGATTGCGAGCGCACGGATTGAGCTAGAGACTTGAAATTTTGCGCAGATCCGTTTTTCGTAAAATGCGAGCCTAAGTTCGTTAATGGGCAAAGATGGAACATTAGGGGGGGTACCCCACATACGAACGAAAACGGCTTTTGTGAATATCTCGAAAACGGTGCATCTTATCAAAAAAGTCCAAGAACAAAAGTTATTTAGGATATGATTCTACATATCATCATACATCAAAATCCGATTGGAATAAATTTTAAAAAATCTTTTTGGAAAGTTTGACTTCAAAGTGGAATTTTGGTACAACTGTTCGAATTTTGATACGAATATCACCATACGGGTCTCCAATGATTGCCAGATTGGCAATTATAGCTTTTGTTATGTTTTTACCTTAGTCTAGTAACAAAATCGTTCTCCTTTCCCTGCATCTTAAATATATAAGGCCTTCCGATACGAACAGAATCCGATACGAATGATTCGAATCGTAAACTCAATGTTGTGGTTAGTGTTTTATACCAACAACAACATTGAGTATACGATTCGAACCATTCGTATCGGATTCTGTGATAGGGCCTATAACTAATATAACCGGGGAAACGCAAACTCCAGTCTTGTGTAGGAACCAATATCATCTGAATCATTGACATTTTAGTACCTAAACCAAAACTAGAACAAAATTTTGAAATTTTAGGAATAAAATTAAAGTATTTGAAACCTAATCCTCCACCCTTGAACCAAATCCGAATCACTACCAAAAAATATTTGGTTTGCATTTCTGATTTTTTGCAAATGTTGTGCTGAGATGTCACAGTCATTAAAAAAATAAAATCCAAAAGAAGTAAAAAGTTTTAACAAAATACAATCTAAGACTTACTGTTTTTAAAAGATCTAACGTGAAAACCTCCGGATCGATTGAAGGGAAATTTCAATTCATACCTTCTCGTGAGGCATAGAGGAAAGGAAAATTGATTACAGATCACGGGTTTTCTTTCCCAGGCCCGTACAGCTAAGCTCTTTGTTGCTAATATTGACAACATCGACTTCTTGAAAGCATAAAATACTGATGAATTACTCACAAAAGGATGAAAACTTGCTAACCTCGACAAATTGAGATCTAAACAAAGGAAATTCGTTAAAAATAAAGAAATTCTCCGTCGAATGGAAACGCTGTGAAATAATATAATAACCTGCCACGATCGATCGTACCATATTTAGAATGTCTGCAAAATGAAAAACGAGTCGATGTTTTTTGATACGAATTGAAATTGAACAACAGAATTAAAAGACAAAATCAAATTAAAACGAAAAAAAAAAAAAATGAAAAAAAAAAAATTCCGAATCATGCCTACGTTTTGCAATGAAATTTCTTTCTTCTTCGTAACAAATTAAATAACAAGAATGTGACACAAATCTGTGACTCATTTTGTCTAAAATTGGCAAGAAGAAATTTCCGCAAATTGTGCTCGCAATAATACTGTTTAATACGCATGGTTAGAAGATACTAGCGATTGCCTCAAGTTGGACTGTAGGTGCACGAACTGAAGTTGCAAAGTTTGAGTTTGTTGAACGGCAGCCACCCACCCCTCTTAGCGTTTCTCTTGAATTAATTCTACGCAACCGACCGACCGTTGGAGTTTGCATCAAAGCAAAAATTTAAAAAAAAAATGTGAATAAAGTAAATAATGAGCATATTAAGATATGTTTTTAGGGGTCAGGAATTGGCCATGATTAGCGAGCGCGCAACGGCCTCCGCGAACGTTAAGCAATTTGAACACAACCATTTTTCCATTGGCTTAGGTTCAAGCGCAGTGGAACGAATGGATTGAAGTTATCTTGGTCAATTTGTCATCATCGCTAGTTCAATCAACAACGATAACAAAAGACGAAACAATCACAGAAACCAAATAAGGTGAATAAACTCTTTATGGCGTACAGTTTAATGGTTGCGATTATTAATTTTATACTAAAATAAATTTCAAATTATGCAAATAATATCGTTTGTTATAGTTTTAGAAATTTATCACGATACTAATTAATTTGGTAAAGATTTAATTATTTCGTAAAAAGTAAACTGGAAAAAATAACGGTCAAAAACCGGGAGAAACAAAGGGAATTATAGTTTTTCGTCAATCAAATCTAATTATTTAAATCTCTACATTTTCAAAAGAATACTAGAATGTGGATTCAATGCTGCCGACTTAAAGTATTTTCTATAAGGTTTAAAAAAGCCGACCAAGTTCCAGAAATCACTTTCCCAACTTTTTTTTTTTTGGGAAAAGGCGTTTTCCTTACAGTATCTGTTGTTATGACAACAGATTCATGATCAGCGATCTCTAAAAGATCTATTTTAAAGTTTTCCGAAGAAAAAAGAAAAAAAAATTCGAAATTCGTGTCCTGCGGCTTTTCCATGCTCCTCAGATTTCGATCTGGAGCTAAAATCACCCGTTTCTTGGTAAAATTTTGATGGAAATCATTTCACGATTCAGGAAATAGCAAACGAGTTAGATGATGAGCAGAGGAGTGGGTTATTTTTACTGGCAGAGACTTGTCTGCAAGGTTTTTGGCCCAACACAGAAAACCGCATCTCAATCGGTGGATTGGTTGAAAAGGTATCAGGAGAGCCGAATCGAAGAAGAGGGGGAGGTCAATATAAATTATCCCATCCCAAATCGGTCAAGTTCGGCCCTTCCCGAAAAAACTTTGCGAGTCACCTAAAAAATAAAACTTTTGTTAAATTTTCGTCTCTTTACAACTGAAGACTTAAGGACCCTTTGAAGAGTTAAGGAGACTGATTTTAGGGTCCTAAAGTTCTCGGTTGCCTTCCCGTCAATGCTGCGAGGTTCGAGATCTAGTTATGGCGCAGTACAAACTGAGCCTTGTTTTATTCGCATTTCAATGCTGCAGCGCGAAAATCACTCAACCGATTGAGCTGAAATGTTGTATCATGTCTTCTATGGCAAAGGGCGTAGGGAGAAGGTGGAAACATTTGTCACCAATCTTTGCATTTTCTGTCCAAGCTTGACAGATCGATTTTTCAAGTTTTCTCCGGTGTAAAAACATCTTTTAGTTTGAAATTTTGGTTTTCAAGATCGCAGAAAAACTGGAAAAATACGAATTTAATTCGATCGCATCAAAATTCAGTAAAATAGAACTGTGTATATTTCACTATTTGGTGTTTCATGTATGAAAAAGTAAAGTTAAATCATGTTCTAAACCAGTGGTGTCCAACCTTTTAGCTGTCCTGGGCCACATTTGGAGACGACGAGTTATATTGGGCCACAAATAAAATATACTAACCCTAAAGATAGCTTATTAGTAAAAAACGTAGAATATATACATACTTAGTTAACAATTTTAAGTAATTTAAACTTCATTAATTCATAAATTGATTTAATGAAGTTTAAATTACTTAAAATTATTAACTTCAGTCGAATTCTCATAAAGTTTATAAATGTATCAGTTTTTGTTGGGCCACATTCAAACAAGTCCTGGGCAGCGGGTTGGACAAGTCTGGCCTAAACACTTTTTATACCGGAATTTCGTCATATTTGAGAAAATTGTAATAAAATGTCTTCATAGGGGAGAGAATTTGTATGAACGAAATTTTTTAAAGCGTATATTTAAATCCCAATAACTTTTAAGATCAAATTTTCATTAAATTTGAGACAAAAAACAAAAAAAAATATCAGTTGTGGTCAACACAAAACTTTCTTCTACAAAATCTACGACCCTGCGCAATTTACGCTAGAGCCCTGTCGCGTTGTCAACCTAAGACGACTTCCCAATAAATTCTTGGTTTTTTGGGTAAATGGCAACAAGGTAGAAAATTTTAACAATTAGTTTGTCGAAAAATCGTTAGTTTGCGAGTAATTTGCAAAAATATATTTTTTTATATTTTAATCTAAATATCTCAATAACGGTAAACTATACCGGATACCGATAAAAGACAAAATTGTGCAGAATGCCATTCTCATTAATTCACTTCATACATTCAGTCAGCAAAAACCCGTTAATTTTCGAGATAATCGCAAAAAACTGTTTTTTTTTTGGAAATAACGGTTTATCTCGATAACAGGTTGAGATATCGAGTTACAGCTAAAGACAAAAGTGTGGGAAATTTTATTTTCTCCAAGTTTTGTCATACTTAAGGCCACTAAAAAACGCGTATTTTGGGAGTAAATCGAGAAAAACGAAATTGCGATTTTTGAAAAACCGCCATTTTGGATACTTCCGGTTAACGGATAGGATCGTCCCATTTCAGGACCCAACATGCCTATAAAATTTCATGGCGCTAGCTCTATTAGTTCTTGAGAAATCTTGTACACAGACTGACAGACAGACTGATAGACAGACAGACAGACAGACAGACAGACTGACAGACAGACAGACAGACTGACAGACAGACTGACAGACAGACTGACAGACTGACAGACTGACAGACAGACTGACAGACAGACTGACAGACAGACTGACAGACAGACTGACAGACAGACTGACAGACAGACTGACAGACAGACTGACAGACAGACTGACAGACAGACTGACAGACAGACTGACAGACAGACTGACAGACAGACTGACAGACAGACTGACAGACAGACTGACAGACAGACTGACAGACAGACTGACAGACAGACTGACAGACAGACTGACAGACAGAACGACATTTTTTTTAATATGACTCCAATCGACTCAGGAGTGATCGGGAAATGTTTTTTAGGCAAAATTAAGAGGTCGAAATTTTTCATGAATACAATACTTTATTATACTCCGTAGAAGAAAATAAAAAGTGGTTTTCCTAGAATTCGGCTTTTATTGATTTCAAACACAAAATTTAATTTTCGATAAGCTTAAATAGTTTTTATTAATTATATATTTTGTAACATTTTTCTTTTTTAAATTTTACTAGCATTTATTTTCGTGATAATTTAATAATCTTTGATGTTAAATTGTGAGAAGAGTTTCGTGGAAAATTTTTTCTGTATCTAAGCGGGATAAAAACATTTCTGTTTTTCATAGGATAATTCTTATTAACTAAGTATCATCTACGTGTCGTATTTTATTTTATTTTTTATAAATAAGAGGCAAATATTTCACATTCTCAAAGTTTTTCGTTTATATCAATTATTATTATTATGTCTAAATAAAATCAACATTCCAAGTCTGAGCATCAAGTAATTATTCCTTAAGTTTCTCGGTGTATTTACAATCCCAGTATAAAATTAAATTAGATTAGAATAAGTGGTAAAAACGGACACTATTTAAAGGCCCAAATAGGAGCACAACATGAACGAGAGGAATAGAATAACAATAATTAGGACTATTGCGACCCATGCTGGCAGAGTATCTGAAAAAAGAAAATAATTTAAATGTTAATTCAGTGTAAAATAATAAGTTTAGTGTTTTATGCTTAACAATTTAAAAAAAAACTATTGACGAGACAAGCAGATAACGAATCCCACACTTTCTTTTTCTTTTTTAAATTGAGGATAGACCAATTATAATTTGAAATTGAAAAAAGTTTTTGGATTTTAGAAGTCCTTCCAATTAACAAAACTGAAAAGTTATTTTTTCGCCGAAAAGATTCAATTTTTATTATTGCCTTTAAAAAGCGGGGCAGGAGGGAGAACGGGGAATTTATTACACAATTAAAAACACATCGCCATAAATTCGATTGAAGTGTAATAATTTCCTTTTCTACAACTTTCTCATAAATACTTACGTCTGTAGTGTAAACTGTGAATGCAAACTTTATTATCAACGGATATCGAGATGACGGCAGCCTCCGAGTCACTCGAAATTGGTGGTCCCTCCTGATTTGTGATTGGTAGAAATTCGAGTCCAGTAACGAACATCGAATGAGCATTAGGAATGTGAAGGACACGCTGAAAAAAAATAAACAAACAAATCATTTAAAAAATTCCATACTTTAAAGCGAGTTAACTCACTTGTAAACTAAATGCAATAAAAATAGACACAGATCCACTAAACATTGTTCCTATAGCTACAAAACGGCCATCGTCTCGAACAGCTAGCGACGCCAAACTCTCGTCGATGGGCACCGCTTTCTGCAGAGTTCCATCTTCGCAGCTCCACTGTTGCAGAAATCCGCGCTGTTTTCCCACCTTACCGAAGGGATTCGCAATAGTAAAGAGTCTCGACTGATCCCGCTTGCCCTCGATAACCCCGTACCGACACCGCTTATAGACGTATTTGCTGCCTTCCGGAGGCTGCCAAGTGAGCTGTCGATGTGCTGTTCCAGATTTCAGATCCCACACAATCGCCTGTCCGTCCTTGGCTATCGAAACTAAATTCTTAGAGTCTGGACTAAAGTCCATGTCGTCCAGTTCTTTTGTATGGCCTCTGGAAAGAAACAAATTTCATTTTTAGGGATAAAACTTCTGATTTTAAGGACTCACGCGATGTCTTTGTACGGAGTCAACTTGGGAAACGCCCACACCCGGATATGTCCGTCAGTGCCGCCAGTGGCCATGAGTTTCCCATTGGGGCTGATCCGCACGACTCTCTGGATGGGCTCCGTGGACAAAAAGTCTGTCTGAATCGAATCTCCCGCCTTAATATCGAAGCGGATTCGTTTCTCGTTGGCGTTGATGTCATTGGCCGCCGGCGGGGGAGTCTGCTTTGGTTTCTCGTGAATGTCCTCTACGCAGGAAGAGCTACAGGAGCTCGTGTGCCTTCGCCTCAACCCGTTCACCAGCGGCCTTTCGCAGTTAACAGAATTCCTGCTCGTGTACTCGTAGTCTTCGTCGCTGGGCGATACAATTTTCGGGTTTACGTGGTACAACTGGCAGTGACTCTCCTGCCCCGCCACCAGAAACGATCGTCGGCCGTCGTTCTTGACCGCAAAATTCATGACAACGCTTGGCCCCGTTTCATGGCGAATAACTTCCTCCGCAACGAAATGCTGTCCATTGTGATAGATCTCGTAGATTTCCTGCAATTATTTGAAATGGGGGAAAAGTCGATAAAGTGGGTGAATGTATTTTTGGGTGGACTTTCACTCACGAATCCATTTGCTACTCCTGTTTTGCTAGAGCCTCCGCCACCAGCCACCAAAACATGTCGACTAGTCAGCATTTCGACGGCGTATAGAGGAAAATTCACTCGCGCTAGGAGGCCATCGCTTGGCCTTCGTGTCGGAGCCATAACTTCGCGTAATTTAATAAATAATTGAACACTTAATTCACAAGAAAGGACCGAAATTCTAATAAAACGACAAAACTTCCACGTTACCACTCAACCATTTTTTTCAGCTGTCAGTTAGCGGCGGTTTTGTGTACTATGTGACAGTCATTGTGGTTTATTTGAAAGTATGACTTTTGTATGCGGCGGAAGGTTGAAAATTGTTTGTTTGTTTTAGCGGTGGCTAGAACCGATTTTTAGATTTTAATGGCATGAACACAGTTGTACTAAATTTAAATATTTTTAATTACGGGAATTGAAAAAAACTTATTTGAATTTTTATTGCTGAAAAATGAAATCGATATGTCCGGATATCTTATTTCATAGCCAGTTTTTGAGTTGGAAAAATTGGCTTTTGTTCAAAAGATATTGACCGCTAAAATTACTGCATTTCAATTTAAATATTTTCTTAAAAAAAAGGACGAATAATTTTCCTGTACATACTTTTTTTTCTCAGCCCGGTTTCCGGGCGAAAAAATTCACTTCCGCTTAAGAGTTGTGAGAGTAGAGGTTAATTATATTAAAGTTGTGAATTATTTTTGTTATATCTCTGCTTGTATTTTGAATTTGTAATACAAAATTTGGTCAATGTTTAAATATTTGCATTGTATATATTTACAATAAATAAATATTGTATTGTAACAATGTTTAAATATTGTATTGTAACTATTGTACCTTTATAAAACCTTATTTATTTTGTCGGTTTTAAACAAAATTGCTTTACAAATAATACCCTGCTGAATGGTGAAAACCAAACAAAAATCAAAGGTATAAGGAAGGAAAAGCCTAGGTTTTTAAGGATGAAAGCATATTTGAAGCGTTGAGTGCTAGAGTGGCCCAACCCACATGTCGAAATCGTGAATTTTTTTGTGTTTGAATCACTATTGCGAGTGAGTTTCTAGATAAAAATGTTTGGATGCACAAAAGAACATTTCAACATTGAGTAATAAAGTCCACACAATTTTTTTTTCCAAAAATTTACAATAAATAATAGTACAAAAGTGGAAAAGCTTCAAAAACTCGATTATGTGGGTTGGTCCACTCTAGCTTTTAACGTCTCATTTATACTTTTGCGATTAATCGATTTAACGGTTAATTATTTGTGAATTATCGCAACTTAACTCATAATTGACTATGGTGAAACTTTGGTTTATGAACAATCTTTAGACTCGAATTTAATTCGGACAACAGTTAAAAGACGGTTTCGATTTTTTTTCGATTCAAATTTTTAAAAACGGAAAAAGTCTTTTGTTTTTTTTAAAGCCATTTGAATTGTACGTTATAAAACATCTATGTATCTAGTTTTTACTGAAACAGTATATTTTCTAAGACGGAACTTTTCTTAGATGTGTTTTCTTTTAGATAAAAAAAGCATAACAGTAATTATGCAATTATTGTTTGTTTCAATAGCATCGATCAAGGTAGAAGTGTTAAAAGATAAATGCGCTCCGATAATTAGGTGACAAAGAAGGTGAATTCATTCGGCACAATCAAGCGACAAAGATGGCCAATCAATAAAAAGATAATCGTATGAAGGCCACATTGTTGCGAAGAAGGGATAGATGATTGAGAGTATTTTCACCAAGACTTCTTTTTTTTTAAAGAAAAATAATTAATTCCAGCATAACAGAAGCTTGAAAATTTGACTAGAGTAAACAAAGATCAATGAAATGGTAATCAGTTGGTGATATTTAAACAATTTGCAGCTGATCGAAATAATGATAAAAATTTAACATTCATATAAAATACAAATATTGCCAACCGATATTCAACCAGTCAACGTTATATGCTGCTCCCTTCTCCGTTTTGGTGTCACTTCTTTTGAAGTTATAAAAAAAAAAACGAAACTTAAACATTTCACGACTTGGGCATTAAGACACTATGGCAGTTATATTGTGACATTTATTTGAAACAGTCGTGGGTTTTGTGGATATCCGCCGTCGATTAAACAAAAGTTACATAACAAAATGAGAGTACGTCTAATAGTTTTTCTTATGGGCATTTCAAAATAATACCTAACGTTTTCAATTGCATTTAGATTTTACATACGGCTTTAGTTTTTGCATTTATATTAATTATCGAACATCTTGGATTATGTAACGGATCTCCCTATCAGACACCGCAAAATTTGTCGAGTTTCGGTCGCCAACCGATTTCACTGGAAGACGTCTTAAAGAGGCCGATTTGGTTTATGGGCTTTAATGGGACGTGGATCTCAGGTTTGAATATGTGTTAAAATTTTAACTGCATGAAATATTAGCAAATGTGAAAATAAACATACAACATATTTGTAAACGTCGTTGTACCTACACGGATCTAATTTCAAAAAGTTGTGATATTTTAACTTTTATAGATTTAGAAATCTTTGCTTTGAATTGAATTGATTTTTTTATGCGGTTAACAATAATGAAGGAATGGATAGCTTTATTTATTAGTAAATTAAATATCACTACATTTTTGATTGATTGTCAAACTCTCAATCGTAATTTAAGTGCATTTATGGTTATGACTTTTCATAACGTACCTCTTTTCTCAAAAATTTTTGGTAACTCCAAAAAAATACTGTTCGATAAAAAAAATGGTTTTTGGATGCGTCGAAATCATCAATAAATAATGGTTATAGTACAGTTTTAAGTAAAATTCGTCAAATTTGAAAGCAAAAAAGAATTATCAGAGGAAGACCATAATTTTTTTTTAGGGAGAGTGGGGTCAAGTTTGCGATTTTATGATGGTGGTATCAACTATCATTCTAAACCCCATGAAGAGTAACGTAGCAGGGAGGGGGATGTGGGTCTGAAAAACAAAAAAAAAATGTAGGAATAATACTTTATTGCAATTCCTTGCATTCAAATTCAACCAAATATTTGTTTTAATTGGATTTTTCTGTATAAAAAAGTTGTTTAAAATGGAATTTTCGTCATTTTTTGTCTATATATAGTATTTGAGCAAATTTGTAATCCTTTTGATTCGTTTTTGAAAAAATATCTCGTGAAAATTATGAAAAAAGGCGTGATAGAAAAAGCTTGGCCCTAAGTCAAGCGTAGCCGAACTTAGCCGAATCTCATTTTCGTGTTTGCCGTGATTTGTGTACATTCGCCAAGACTTTGGATCAGGGGCTATCAAAGTAACTGTCGCTACCTTTACAATCAAAATTTATAACCACTACAAATAAAAATACAGTTCAATGAAACACAACCTTCCACGGCAATGGCTTGACACGAACTGATTTAAAATGAAATGCGTCATGCTAATAATGCCCCGATTCCAACTCAAAGCACGATTCGTTTTATTCCTGTGATCCGAAGCCGCACACACAAGCATTACAGCACACAATAAAAGGTCGATTATAGTGGCTACGCTGTTAAAGCCAATCTGTGTGATGAGCGAGCCGAGCCACTAGCTGATGATGCCTGCTTTGGATGTAGGGTTATATTTTTTTAAGGAGCATTTTTGAAATCTTTGTGTTCATCGCCAATTTCTATAAATCAAATTTAATTCTAATAGTGTAAATTACTTTTTAGTTTGACGACTGGTTATTTGATGCATTACAAATTATAGAGAAAATCCAATATTTACGGTTTAATAAAAACATCACGTGATATAGAATTAAAGACACGGTAATTTTGGCCTAATTTTGTATTTATTAATTGATATTTCGAATATAAGTCACATCTGGTTAAATTGGTTTAGACTTTCATCGCCCCCCACATCTGTTTTCACATTCGTTCGAGACAATTTACTTTGTCTAGTAAACCTAAAAAAATCGTGTTTGTTTTTCAGGTGGTTAAAACCTAATTACTTTACAAGTTCAAAACCTTAGCAAAAATTTAAAATGCTTGTGTTTATGAGTGTGTGTGTTTTTTATTGTAGATAACGACTTTCTTTACAAGTTGGGACCCAGTTTACAGGTTTATCATATGAACAACCAGACACACAACGATTTCATAGAAAATCCAGAAATACTGGTAATTATTTTTAATTGTTTTTTATTAATATTTAATAGTTATAGCGTGATTTACTGTTTTCCAGAATAAATACCTCGGATATACATTTTCACCAAGTAAAAAACATATTTTGTTGAGATACGACATTGCCAGAGTTTTTCGACATTCATTTGTATCCAAATATGATATTTACGATTTGGAAACCAAGTAAGAGTTATTGCATAGCAAGTGCGTTAAAGTTAGCCAAACAAATTTAGACATTTTTCGTTCAACAAAAGGTTATTATGTATTTGCATAACCTTTATGTTATGGCATTTTATTTGTTTTGCTGTGGAAATACATATGAACAGTTTGAATAAGGAAAGTCATCTACATTTGTTTGGCTTTGTTTAAAAACCGCGCAATGCTGCAACGCAATGCATATCTCTAAAAATTATTTTTTGATCACGCAATAGGGGTATTCACTGCACCTCGTAACACCGTCGCCAAAAACTCAACTTGCGACGGTTTTGCGAGGTTAAGTGAATACTTCTAACGTCCTTGATAATTCGCTATTCTGAAATTTTGTAGAAAAATCTCACACGTTGGAAATGAAGGCGAAATTCAGCTTTGCACATGGTCGCCGACTGGAGAAACTTTGGCTTTCGTACTTAACAATGATTTATTTCTAAGACGAATGGATACTGGCGAAGACCGGAAGCTAACTTTTGATGGCTTTGCCGATTTGATATACAACGGAATCGCCGATTGGGTGTACGAGGAGGAGGTCCTTGGAACCTCGGAAGCGTTTTGGTTCAGTCCGGATGGCAAAAAAATCGCAATGATCACCTTTGATGACGTCGATGTAGAGTCATTTAGTTTCCATCGATATGGAGAACCGGGTGATCTTAAAATGCTTTATCCGCCCGAAGAAAGGATCAAATATCCAAAGCCAGGAACAAAAAATCCCACAGCTACGCTGAAAATTATGACACCCGGCAATATTAACGAGGATTGGACATTAATTAAAGCACCAGAGGTTGTTGGATCAGATAATATTTTAAAGTCTGTCACGTGGATAGATAACGATAGTGTCTTGGTAATTTGGTTAAATCGACGACAGAATAATGGAACTATTCAGAAGTGCACAAGTGCAGGAGTTTGTGATGAGGTAATTTTTTAAAAGCGTTTATTTAGCTTGCTTTCGAGTTTGTCTGTTTGTTTGTTTGCTTGTCTGTCAGGGTCAAATCTTGTAATCTTATTTTGACATACTTCCACTCATCCGATTGACTTGAAATTTTGCGCACAAACGTACCTTCGATGACGGATAAGGGAAGGTCCTATAAGGATAACGGGATTTTCCAGAAAAAAAGTCTCATTTGGTGGTTTTTGAGGTCGCTGAACCCGATTTTGACAATTTTGGCGTCTGTAAGCATAATTAAACGCCCTGTCGGGATCACGTAATTGTCCTTTTCCTCAAATTTTCCAGAAAAAAGTCTCATTTGGTGGTTTTTGGGATCGCTGAACCCGATTCTGATGTTAATAAGTCTGTAAGAACACCGGTGGGTCCGGCGAGATAAGATCATAATACCCCCCTCTCCCGGCTAGCCGGTACCTGTGTTGAATATTTGTAGTTACGTCACTTCCTCTTTCTTTTACATTTGATCTTATAGACACCTCCTTACTAACGCGATCGATATCTTTTCAGTTACTTTATTTGAGCGAACCAAAAGGATGGATTGAAATGGCGGACCCGAAGTGCATCTTAGAGGGTAATAATTGCCTAATAACAAATTGGGTTGGGCAATGGATGCAAATGGGAAACATCAACATAAAAACTGGAAAATATACGAGTATATCATTTGGTAATTTTACCGTGAAAAAAATCTATGGATACAACGAACTGAGTAAGGGAATGTAAGAGTCTTTATTTCTAAATCTGTTATTAGTTGGGTTTTTTTTGACATCGCTTTTATTTTTTAGATTTTACCTTGGAACACGTGAAGATGATGCCGCTCAAATGCATATTTATAAGAACGATGAATGCATCAGTTGTAAATTACAAGATATTGATGGATTGAGTTGCGCAGAAGCCGATGGACTTTTCAGCACGGATTTAAATTATGTTGCGATAACATGCAAAGGACCCGGACCGACTTATACTAGAATAGTTCGAACATGGGTAAGAATTAAACGATTTCCAATAATTAGCTTTTATGTCAACCGTGACGTTAGCGGTTGGTAATATTGCCGCATAAATTGGAAATAGTTTGGGATAGGGCATAGTCTAATTAAAAATGGTTTCGCTTTTATTGATTTTTTTTTCAATTTCAGGACAGTGAAATACTGGTAAATTGGGAAGACAACTTAATTATACGTCGTGAAAGGATAAATAAACTACTTTTACCCAAAGTGTTGTACCTTGAGGTACCGATAAAAGGTGGCTACAACGCATCAGTGAAACTGCTTCTACCACCGGAAATTGATACGACCTCTTCAGAACATATAGCAAAATATCCAATGATCGTTTCCGTTTATGCTGGCCCAAATTCCGTTAGAGTGATGAAGTCCTTTTCAATTGACTGGGAAACATATCTGGTGACAACACGAAAAGTTATTTATGCCTGTATCGATGGACGAGGATCGGGCCAAAAAGGCAAGGATATGCTGTTTGAGATTAACAATCGTCTGGGAACTGTTGAAGTCGATGATCAGCTAAATGTGACGCGGTATTTACGAGATCATTTCAAATTTATTGATCCTAAACGGATTGGAATCTGGGGAAGGAGCTATGGTGGCTATGTGGCTGCTTTCAGTTTAATTAAAGATGCCGATCATGTTTTTAAATGTGGAATTGCAGTATCGCCTGTCGTTTCTTGGATTTATTATGGTAATTTGCGATTCTGAAAAAATCGATCGTATTGGCTAATGGTTTGTTATTTGCAGATTCGATTTACACGGAGCGATTCTTGGGATTACCTAAAAAGGATGATAATTTGCTCGGTTATATAAGATCAGATATTACGAGATATGCTGAGAATATGCAAGGACATGACTTCCTTCTGATTCACGGGAGTGCTGACGATAATGTCCATTACCAACACTTTATGATGTTGTCCAAGGCTCTTCAGCGGAATAACATCGATTTTGGTCAAATGGTATAGAAAAGAAATTTCTTGACTTTAGAATAAAATTCGACGATTTTTTTTCTGATTTTTCAGACATACCCCGACAGCGATCATTCATTATTTGATGTCAGATCTCATTTTCATTTAACGATGGATAAATTTTGGGGAAGGTGTTTCAATTTCAATAGAACTTGACAGTGTATATAAAATAAGGAAAGTAAATAAAGTTATCTTTTTGATAGGTTGTTATTTAAATTTAGTATTTTTTTTTTTAATATTAGGGACCGTTTATAAAACACGTCACATTTGTTGAATCCCCCTCAGAGGGGCTGTAGTCTGCGATAATGTTACTACCGGTATTCAGTGATGTTCCATTACGCGTAGATTTTAATGGCGAATTCGAATTACGCATTTAGAGCGTGGTCTACTCTGGAGTCGAAGAGTGCCTACTTTATTCAATGCAAATAAAAAATATCCATTTGTATAGGAGTGGGGGAAACGAGAATTCCGATTGGATTTTGATGTATGGAACGGTTATTTAAATCATATTCTAAACACATTTTACCTTTACAAATTTTTCAATATGGCTTTTGAGAGAATTGCAAAAAAACTGTTTCATTTATATGGGGGAGAAGAGAAAGGATGGCCCAATTTTGCCTGCTCAAGAACTTAGCCTGACCATTTACTAACTATACAAAATTTCAAGTCTCTAACTCTATCCTTTCGAAAAATATGGTGTTCAAGGACAGACAGACGGATGGACATGCGGAAATCAAAATATTTTGTCATTCCTAATAACCTGTAATAGTTCATTTTTGTGCCCGATGTGTTTCAAATGGTACACTAAATCTAATATACTTCTATATGATATATCATATAGAGTATAAATACTGAAAAAGGATGTTGAAAAGCTTAAAATTAGCGTAACGTATTTTATGGACAGCCCCTATAGCTTATATTGTTTTTTTTAAATCAAACCCCCAGTGTGTGAACTTGAATATTTTTTTTGGCAGAGGCAAGGTCATATTATTTTGCAATTCCCAATCGATTTTTTACAAATTTAAAATTCAATCTTGAGTCACACTTGAAAGCACTTAAAGGTTTTTTTTTGTTGTGGTTCTTAATTCAATCGAGTGCGAGTGACTTAAATGCACCAAATAAATTTTTTCTGCCTTGTAACCAAAAATGTTTAAAATTTAAAGTGAGTAATTCGAATGTAAAGCATGTTCGTTGTGTTAGCAAGAAATAACTACCTATACAAAGTGTGATCAGTATTGAATCTAAAAGAGTCTACAAAAAATGTGTATTAGGTAACTTTTCGCTGGAAACAAGAACAAGTATTTGTTTGCTTAAGCAGCGGTAACTCCCTGGAATTGAAAAAAAAATCAACAAAAAATATAAAACAACACAAAATGATTTTATTTCACTCGGATTTATGTTTGTGCACATACATATTAGAAGATGATTTGCGTAAATTATTGACTATTGACCTTGCTGAAGGCCAATTTTTATACTCTATATGATACTCGTATTTTCATATAGAAGTATATTAGATTTAGTGAACCCATTTTCGGACACAGAAATGAACTACACCAGGATGTTAGGGATGACCAAAGATTTTGATTTCCGCATGTCCATCCGTCTGTATGTCTTTCTGTCTCTCCGTGAACACCATAACTTTCGAAAGGATTGAGCTAGAGACTTGAAATTTTGTATATTTACTATTGGCGTAAAAGGCTAGGCTAATTTCTTGAACAGGCAAAATTGGACCATTCCTTCACCCCTTCCTCATGCAAACGAAACAGTTTTTTGCAATTTTCTCGAAAACGGTGTATATGATTCACCGTAAAATGTGTTTAACACATGGACTGCCATGGCTATCATTGTTGATAGCCAGTGAGCCATGGCTATCATTTTTGATAGCCAGTGAAAATTGGCACTATGATTCATGAGCGGCCAAGGCTATCATTTTCGATAGCTGGGTATACAATCCACATGCATACATACATACATTCATACATACGTACAGTCTACATACGTCTACATGTATTGGCATCTCCCTTACATTTTTGCAAAATTGGTCTGGCAGTCAACGTGTTAAAATAGGATTTTACATAAACTTTCTATACATCAAAATCCAGTTGGACCACTCCTTCCGCTCTCCTATACATAGTTTTTTTTTTTAAATGAACATTTTGTCTGTCACCATATAGAGTATTTGACGATTGGCCCCTGGCAATTGTAGCTTTTCTTATGTTTAAATTCGCTATCAGCCGCTGAACCAAAATATGTGCCAAAAAATATTAAATTTGTATCCAATATCAACATTCGATTGCACTTCTCTTGCGAACGGTTTGCATCTATCGCCACTAATTGCTAATAATCATCGTCGAAAGTTTTTAAATTTAAAGTTCGGAAAGTTCAAATCCCCGAAGAGAATATGAATTTAGTTTATTCAATTGTTTATTTAAGATATAGTATACAAAGATTAAATACTAAATATTGATATTTTCACATTTCAGACCGGTATTACATTTTATTAAAGTCTCAAGGAAGTGAAAAGTGAACGCTTATAGATCAGAATGAAACGCCCACGATCACTTTGATAAAAGTTAGAGAGCGATGAGATCGGAAAACATGAAATAAAATGAAATCAGCATAAAAAATTATGTATCGAGTAGGCAGACATAAAGCCAATGGTTTTTGCTAATACATACTTAGATTTATTTGTGGAACCTCAGTGCGAGTTTTGACTTTCGTTGCTGCTCGATCAGTAAACAATCTTCACGCTGTGATCAAGAGCTCTCAGCTGAGTATCTTTAAGATATTTTAGTGACGTGCCGAAAAGATTTTCGCATCTGTTTGCAATATTATTTCGTGATTGAGATACAAGTTACTCATGGAGCCTGAAGTAAAGTGATTTTTTTTTGGTTTTTCTTGGTGGTTATAAAAATTTTGCTTACGGAATTGAAAATGCCATTGCAAGGAAATGCTGACCATTTAAATAATGTGAATGAAAATGGTGTTTACTATGAAATTTTAAAACTTATTTATCATCTGGAATATTTAGTGAAAAGTATTCTTTGGTGAAAGCAAAAATTAAAATGGTTTTTGATAATTTTTGACAACAATTCGATTTTTAGAATTTCCTGAAGTCCAAATTTTGCCGGCTTTAGAGACTTTTTTGGAAAAAAAATTGGATAGGTTTCAGCTTTTATAGCCAAACCCAAAAAATTACAATAAAAAATTGGGCACAATACTTCGTAGGTTCCTTAAAAAACAATTTCTAACATACTTCACACTTCACGCGATCTTTTTGTACCTCTTAGTACCTCTTAACAAGAGCAATTCTTAGTCGCTCAACGCGATTAAAAAGTCGCTGCGACTAAAAAATCTCTTTAACCCTTTTACTCGGCATTTATTTCTAATAGCAAAAAAAATGTGTTGTTGCTTTTTTCAATAATAATATATAAAAATATATATTATTATTGAAAAAAAACAACATTTTTTTTTTGCTTTTTTCAATAATAATATGTAGCAACACAATATATTTCAAAATTTAAAAAATTTAAATATCTTTTTAGAAGTCTCTTTTAGATAATGTACTCATTTGTATACATAACATGTCAATCATTGTCCCTCTCCCTTCTAATTCTCTTAGAAATGCGAGTTAAATATGATGTACACAATTGTGTACGCGCCGAGTGAAAGGGTTAAAGCAGTTTACATAAGCGATTAAAAGATCGCTGTCTTAAGCCTATGTTACACACGGCAACTTTAAGCGGCGATTTTTCTTAAGTATAGGCGAGAGAAGTGACGGGCCACCGCTTCCCTCACTTCTCTCGCGTATACTTAAGAAAAGTCGCCGCTTAAAGTTGCCGTGTGTAACACAGGCCTTAAGCGTTTTGACAGCTGAGTAATTTCAATCAAAACGGATATCGAGGAAATCATCGCTTTAGCATTTCTACTCCAAGATGAAGTTGAAATCGAGAACTTCGCTTTTTTTGATAATTTTACTTACTTTTTGGATAATTTTCTTTGCGGCCAATTTTTGAGTTTTATGAAGATGCAAACCAACATTTTTTTTGAGTGTGGTTCGATTTTGGTTCAAGGGTGAGTTGGATTTCTGGTTTTGGTTTCTAAAATTTCAAAAAAAAAAAGGTTTTGGCTCATAAAAATTCAATGGTTTTGGTTCTTACACAAGACTGGTAGAGGGTATGTAGAATGTTTTTTAAAATATTATAATTTTTTTTTACAATATTTAAATGGTACAGCGACTAGGGCTTTTCAACTATGATTAAAATAGATTAGCATAAAAAAGCGCTAGACTCTAAATCTGGTCGAAAATAGAAAATAATAAGAATTTTTCTATCCTAAAAATTTAAATTTGAACTGAACGGAAGTACTAAAAGAATTTCTGGTTTTTGGTTTGTTTTAAAAGCTTATGCGGCAACTTTTTTTAAAAATCTGGTTGGGTTTTGCTTCGGTTCGACCAAATTTTTTAAAAATGGTGGTTCGATTTATTATTTGGTTTCGGTTGACTAAAACTTCAATGGTTCTGTGGTTTTTGGTTCGGTTAAAAAGACCGGTTTGCATTTCTGGGTATGATCACGGCATACAGACAGACAAGGTATGCTGTAAACTCAAATCTGACATTTCGTTGCTACGTCACTTGTGCCGATTAGTTCGTCAAGTGCAGAAGGAATTTTGTTTTGTGGATGGTAATTTAAATTTTTGTGCGATCTAAATAAGATATTTGTAAATTAGTAGACTGATTGCATTAAATAGTGATCAATAAACATAAAAATTAATTAAAAAAAGTTTGCAGCATACCTTGTCTGTCTGTATGCCGTGGGTATGATATGGTTTTGGAGGACAGGGATTTCGGCTTAGATTTTCCTTTAATTTTTGCAGGATTGGGTAGTTGCAAAAGTACATGCTTGATTTCAAAAATTTTTCTCACGCAAAGATCAATTATTAAACATTCACTAAAATGATATCAGTAAAATGACTCATAACGCTACTGGTTCTTCATAATTTAAAATGGCCATAAAAGAAAATTACCATTGCTGTACGGGTTTTATTGGATAACCACAAAAATATATTCTGAATTTGAACATTTTTTTCACACACAAAGATTGATGAAAGCTTGGATCAGACAAAGGTATACTTTCGCTGCGCTGCGCGAAAAAAAACTGTGAATTCTTGCAGCCGCTGCAGTTTTTCTGATAGTTTTTCTTCGTGCAGCGCAGCGAAAGTATAGCAATGTCTGATCCAGGCATAGCTTCACATGCCTGAAAGCAAAATGACTAATGATGACGCTGCCACTTCTTTATAAATTGCTCATATGACAGTGCAACAAATACCAGTGTTGTTGTATGTTAATGATGAACTGACCTATGAGAATTAAGCGAGAACTCCAATTGGGCAGAGGCAGCAGCAGAGGCAGAAGCAGAACTTTAGAACACATAGCGTCTTATGTGATGAGCTCCAATAAAGCAGCAGCAGAGGCAGTGGCAGAAGCAGAAACACATTTTAGCTCTAATCTCTAAATTTCTGCTTTCAATTTAACCTCACAAATCGTTGTTGATATTTTTTGCATATATGGACGGAATTAAATATTTATAATACTTGAAATGGAGGAGAAATTAATTGAATACTTAAAAAACAACAAAACATTATACGACAAATCATGCCGGGGATATAAATACGTACAACGTTTTGACAAATTTCTGGTATTTTCGTCAGAATTCAAATTTCATTGTGGGACAGAAAGCAGATTCTGCTTCTGCCACTGCTACTGCTTCTGCCTCTGCTGCTGCCTCTGCTCAATTGGAGTTCTCCCTTTAGGTCCGAATTTTTACAAAATTGTCTAATATTCAGAATATAAAAAATTGTACCATTGACTATAAAATTGAAGTGTCCAGCGTAGTTCCAAGTGGTAAAGTAGGTACTTGCCCCGTATTCCGAAGATCGGTGGTTTAATTCCCGACTATCGCACGCTGCGCATCAAGTCCACCCAATCTGCTTTAAGAAATGAGCAGTGATAGTTGCCGCTTGGTGTTAACGACGTCATCGGTCGAGATTGCTCTCACGACCTCTGCTGTTGATGGGTTACAACGTAAAAAACCTTACAAATGTTGTGATTCATCCATGATTCGCAATCCATGTAAATCTGTAGCTGCGAAGCAGGTTAGAAATTGTTATGAAACCTCAATTGAGGAGGCCCAGGTTCTTCGAGAGCTGTAATGCCGAGGATAACAATAATAATAAAATTGAAGCAAAAATTGATACTTGTGGGTATAGTCAAAACATTTTCCGTGCTGCAAAATTTCTTGGTAACTACTTATGCACCATCCCAATCGAAATAATTGTGGGTATATCTCTACAACGGCCGTTTTCGCTTTTGGTATTGTCTTTGCGGATTTTACCGGTGTTTGGCTGGTGATTGGTGAACTGTGCAAAAGGGGGATAAGTTTCACATTTGAATTAGCAGCAGCGTGCATTAGAAATCCCAAACCTCACTCTCTAGCGATCATTACAGTTGGTTTTAGTTTAGTTGATTTTGTATCCAACAAACACGATCGGTCCGAAAACGGCGGCGTCACAGTCTGAAATTGATTTTTGACCAAAGCGTTTCATGTGCAGCAGCAACAACGAGCTGGTCGTTCCGTAAAAAAAATGAAAGTGGTAATTTATCGCTCAGCTACATTGCGTGTAATTGTGGCCGTTAAATAATTGAGTTTCACTTCCAGGTGCATTGGCTACTAACTGTGATAGTGTTTTGGTTAGGTGTTTTGGAATTATGTTGGAGCTATCCATACGTTATACAAAAGAATGCAACGAAAACTGGTCGCTTGAAGATCGGCTTGGAGGAGGTACGTCGAGGATCCTTCTATTATAAAGGATTCAATGGTACATGGATCTCAGGTAAGATTGATACCACTTCGAAATCAATCGAATTTTCACCGGAAGTTGCATAAGATCACTTGTGATGCCTGTCACGGTAATAGTTTAAGTACATGAAATTGTTTATCACTAACAGCATTTAGTTATAGATAGTATGCGATGTAGCACATATAAATAAGACGCCAAAGCGTAATATATAAATATATGTACTCATATGTACTACATGAAAAAAAAATGTAAATAATAACATGTTCTGTAGCACTGCTTATTGTATTCAATAACAGACGGCCCGTTGTTAATAATACTGTGTATTTATCGAAGTGGTTTTCCCTTCAACTTATTTTATTACTAAAAAACTGTTCACTAATTGATTAGAAATTGTAATTTATTGCTTAATTTTGTGATAATCTTTGATAGATTGTCAACTTAATTATGAGCTCTTCTAAACTTCTTATCATATAATTGTCGGCCATATCACTGTTATGAAGTGCAGCAGTAGAAACTTGTGAATGAAAGTTTTGTCCAGTACAATTCAAGTTACTGGCCAAAAAACAGGTCTTGCGCGATTTTAATTGTTTTTTGGTGTGAATTTTCTTTGTAGTTTACGGAAAAATTTCTCGTTCGTTGACTTTTTTTTTTAAGGAAAAGAAAATCTCATGGTGATCTGGTTTAAATTTCTGTTTATTTCTTAATTTTATTGTAAATTCTCGATATCCGCAGAGGCGTTCGGTGATATTACCATTTGGATTCCTAATTTGGGCCACAATATTTTTCAATTTCGGTAACCTGTATGTTATCGATGATCGTAACCAGGTTGATGGTGGTAAAACGATTGAAATTGATAACTTCCTCAATGGTACCTTTTCGCTACGTGGATTTAATGGTACCTGGATAACAGGTGGGTGTCTGCAAAACAAAAAAAAAACGATTATTTTAAATACAAAGAGATTTTCATGTGGTTTTTCCTTCTATACAAGCTGGTGAGGTACTCGAAAAATCACAAAATTTAATTTATTGCTTAATTCGTGATAATCGTTGATAGATCGTTAACGTAATTATGAGTACTACTAAATTTCTTATCTCTTGATTGCCGCTCATATATTTTTTTTCTATTAAGTGCAGCGAATTAAGATCGCGAATGAAATTTGTGTTCAGTACTATTTAAGTTTTTGACCAAAAAGCTGGTCTTGCACGAATTTTGTCATCAACTCGAACCGTTTTCGAGAATCAGTGGATTTTCTTCGTAGTTCACGAACAACTTCTTACTGTTTGGGACGTCATACAAAACAAATCTCATGGTGATCTTGTTTGAATTTCTGATAATCTCTCAATTTTTTACACCGTCTTAATATTTACAGAAGCGTAAATTGTTGTATCTTTTGGGATTTCTTATTTCGGCCGCACTACTTGCAATTTTGATTTTTGTTGTTGTTTTCGTCTCTCTTCAAAGCAATGATGAAATCATTGGTGAACGTAAACCATTTTCACTTGGAAACTTTTTAAATCGAACATTTTTCTTCCGTGGATTCAATGCTACTTGGATGAAAGGTGGGTTATCTCAAAAAAAAAAAAACTTTAAACAAAACTACATATCTTTCAACGTAAATAGGAATTTTCATTGAAAATTTCCTATGTTTGTATACAAAACCACGTTGAATCACATTTTACAACGCATGTGAATAGTAAAAAAAAGTGAAATTTCTTGGGATATTCTTTCCATGATTAAATATAATCTTCACAGTATAAAAAAAGTGCTCAGTTTCTTACTGGGTCAGTAAACATGTTATCAGGTTTTATTTTTTCCATGCAAATTTCCATTAATCAGTGTTATTTCACGGTTACTAAAATTTCGTAACGTTAATTTTGTCTATTTTAATTATTAAAAATTTTAAGTATTCAAATTGTTTAATTAAAACCATTTGATTCTATAGTCTAGCGTACAAAGTGTTTCAATTCATTGCTGGGGAATAAAGATCTTTTGTGTGATTTTTCGTTTTGCTTTTCAACAAATATTTAACATTGTTATCGTAAACAGTTTTTATCTTTTACTGTAAAACATTTACAAATTCGTGCTTGAATTGCTTGAATAGTTAAAAAAAATAAAGTTTCTAAAACAAGTGAATTTGCCTGTTATTTTTGACGAACTTGTGCTCAATTAACGTCGATTTTAGTTGGTTTTTTTGTTTCTTACACTCTAATTGGAATAGATTAACATTAATTGAGCTAAATTCAGCATTAACTAAATGAGTGGCTTAATTTCCCTATATAATATTTTTTTTTTAATTATAAATCGTAGATAATAACAT